>VXBH01000812.1:40712-169748 GCA_013400035.1 Rynchops niger | reverse complement strand
GGTAGGAGTCTCTGTCTCTGGAGACATGCAAAACCCACCTGGATGCATTCTTGTGCAACCTGCTCTAGGTGACCCTGCTCTGGCAGGGGGTTGGACTAGATGATCTCCAGAGGTCCTTTCCAACCCTATGATTCTATGATTAAATAGCAGGTAAATTCTTAATTTGTGGTGTCTGCATTGTGGATGAGATGTTACAATACTATTTATGAGTGAAAATGTATTCAGTTCAAGAATGTTTTTGAATTTAGGGCTATGCATAAATCAGCTAAAAAGACATACAGTTATCTATTGTAATACTTTGCTAAACAGAGATGGACCATGAGCCTATGGCCTTTAAACTCCATATTTTATACTGAAGTTCTGCTTCTGGCTGTCCCAGAACATTGAAAGCACACAACATAGTGACTCAAGCACATCTGACTGGAAGATAATAAACATTGTGTGCATAATTAATAAGAGAAGGAAGGAAATAGTTTGGACAAGTATAAAATAATTCACCCAACATCAGTTTTATGCAAGTTTATAAAAACTTTTGAGGGAAAGAATAATGAAAAATGTGGAGTTCTGTGGAAAACAGAGCAAATATTAAATGAGATTGTTGTAGGTAGATTGTGCTAATCCAGCCAGGTATGGTTCATTTATAAAAGAGATGTTACTTTTAGACAAGGGAAACAGTAGATTTAATCTGCACCTAGTTCAGTAAAGCGTATGCTACGGTACCGCCCAACAAAAGGGATTAGTACTACAATTGAAAAGTCAGCCTGGTTGAAATGAATGTGACACCAAGTTACCATTAAGAAATATACTGAAGAAAGTTATGACTGAAGTTCCTCAAGGATCAGTGTTAGAACCATTCTTACCTAATACTTTAATTGATTTTCTTTTTGTGCTGAAGTCACTAATGCTTATTAAATATTGATGAACACACAAAGTTGGTAATCATCATCAGACCAAAAGTGGGCTAGGATATCTTGCAGGAAGAAGTAGATTACTGGCACAAAAGAGAATTGAGATAACAGAAATGGGATAAAACACTAAAATAAAGAAATAAGTCTCTGCTGAAGAACTAAAAGGAATTTCTGTTCAGGGGTAATCAGTGGACTAGAGGGTGCATGTTACAATAGCAAATAAAAATTTTTGGTTTAGACTCACAGAATGAAGGCCGACAAGAGATATGATTGCTCTCTGCAAATGCATCAGAGGGTAATCAACAGCAGGGAGGGAGAAGAAATAATTAATCTAAAGAACATTGTTGGCACAACAACAAAGGGTCATTATAAAATTTAAGTTAGAAATTAGAGAAACAATCAGAGGAATGTCCTACTAATAAAGGTAATGGAATCAGCTTCATTAATTTTAAGGTAGCATCTACTTAGTTTGTATAAAAAAGATTATATGCTATGGTTGTCTGCAGTAGCAGATAGCTACACTATGTGAGTCAGAAGACTCTGAGAGTCTTGTGCCCAACCTCCTCTTCACCAAGAATTGAACTTTCTTTCTAGAAGTTCACAGACGGGAGAACACAATGATTAACCATCACCATGCAATGACCAAGCTTCATCAGACTTAACTTGATTATAAAAAGAAAGTACACAACTTTTTTCGTTTGGTGTTGGATTTCATGTCCATGGACTTCCCTAGAGGCAGGATGGGACCAAGGCAGTATGTTACATGTTACCTGGAAATAAATGAAAAAAAAAAAAAAAAAAGGATCTGAATTTGATGCAAAAAACCTCTATCAGTTATGGGCAGTAATGTTAGAGGATAGACACAAATTGTATCAAAGGACATATAAAACAGTAATTCAGTCTTTCAACCTGTATAATCAGATTTTAGTCAGAAAAAATGCATCTTATCTAGGACTCTGTCCATTCTGTTCTACTTATCCTTCATCCTTTTTTCCCCCTCCACTCACCTCCCCTCCCCTGACACACGTTTCTTAAAAATTGTTGGCTCTGGTCTTTTATGGATTGGATGAGGACATTAGAAAAAGGTGGGTTTTGATTCCTTGTGCATTGAAAAATGGATTTCATCACAAATTGAAAATCACAAAAATAATTGTGATATTATGTGTCTTTGCCTAAGCAATACCTGGAATGTTTATCATTGTGATGAGTTGTTTGCTTTTTTGTAAGACAAAAAAGTTATAAACTTTTTTTTTTCTTTGATGAAGCCATTTCAAGCTGGCAGAAAAATATGAACAAATATCTGTAATTGCTGCTGAACAACATCAATTCTGTGGCTAAATGAGGATTTTGGGTTTCAGTGTTGCCAATTTGACACTTTTTTGCAAGTCTTACATTGACCTTTACTGTAAAGGTTTAATCATTTATTTCATCTATTAACTGTAAAAATGTGCAGCCTTTGTCCTCAGCTTGATTCAATGTTTAAAAAAGAAAAGCAAAGAAAAAGAGTGTTGATCTGCCAGTCAGTACACGTGAACTTACTCTTGGGCCCTCTCTTGATCTTTATAAGCTGGCAAAATAACAAATCAGAGCTATGATACTACACAAACACTAGTAAATGCAAGGCTTTTAAAATTTTTTTTTTTTTTTTATTTTCACTCTTCTTCTTTTCCTTTTATTCCTAACCTCATTCATGTAATTTTGGCTGATGCTGTTTTTATGATTCCCATTACCTTATTTTTTTTCCAATATAATGTTTACTGAAAGTAACATCCTAGATCATGCAAATGTTCCCAAACTTTCTGTATTTCATGATAAACATACTAAAACTATATATGTACACACAAATATTTCAAGATGTATGTATGTAAGAGTCACAACTGAAAACAATTTAAGGGTTTAAAATTGTTTCAAGTTTTTCAGAAATCTTAGCTTGGGGATCCCAAAGAATTTATGCATTCATCTTCTCCTCACCTCCACAGACATAAATGAGAAATGATGGTGGGAGGAGAAAAATCTGAAACTATTTTTGTCATGCAGAGCCAACTCTTAGTTAGAATATAGTATTAACTGGGTTACGTATTTCATTTTTCATCGGTTCGATGTTAGTACCTTCAAAGGAAAAACCTGCATGAAAACCTCATTGTTCTGTCTATTTCTTTCCCTACTTACATTCCTATTTTCCTCACACTGTACAGTAATTTTCACAGAAAAGAACATTCTGATCACAGAGGTTTCACTGTGAGTGAGAGATGCAGGCTCTACCTGCAAAGGGTGTTAACATAGTATTTGAAAGGCCATGAATTAAAAAAGACAAAGATCAGCTTTCTGGTGTTCTGTTACTACAGCTCCTGGCTACAGGACTGCAAAAAAAAGGTTTGATTTTATCATGAGACCTGGATAGGAGGAAGAGTCCTAAATTATTTTACAACTCTTGATTTACAATCAATCATTTAAAAAGAAAGCTCCTTATTTTAAAGATGATCATGCTCTTTCATGTGTGCTCTCAGTACCTTTGCAGAGCAATTTTTGAAGCAAGCAGCCTCCAAGGTTCAGTCTTAAAACTGGACAAAGATGTGCACTCTGAGCACACGTGAAATCCTGAGCACAAGTGAACTCCTCTCTGCAGATAAAAAAAGGTGTCAAACAGCTGAGGATTTTCTGGTTTAATTTTCATTAATGTTTTTGAATAAATAATTAAGCTATTCTTTGTTATACAAACTCACAGACCACATTTCAGTAAGTTGTGATCTTAACTGAAATATAAAAAACGTACTTTGTGGTACATGAGATGTGATTCAGTTCTGGTAATAGCCAACCAATAGTGTGATTGAAATGTGTTTGATAAATGAGGAACGAATACACCATCTTTTGAAATGAATTCATTATGTATCATGGGACTTTTTTGAGCAAGAATGCTTATAAAAAAAGTGAATGTAAAAATAAAAAAACTGAAGTTACAGAAGAAATGCTCACCTCAATTTGTGCTGTGACGGTCATGTTCAGTACTACTCAGCCAAGTAGTTACATTGGCAGAAACATCACACTTATATAAACAGGGAAAACTTGTGGATTCAATCAAGGTTAAGACTCTGGCCAGAGTGCTTTTTTTCTGGAACGTAAGAAGATTCAACAGCTCTAGAAAAGAATTTGAAACAATGCTAAAAAGCACTTAATGGTCTAGTGTATACATGAAGGTAATTAAAGTACTGACATAACAGAGATGTGATACATAAATATTGAGAACACTCTATTTCAGGGACACTTGAGAATGCTGCGTGCTGATGATATAACATGAAAGAATGCTGTTTCCAAATTGTGTATTAATGCATCTGTTTAAGCGGATTGACTTAATATCAAACCGAAATAAGAATATGGGGGGAAAAGCCAAGTAAAAGCTGAAGGTTTGTTGTTGTTATAGCTGTTCCAGTGTATTTGGAATGCAACAAAACTGACTTTTGGAGGCAGATTTTGGGGTTGGGTTTTTTTGGTTTGTGGGTTTTTTTGTTCTTTTTTTTCTTCATTTACGTAACAGAGATCTGACCTGTGGTAGGCTTCCAGACACTGACACTCTAGAAAGGATAAATTATATGACTATTTTGGACAGAATGGTTATCAGGTATTTGCGATATCCCAGATTATTCTCAGAAAGAGGAGAGAATATTCCTAGAGCTACATATTTTTTAATGCACATCAGTGTATTGTTCCTTACACACAAGAAGACTCAAGCAACAAAAGACCAGTGTGTTTTTTCAGCATGCCACATCATTCGTTCCTCGCCCTCCAAAATTACTCAGTCCTCTTGCTCTTCCCTAATGCCCTAGATATTTTATTATGGTCTTGTTTACAGCAATGATCTCAGAACATGTATATGGATGTATAGAGTTAGCTGAGGAATCCTCTAGGAAAGAGAAGGCTAGAATCTCATTCTTGTTTCATTTAAGGAAAGTGGCAAAATTCCCCCAACTTTAAAGTTACAGAAGCAGTACATAATCACCTCTGTTAGGCTTTACATAATTTTCACAGGAAACGACGGGAATAAGGAAAATAGAAGTAATCAGCAGGTTTGATTTGTGTCAAAAAACAGGGGTCATCTATTATAACGTGGGAAAGGGGTATACCAGCCACAGTTAGACAGCCTATTGCATTTTACACCAGTGGAAGACTGAGCACAGAAGCTAGAAACATATATCCATATAAAAAGTCATATTGTAGTGGTAGGAGCAGGAGTCAGAGGGAGGAACTAGAAAGTTAATTCTGACCATAACTCTCTCTGCAATATTGTATGGAAAATAATATTTGTCTGGACAAAATGGAAAAGCACGCTTGTCTGCTTCACAAAGGTAATTATTTTCACACAGGTAAATATCATTAAGGAATGTTTCTTCAGGCCTACAAAGATTTGCAAATATAGTAGAGGGAATTTCCATGTGCTTTCCATTACTCTAATTCTTCGTGTTTTGATTAAGTCAATAATGTCCCTCATAAATGATAGGTTAAGGATTTTGAGCTTGATTTTGCGACTATTTAGCCATATGTATGCATGTTTAAAATGCAAATGCAATTGCACGCCTAATTTGTACATGTAGGCAATTACCTTAACAGATATACAGACAGGACAATTATATCTGCAAATGGGCATAATTCAATGTGTCTGTGCATACAGTTATACGATTTGTTCATGCAACTGCAATAATTGCACATGCATATGCTTCTACGCTTAAATTATCTGAAAAATTTAGCCTTATGTGTTTTTTGTGACTTCCTTTAATTTTATTATCTAATGAAAACAAGCATTGTGTAAAACAATGAGTGTGATAAATATATCTTACATTGTTAAATATTAATCCTTTCCATATGATTATATTTTCCATATTCCAAACATAATACTTGAGACCATTGTTAAAATGTTAGGTATAAACAATGGCAGACTTTGCTTGTTCCTTAAACTGGACAGCAATCTATTGTCCTGGGCAGATGTTCGTTTAGGCACACCCACACAATATTTAGGCTCCTAAACATAATCTATGAAAACAGTCTGAATTTCCTAAATTGTTTCCCTACTAAAGAAACTGCAATTACAATTTTTGCCAATGCCTTTTGTATTGATTTTAATTTCAGCTGAATTAAAATGTAAGGAATAAAGCATTAACAATTGTCAACTGATTTGTGGGAGTATGGCAAGTTAGGTAGAATCTCTTTGGGATGACTTTTTTTTTTTTCCCTGTGTGCATCCTAAGTTATTACTTTAAATAAGAATCTGGTAAAACCTTTATTCTGGTAGACAAGAAATTTGAAATCATATACACAAGGCTCACATTTACAGAGCCACCAAATGCATTCTCACCATAATATCTTTGCTAAAATTGCTTTTGCTTTTTTTCTAGGTGCTCTTCTCCTTTTAGCTAAACCTGAGGTACATCTTAAACATGTAGATTGCTTCAAGGGTATTACTCTGTAAAACTTTCTGTGTGTTTTAGATTATTTAGAAAGTGTGGCTAAAGGATTACTAGGCATTTTACTAAATGTTAATCCCTTGGTTTGCAGTCAAGCTGTAGATGTCTTAGAATCATTTCCAGGCCAGTTGTCAATATTGTGTGTGAGAAAGAAGTTGATAGGCAGGTGCTGATACATTTATTTTAAATTCTTACCATGCTCTCTCCTTGTTTTGGTATTATTGGTAATATAATGCACTGGGCACAAATAGAAATAAATTTCTAGAAAATAGATTTTTTTATGAAGCCTCACAACATCCTTACTGTGGGAAAACCTGAAAGCATATGGAAAACTAATACTAAAAATAGAGAAAGCAAAACTGCATTTGATTCTGTTGGTGTATTAACATATGGGAGAAAGTAACTAATAGTATTTTTCAGAGTCTAATTTCATCTATCATGCAGAAGATAAAAATCTACTAGCCGTCAGAGACTGATGAAAATATATTGGTGGTCTGTGACTATGCATTTTTGTTGGTAAATATTTTTCTGTTCGTTCATTCCTCTGAACACTAGAAGGCCAGTGCAGAAATTCCTTGCATTCCATATCCTGGATGAGGTCCATGAAGTATTTAAGTCATATTAAAGCAGCTATTGTTAAACTTTTCCTTTATTGTCCTATTTAAAGCCACAAATTAAGACTAGTAAGGAAGTTATCCAAAACATTTCTCAAATGATTATCATTCCTTTGTTGCATAAATCTTTACCCACAGACAAGGAATAATGAATTATATTATCACATCAATTAAGCATTTGAGCTTCTCATCAGATTGATGTTAGGGGAAAAATTAAAGAGAAACTTGAAATTGTTTGTGCTTGCTTATTTTAGCTGCTAAAAAATCTTTAGCTACATCTACTCTAACTGCTGGTCAGTGGAAGTTTGATTACAGATGTCTTCAAGATCAGTTCACAAGTTTTAATTTGGTTGCTATTCAGTTCCCAACCTCATTTTATATACATAATGTTTTATGCCCAATTGTCAAGGACAAGCATGTGCATAAAACCTTGACTAATTCCCTATGTAAAGGTGCAAATTTGAAAGGAATAAACTCAGTGTCTGCACCCACAGCTTTAATGTTCTTTAAGCAATTAGGAGATCTAATTTGTAGTGTCACTTCAGACAGGTTTGAAATATCTCCAAGGCACACATGTGTTAGACCTCAGTGTGTACATGCAACTGGGAATCTGAAGTGCTACATAATTTTGCATGTCCACAGTATTAGGGTGGGCCTGGATGACAAAACAGTTCATGAATTATCACTATTTACCTAAACTTCTACTAAAAAGCGAAGCAAAAAACCCCAAACCTGAATGGACAGTGCAGATAGCTTTAATCCAAGTGAAAGCTACTCTACATGTATACCTACACACTTTTTACTTTGCAAATAACTTTTCCTGTTTTCATCTTTGCCACTAACCCTTCAGAATTCAAAAATTAGCTACTATTTCAGTAAGTATGCAATCTGTGCAGTCTGTTTTCAAGTATTTTAAATATTCCAAATGTCCATAAAAATGACTGAAGTTACAAGATAAGAAATTGGTTGCAAGTTTTTCAAATCAAAATGGAAAGCATAAAAAGAAATGAAGTAACATCCACAGTTGTTCTTCAGTTCAGGACTTGATGTCTCTGTGAAAGATAAGTGTTAGGTAGAACAGAAATTGCCGAAAACCGTAGAAGAATAAGGATCTGTAATTCAAAGACATGTGTTATGCAAGACATCTAATGGGGCCCTTTGGCCTTTAAAATATGAATCCATGCCTATAAATCTCTGAAACATAAAATTGAATGTTCTGAAGGTTTTGTCAAAGCAAAACATTTTGTGATTTTTGCACAATGTCAGCTGCAGCATTTTTCTAGAATATAATTCTCAAGGAGATACCACTTTATTTGTGGAAAGAAGTTATCATTTTAGCTGGTTAATGAAGCACTGTGTTTAGAAGTGCTTCTTTTTGAGTAAGCTATCAATCTGCTTTGCTTAAAGGGTTATAAAAACATTTATCCAGTGTGTGAAGTCATGCTGCCAGGTATTTTCAAAATCTGTTTTCCTCATCACTATCTAGGAGAAAAAAGAAGGAGGGAAGGGAGGTCCCTGGGGACATTGCAGACACTCTGTGGTATGCTTATTTGAAGTGTGAATGGACCTTGGCATGCCCTGGCCATTCTCATGTATCTCATTTGCCTTTTTGACAGTATGAGGCAGGCAAGAATGCCAGAAATCTTTTCTGTCGATGCGCATTACCCAGGCAGCCTGAATTCATACTGGAACAATGTGGAGAGGTATAACTAGATTTTGGAAAGAGCTCAGGCTTAGACTGCAGCTGGAACTAAGCAACACACCTCAAAAAAAGGATGTGGTTAGTTGGGACACAGGTATAATAACAATACATAAATTCAAGATATATGCAGTCTCCAATTTAATGCCATAAAGGTTGGGAAGTCTAAGAACCCAGAAGTAAGATTTTACTGGAGTGACTGACCAAAATACCTCGTACTTCTTGACAGCATTTGTATTTCTACATATATGTCGCTCGTGACCAAGTTCTTTCCCCGGCTGGTGGATTCTGCATTAGGAGATGTCAGTCATTGTCTTTTGTGTCCTTGAATCCTATCTGAAATCTTGTATTTCTCTCTGCAGTGATAGAATTTCATCTGGAGTGGTGGGTGGCATCAAACCTTGCAGTTCGAGAGGCATGCAGTGCCACCTCCACCAACTCCTCCTTGGACAGTTGTCAGAGAGAAGGGAGCTAGTCACCTCTGCCTGAGGAATGGCTTGGATATGTAGGTTCAGAAGTGGCAATCACATGTATGCAAAAGTCCAGGGGAAGGGCAGAATTTCATTGTTCATATTGTTTAATATTTCTTCCTGACCAACTTAGTCCTCTGCTCCGGTCTTTGTGCTGGTCGTCGCATTCCTGTTCCCAGCTCATGTCCCGCCCCAGCCTTCGTGGTGTGTGTTGTGCAGCCTCTGTGGATTGAATTCCAGGACCAGAGCCACAAACCCAGATCCAGCCATGGCAATACGCAAGGTCGTTTGTGGCCCAAAAAGTCTTTCTGAGGCTAATTTGAGCCCTGTTTGACTGGTATTTTAATGGCAGTTGCTTTCTAGAGCACAAGTGTTAAAGGCCTCGGTTTACAATATAGCTGTTTTAAAATACACATTTGTGTATTGGTACCATTTAGAGTATATCATACTTTTAATTATCAAATATGACACATATGTTATTTTCTAGAAACACCGCCTTTTTTTTTGGAAAATATTAATTAGAAAAGACATTTTGGTGGGACAGAGTAGAGATAAATATGTATGTGTGCAAAATCCCTTCACTAAGGCAGGAAGAGTCTGTTCTAGAAAACTACAAGAGAAAACCATGCCAAAGTTCAAAACTCTACAGTTTTATCAAAGACAAAAGGAGGTTATAATTTCATCACTGTTAAGAATAATATCAGGAGATCTTCTAAATCAGAGAAAATAATGAAAATGCAATCCTGAAAATGGAGCGGTGCCTTTCTTTTGTCTACCAACAGCCTCTGATCTCCAGTATAGGAGACTGCAGATGTTTCTTCTTAGTGAGAAATGATTTAAGACCTGTACCTTGTTAAGAGTAACACTGAAAACAATGTTAAGAATAACAGTTCAGTTACCACCGGACAATAGATTTTCTTGTGGTTGGGTGATGGCACGTAAAAGCCCCCAGGAGCTGAAAGCAGGCATTTTTACAGTTTAAAGCAAAAAGGAGACACTAGATCGTGTATTTTACCTCGATATGACAGATGGAGAGATTCCACCCAGCAGGGTATGCTCTGGGCTGAATCAGGGGTGTAGCTGGATCATATCTTTTTTTTTTGAGTCAAACTTATCATCCAGAGACATCAACACTTACAAAATGCACTTTTTCCCTTGGTAGTTTCCTGCATTGACTTATCCCTGCCAATGTTAGAAGAGTGCTCATAATTTCTCATTTGAGTTTGTCTGGTTTCATTTTTTTGCCACTGGATTAGAAACTCTTCAGTATATTTCTCCACAAGAAGGTTTTATACGATACATTCAAATCCCCTTTCAGTCCGCTTTTTTATAAAGTAAACAGATGGACTTGTTACAGTCTCTCACAGTGAGGCATTTCCTTCCACCCTTAAATATCTTTATGGCTTGTTTTCTGGATGATTTGTCAATGTCATTTTTAAAAAATAGCAATAAGAAAATGTTATGCCATGTTTCAGTACTAACCTCAACTGACTATGCAGTCTTATAAATATGCCTTTTTTTGCCATTGTGGAAGAATGTTATGCAAACCACTGAGAATGCATGGCAAATTGCTCATCCAGCACTACCCGACTGAATCTCAGCTTTCCAGGATATAGTCCTCAATATTGTAAGAATAGTCTGCCTCTTTCTAGATTTTTCACTTTGCATTTAGTGGTGTTTAAATGCATTCTGTGAATTTACCAAGCAATACAGGAATGCCTTCTGTGATCGTCTTGGTCCACTAATTATCCGTGTTCTTTTTGAATGACTTGCAAAATCCATTAGAATCAATATTGCTTTTAATTCTTGATCGATGACAGAGGTGCTGAATAACATAGAGTACTGCTCATCGTTAAACTGGGATCCCATACTGAGATCTACCTGTAACCGATTTGTAATTCAACATGCATCTTGCCGATATCATATAGAGCTCCTAAAAAAAAAAAAAAAAAAGTGTTATGCAGTAGGAAGTTAAACCCCAGTGCTCCTGACAGCTTATGTTATGCAATTCAGAGGCAGATGGAAATGAAAACCTGAATGAAAAAGATCTTTGTCAGGCACTTTGCCTCAAAATGAACAGCTGAGAAATCACGCTGGTTTGACAAGTCACACTTTCCAAATAACCATTCTGACTGGCCTTAAGTAAATTCTTATCTTTCAGGTTTTTTTAGTTGATTCCCACACTAGCTTTTCCATTACTCCTTTAGAATATAGTAAAATACCTTAAATTAGGATTATGTACCTTAAATAAAGATTAAACCCCTCTTTACTTTCTGGAGTACATGGTACACTTTTTGATGTCCATCAGTCATAAAGACATATGGGATGGTTGACACTTTCTGGTATAGACCAATGATTTGAAATAGAAGTTTTTAAAAGAAACACTGGAAGAAAATTGGATTTATATGAAATGTTTTATTTTCCTCGTAAGAAAAACTCTGCCATGCATTTCAGTTAACTTTTTTAAATTCGGGTGGGGTTTTTTTTTGTGTGGTTTTTTTTTTGTTTGTTTGTTTAGTTTTTTTTTGGTTTTTTTTTTTTTTTTTTTTTTTGTTTTTGTTTTTGTTTTGCAGATTATTACCAAATGTTTGCTCTGGGCAGTGCAAATCCAATTCTCATTGACTACAATGACCAAAAATGTTGTATTGTTGGAGACAGAAAATCATTAATGTGGTAGTATATTGTTTTCATATGGGAAAATACCATGTGCTGCCCTTCTCAAGCTGTAGCTTCACAATACGTCAGCTTCAGTGACAATGTCAGTTTAAAGCACTCCCAACCCCTTCGTCCCCTCCGCTGTGCCAACACAAGCTTTCATGAGGTTGAGCTCTTGGCTGAAACAATGAACCAATGCAGGTCAGAAATACCACAAAGGAAAAAAAAACCACGTGTTTTCAAGCCAGATAAGTTCTGTGGATCTTGGTGACAGTGCAGCCCTGCAAAGGGTTGTGTCAGCTCAGCTGTGTTGGAGGTGGTGTGAGGGCACACACACGAGCAGCTGGGACAGGGATGCGCGCCGGGAACTTCTTGCTCTTCCGACCTGGGTACTGCAAAACTGGCAATGTTAGAGCAGTGCAAGTTTTAGTGAAAGTCAGTTATCAGCCAGCAACATGGCAAATGCCAGCCACGCACATTTCAGAGCAGGATTTGCCTCAATTTCTGTGGGGAGAATTTGTGTTTAAATTACTGTCCTAGATGAGCTGCCATGCCTGGATGCTAAATGCAGAGATTTGCTTTCAGCTGTGACACAGCAAAGCAGCAGCATAAGTGTTGCCATTCATCTGTGTTATTTTAATCATTCAGGCCGTACAAAGCATGTCAGGCAACATCCTCAGCCATTCTTCTAAGTTAGCAGCGCCATGCAGTGTAAATACTAAGTGCAGTGTGAATTTGGCAGCATTGAATTAAACGTAGCTTAAAATGCATACATAAAGAACTCAAGATCTGATTCCATACCTTTATAAAATTCTATGTAGCTGTAGAAGAAAAAGTCCTTAGTTAAACTAAAGTAGTTACTTGTGTTTATCTAAAAACTACCCCAAATTATATTTTGTATATAGGCCATTGTACATATATCATGTAATGCATTTCTGCCTGTTTTTTGTCTATTTTTGCTAGTTTGTAAGAAGATGGTGTAGGTTTCAAAATGTAAAACCCCAGGATCAGAATCTGTTGGATCTTATCCAAGATACCGAACCCTATTTCAAAGCATCCATTTTATTTATTGTGTTTTCTAGTTAGGCGGTTTTTTTAATTCTTTTTCAGATTTCAACAATGTAAAATCTTTGTCCAAAAAGTGCTGTACTAATTCAACCTAATGAGATTAGCTGCTAATGTACATTTAACATATGTGTGGCAAGATAGGTTTTTATTCTGTCTTGTTATCTAACCAAAGAGATAAACGATTCATCTAGTAGGTGGCTTAACTTAAGAAGTCACTTTGTAGCCACCAGTTTACAATACTCATTGAATTGCTATGTCAGATTTCTTTTCTTTTCTATTGCTCAAGCAGCTTATATGTGAAATGGCATAAATACACATTTTCCTTTGTTAAGCCAGGCTTCATCACATAATTCTTCAGAGTGATGTTAACTGCCGTGTCAGAATGATTTATTATAACTAGTCTTCTGCTTCTCTGTCTTGGTTTTTATATATTACTATTACAGAATCATAGAATGGTTTGGGTTGGAAGGGACCTCAAAGATCATCCAGTTCCCACCCCCCTGCCATGGGCAGGGACACCTCCCACTAGACCAGGCTGCTCAAAGCCCCATCCAGCCTGGCCTTGGACACCTCCAGGGGATGGGACATCCACAGCTTCCCTGGGCAACCCGTTCCAGTGCCTCACCACCCTCATAGTGAAGGATTTCTTACTAATATCTAATCTAAATCTCCCCTCTCTCAGTTTAAAACTGTTACCCCTCATCCTATCACTACATTCTCTGATAGAGTCCCTCCCCATCTTTCCTGTAGGCCCCACGTGCCCATTTCCATAACTAAATAGCTTTGTGTCACCTTATGTGAATTCTGCCACCTATCCTTCTTTCAATTATACTTTAAATATTAATAAAATTGTAGGTTTGAAACATTTTTTAAACCATGACTATTGCATTTATTTATGTACAAAATAGAGCCATTTCAATGGTAACAGTCGGAGACGTGTAGCATCAAGCAAAGTTTAGCAATATAGGTTTTTTCATTTCATTATATGTTTGGGGTTTTTTTTCAGTTGAGGTAATTTAATGTCCATTTTCTCCCTGTTGTTTGCCAACCTGTTTGCTTGCGTGAAACACTATAAATAACATCTCAGCCTGTTGCCATAGCAATTGTTTTGTTTTCATGCATGTAATAGAACTATGATGAGATTATAAAATACCATATAAACACTGTTTGAAGGACTGCCTGAGATGTATTATTGGAAATAAGTAAGGATTGATGCTTCCACACTTTCTACGCTGTTTTATTACACTACTGATCCTACTGTCCCTAATAACTTGATTAAAATACTGTCCATTAAAAGAAACAGAAAGGAGGCTGAATTGCATAAAGGGCCCTAAAGACACATATAATGGTTTACTTTCAGTCCACATCCTTCTTGAAACCTCTGTCTGAGAGTATGGGATCTGTGGATTCAAAAATGCACCATGTAAATCACTGACTTCTGCAGAATTAGCCAGATGGGATGGTCGCTTTTGGTTTAAAGGTCTGAGTGACACTGTGATGACTTATGTATGTGACAGCTCTGGTGACTTCAAGGCCACTTGAAGTCAATGGGATTTCTCACAGTGTGTAAAGACAAAATGCAAATTCTTGGTCCATCACAAAGTGTTTTAATATGAAGAAAGGACTGTGCTGCCAAGTGGAAAACACAGACACTAAAATGCTAGTGTCCTGGAGAGAGAATATTTGAAACCAGAAACTATTCACTCAGTGCAGTTGATCATTATTTTAATAATTTTTACAGCTGAAAAGAATCTCAGCCAGTGGTCCTAAGCTGGAATGTTAAACTGTGTGCATATTTATCATGTGAAATATGTGAATAAATTTCTTTTTGCGCTTTTGGGTATTTTCCAGTTAGATGTTCACAGGAAGGTTATTACACCCTTCCTAGGCAAAATGAGACATTGGGACAATTTAGGCTGTTGATCTAGGAAAGGTCTATATCCACCTAGAGAAACACAGTGCTGTGGGATGTCACTGCTCATGAACTGAATTCAATAAGGCATATTTTGAGACAAAAACATAGCAACACTACCACAAAATCTGAATGTGGAGACACTGCACTTGCTCAAGGAGGGTGATAACAGTGGAGCTTAATCCAGCAGTTTACTGTCATGGGCCACTGCAGCACGAACTTTTTTCTTTGTGATGGTGCTGTGGGATTGCAGAAGGGATTTGACAGTTTTGTGGTTCACATGATGATAATCACTTTGTTGGACTTTAACATCAGAAGACATCATTTCATCATCTAGTCATGCTGCCCATATGAGACCATAGCATATTTTCTGGATCTGCCTTCAAGAATGGTAGCTGTGGATTAACTAACAAACACCTTTTGGAATCTCAGGCACTCTTGATTTTTAAAATTCTAGTAAAAAAAACCCTGCATCACAGCTACTGGTGAAGTCTTCATAACGAGTATTTGTATCTTTCAATTGATTGCATCTTACTTAAGCTTCCCTCCACTGGATCTTGTAATGTCCATTGCTGTTCAATCCTCTGAACAGTGGCCTTCACCGAGACTAGAGGTTTCCACTGCACCTCTACACCAGGCTGTTATAACTCACACTTTTGTGTTTCTGCTTTTTTCTTACAGTTGATCTGCCTCAGCTGTTTTCAGAGGGATAAGGAACTGCTTCCTTTCAAGGGATAAGTATTGAGCTATGGATCACGATTTTAGTCTGCTCAATTAATCGTCAGCGTTGCTCATTTACACAGTATGCTTTAGTTTTTTAGGCAGGTCCCATTTAGCTACTGCAATGAGTTTCATATGGAAGTAACAATATCCCTTGGAGAAATTTTAGGAATAGTCAAGGCAGCAATGTTTCAGGTAGCAAATCCAGTGTATCTCTCTGACAACAGAGTTCCTTAAAACTAAGCGTATATATATTTTTTTCCTTTTTCATGTACTTCATAAATGGACATATATGGGAGTGATTATATTGTTTTCTTGTGAAAACGGACAGGTGAAAGGAAGGACTAAATCTGAGCACATTTAGTGTTTTACCTGTTTGAACATGACCTGTAAGCATTGCTTACGAGTTGTCAGTGACAAGTAATACCTCTTCATTTTCCTCCCTCCTTTTGCCATCTGATTCCTTCTAAATAGTTGAAGCAGAGGTTTCTAACTTTTTAATCATGCAAAGCTTCCCAGCAGGATTAAGTATTATTATGTGCATTTACAGCAACGAGTGAGCAATTCTACTTCCTCTCCTGTTTATTATATTCGTGGATAGGCAGCTAGAACAGTTGGGGGATTTGTTTGTTTGCTTGTATATTTTTGTGGTTCCTCTCAATGAACCTAACGTCAAGGTAAAATGGTAAGGTTAAGACGCCGACTATGCAGCGAAGTGGAGACCTGGCTGATAGCAATGAGGGCAGGGCAGCCAATGATGCTATGTGCTGGAGTCGCTCACCTTCCAGGCAGGCTGGACACATGCCAGAGATGCGAGAGTTACAAAATCTTCCTGAAGTTGCTTCTGAAGCTCAGTAACTCAAGCCAGCAAACACTCAATAGCACCTGTTTCAAGCAGTTATCTTCTTTCCCTTGCAGATACATCTAAAGTCAGCCATGGGAGGGACGAGTTAGATTAATATACAGTATTTGGGTCAATGCATTCAAATGTGACAGCCGTGAAATTGAGAAATATGAAAAACAAGAGAAAAGGCATAAACAGCAGCACAGATGCCCAATTATCTCCAGGCGTTTTGGTGATCATGTTCAGGACAAATTTCAGGAATCTTTCCTCAGCAGTAAAAGCAGAAGCCTTGAGGGAATATTTCTCAAAAGATGGTTTCATAACAGTTAGGTATTGTACAGCAGGAAAATTTTCTTAATATATGAACCTTGCTGAAAAATACCTCATTGTGGACTGGAAAAGGATGCTTAGTGTTTTTTACTGTCTTTCACTCACTAATGTGACCTATCTATGTAAGACTTTTCCAGAGTAAAATATATTAAAAATCAGAAAACAGGAAATTAACCTCATTCTGCCATTACTTTGAAATGTTTTAAGCTCAGGAAATAAATCGATGAAGAAAAAAAAGTATTCTGATTAAAACTGTTGAGGTTTTTTCCTTTTGCCTTTTAACTCTCCAATCTCACTTAGAGGTCAGCATTTATGAATTTGTAAGAAGGCAGCTTTTTATAGCTGTTTCATGTAAAAATCAAATGACTTTCAAGACCATGTAATAATAGAGAGTTTTTAGCTGTTGCTGATCTCAGCTGTTTACAAAGTTATTGCAAGGGTTAAGTACCATGCTATCAGTCATGCATATGAAATTTGGAGTGAGAGGAAGCAAGTGGATTTGAGGTTGTTCTCCTTCAGTTCATTCAAGGTTCACTGAACAGGAAAGTGAATTTTTATTATCACTTCCTGTGAAAAGAGCAGTTGACAGGACCCATCAGGGAACTGCCAGAAACCTCAAGAGTTTTGAGTACGAAGCCCAGAGTCCACTGCAAAGTTTCCATGACAACCCACGCATTAAAATAAAAGGAAATTGTGCCTGATATTTACAGCTTTCAGCATACAGCTGAAAGCCTTGCATCTCAGATTTCCAAGGTATTTACACCTGGGACCCAGGAATGCAGGCTGTCAAGAAATAAAGGGTAGTTGTAACATTTAGCCGTGAAAGTGGAAAGGTTGTTCACAGGTTAGATTTCAGCATCCTTCGATTTCTTGAATTGTAGTGAACATTTTTTTCTCTCTCTTCCTGTGTTGTGCTAAAGGGTGAAAGGGACTTAATATTAGGTTGGGAACAGTCTTAAGGGAGGCTTTTAGTGAGAGCGGTTTTACTGAAGACAGGGATATTCTTCCAAGAAAAGGGGCTTAGCTCTGAAAATAGTCAAATGAAATTTATTCAGTTACTGATATCTAAATTGCAAAAGAAAAATCATAACTGATACTTCCTCAGGCCTGGTAGCAATCACTTACATTGTGGGAAAGAACCACAGGGATGAAGAAAGAGAGTAACAACTGAGGTTGTTTACTTGAGGTACTAAAGTCCCTTTGAGCTCTTTTCTTTATTATCCCCCACTCTTTACACTGCCCTTTTACACTCTCTCCCTTTGCAGTCATGTTGGCTCCCTCTGCGTGGCTTCTATGCTGAGTTATTTTATTTTTATGTGGGAGGTGAGAAGGCTTGAAAAGTGGATAAAACAGCTCAATGGAAAAGAACAAGGATGCCAGGGTAAGGTCAAAAACGGAACTTGAATGTTTTGTCTGTCCTAGGCCAAAACCCGCTCTTGTTGGCCCCGATTCTCCCATTTCTGCAATCATACAAGAGGTCAGACTATATAATTACTGTGGTTTATTTTGGCCTTAAAATGGGTGAATCTCATACAGCAAACAAAGCTTCCAGTCACTGAGCTGCGTGCCAGAGTAATCGAGTACCTTGCTCTTCATCGATATCATCATAGCGTTTTAAAAAAAAACAAAACACCTTAAAAAAATACACATGTAAATATACTTCAATTAAATAATTGCACAGCATATTCATTAATTATACATTATACTGAGCCTTCACCTTCCCTGATTTTTCAAGTATCTTTGGGCAGGCTACTCGCCCAAACAGGTATCAATTTGCACTGTGTGAACAAAAGCATCGGTGAGGCATGCGTGTCAGCTGCTCGTGAGGATATGTTTATGGATGTGATTATGTCAGAATTAGCTTGTTTACAGGTTTTCATTTGGTAAATTGCCTGTGAGGTCAGACAGTTAGACTCCTCTCTTTCTCCTGGTCTCAGTGCTTGGGCTTTGACTTCCTTTAGGACTGGTCCAGTACAGCAGCTTTCATTGTTTCCTTTTTGCATCTGGCCAGACGTATTAAGACAGAGCTCAGCAAATATTTGCTGTCCCTGCCTCTGAGGTGTCATCAGTTATGTGCCCTTAGGGGAAGGGACACCTTTTGCTGTCTCCCCAGTTCATCAAATTTAGTAATTCCCACAAGCAATCCTTGAAGGAAGCTTGCAGTTTCTTGCTTCCATGCCCACATTTTGTAGTCTTCCCTTGCTACTTGTAGCTGATTTTGTTCATGTTATGACTGCTTTCATTTCTGTGGCTCTCATATTCAGTCTTCTTTCCCTTGCACATTATGGCAGTCTTCTCTCCCCCCAGCCTCCCAGAAACCCTAACTCCAGTGCTTTGGTCATTGGGTTGGTCAAACTTTTGTAAAATCACCACAAGTTGTAGTTTAGTCTGGGCACCAGATTACTTACTGGGGGAGGGCAGAAGTCCTAGTTTCAGGATGGCCTTTTTCTCACCAGCATACTGTCTCTGAATGAAATTGCTCTGGCAGGACCCCATACAGGCAGAGTCCCCAGTAACAAGACCATGGGATCTTCAGCTCTCCTTGTCTCAGTGCATTCCATCGCTGTCTCTCTAAGCAAGCTCCACAGTTCTAGCGTGCTACCTTTCTGTGGGAGGAAGCTGAGCAGGATCAGCACTCTCCTCCTGCTTTCAGCTGGCACTTCATCAGCCTAAAAATACCTGTCTCTGGAGCCTGCACATTAGGGATGACTG
Organism: Rynchops niger; assembly: GCA_013400035.1. Lineage (NCBI taxonomy): Eukaryota > Metazoa > Chordata > Aves > Charadriiformes > Laridae > Rynchops > Rynchops niger. The sequence goes on along the minus strand of VXBH01000812.1, from coordinate 150,363 downwards.
TAGGGTGCAGGTCGTGTTCCTTTCAGTTTCACTTCTTAGGCAAGTTTTTGCTTGTCCCTGGCACATGGTAGCTCTGAGGTGTGCCACCTTATCACTGTCCTGCAATCTTGGCTGATTGGGAACAGTAAAACATGTATAAATCTTCTTTCTGTCTAGAGATTATGCCTTCATTTTGTTATCTTGCCTAAAGCTTGCTTTTACATTTTAAGCCCTTCTTTCACCTCTAAATTCCTTGGTTTTTAGCCTGGCAATTTTCTTTACCCTCTGTATATATATGTATTGTTGGTCAAACTAAATTTCTTGGTTTCACCACCTTGTTACTGTTAGACAAACCATATCCACTGCATCAACCAGACAGATCTAGCACGTATGTCACTCTGTCTTCCAGACATACAAGTGTGACCCTCTGGTTCCTCAGACAGGAAATAAGAGGCAAGAATACATGAAAAGCTGTTGAGATTGAGAAAAGAGCCAGGCAGTTCATAAAATCCAGTTGCAATCCCAAAGTGTCCCACAAATCAGATCTCACAAATCAGCAAATAACCTTTTCTCAGAGCAGAAATTCTTGGCAATGTTATTCCATTTCTAGGCCCTGTACACAACAGGTTGTGTCTCAGGACTTTCCACTTCATTTCAAGTCTTGGCTGATCTGTAGCAGAGCTTCTGATGGTAATTCTCATAGCAGATAAAAGCCCTGTAACCCTTCGCTTGACGTTGCGTGTTTTTTTCTCTTGTATATGAAAAGCAGCATTAACCTCTCCATCCTTTGTTCATAAGAAATATATCCTTGAGATACACTAGAAAGGAGTAGGAACTGAGCTTGGAAAGACGGAAAAAAGTGATGAAAGATAGAGTGGGAAATGAGCTAGTGGCCATCTGGAGAGCAAGGGTCTCTTGGTAATTTGTATCCTTTTTATGATTCTGATTCTATTAAGAATTAGAAGGATATTTAGAAGAAATTATCTGAAATATTTGGTAGTCTGTTTCAAATATTCAAATGGTGTTGAAAAAATCAGAAATACTGACAGTGTTTCTTTAAATATTCTTGAAATGCTTTTTGCCACAGAAGCCACTGGCTGTGTTGAGGGGAGAATAAAACATACAAGAGAACTAGCCATTACTTAGCGAGAAAAAGAGAACTTTGATACATGAGGCCTTTTAATACAGTTCAGGGTTTTAAAAAAATTACTGTTGTCAGGTGAAACCGATAGGTATCCCTTGGAAAATATTTTTCCAAGTAACATCCAGCAGAGCTAGTACTAAAATACCAATATTTTCTTTTTACAGTGATTCCATTGTCTTGACGGTGTAACTCAGTGCAGATTGAGTTTCTGTTTTCCCAGCAACGTACGTCAATCTTGTGAAGAACTTAACACAGTGGAAAAAAAAAAAAAAATTGAAAGTTTTAAAAGATGACAACATAGTGAAGGGATTGTCTGGCAACACCACTGTGAAAATTGCAGATATTGTAATTATACATATAAAATGTACAGATATTGATAGCTCCAGTGTCATGCTTACTGTTTGCTGTGTACTCTTGACTAGCATCACCCACTCCATGGTGCTGGGCGGAAATTCAGGAATGCGCAGAGAGTGGTTTAATAGGTTTCTTATGGTCCTGAAAGATTAAAAGTTTATAAAGATCCTGGATAAATTCTATTCCAAGTGCTATCATGGTGCTGGGGAAAGTCAACGGATATTGCAAATATTAGCTAATTTGTGTCAATGGACCTGCCGTGCTGGCTGCCAGCAGACTTACAGGATGAATACAGTGGGTGCCTGCAAGGTCAGATGCCCCTTTGCCATCACCTTTGGAAGATTTCCTGTTCTGTCAACCAATACAGTCATTTGACTCCTGGGGTCTGACCTTTCTTTTCATCACAAGCACCACGTGCCAACACCTAGCCAGTCAGCAGCTTCTAATCAGCTTCTTCACATACTAATGGCTCCCAAATCTCAGGGAGCAATCACAGGCCCACAGGTCCTATTCTTGCCTCTGTGTATAGCAGGTTCTAATAAAAACCCTCTGCTTCTCTTATTCTTTTCTCCCTTCTCTAGCAGAAAGCCGTCCACAGAAGTCTGTAAGGTGATTTGAGTTTGGGATCTGGAATTTTTGGACCACAGAATGAATAAAAACATACGGGTGATGAGGAACAGAGGGGTCTCACCATGACTGAACTGAGATAATACACACTTCATGCACAGAAATGCATCCATGCTGTCTTTGGTTCTCTTCTAGGGTGTGGTGGATGGATGTCAGCATGTTTTCCTACGTTTTTATTTGATAGAGTGGTGATTAGGCTGATTAGTGGACAAAGTATCTTCTTCCTTGGCAAGATCTGCCCATTTTAAACTGTAAGTGGGTTAGGAATGCTAGGATTCACAGAGCCTCAGCCCCATCCCAGGGCTGTGCATAGAAGGAGTAGGAGGCTGTGAACGTAGGGAGCTGTGTAAGTTCTAGAAATGATGGGACAGCTTCTATTTGGTGTCCTCTACCCATAGTTATGCTGTGCTGCAGAAACCTTCCCACTGCACCCACAACTACACTGAAGTAATTGCCATTTGATTCACTTTACTGGAGTGGAAGTGGGTGACCTATCTCCAATATTGCTAGATCTGAAATGGAGATGATGTTTGCAGGAAGGAGTGTGCTTAGCATCATCACATTGGGAAGAAAGGTTTTTAACATAAACTTTAAAAAGTCTACTTTTGCATGAAGTTATTTACAAATATATAATGTTCTGTGTGGGTTTTCAAAAGAAATTTTTGAAATTTTTGATGAAAAAGTAACTGTGTAGAGGAACTTCGCAGCACCAGCCATCCAGTTCTGTCTCACACTGAACCTATGTCAGTATAGCGTGGAAAGAGAACTGTTCAGAGCAATCAAAGAGATTAGGAGCTGGTTATTAAATTCCAATACATTACTCCAAAATTCCATGATTAATATTTTATATTAAAAATACCAAAGCTACCAATATTGTCTCTTGTTTCTCTGTGTTTTTAAATAAACCCATAGAGATCCTATCTTCGTTTACTATTCTTTTTTTCTTTCTCTGTCTATTTAATTTTTCATTGCACTTTGTGCATGAACTTAAGATCTAACTAAACATTTATTCACAGATGGAGAATTGTGCATGTCAGTTTGAACACATACCATTGTGCAGGCACTGTGAAGAAAAGTAGTCCCTCTCCTTGCATTATTTATGGCTTTCTCGTGCGAAGAGGTGAGACACATTAAATGGTTCAACAACTGTCTTCTATTCAATTATATCAGCAAGAAGAGTTTATTTTTCCTTGTACTTTCCATTCCCTGGTTCTCTGGTTTCCTTCTGGCTCTCTCTGATCTGTAAAGACACAGTCCTCTCCTACTGAAATTGTAGCTTCAGCAGGGACAGTAGGTGAGTTCCATCAGATAAAATAAAACCTGATCTGTACACAACCCTAAAACTCAAGCTGAATCAGAATACAATAGCTCCAACTGCCAACAGTGGCTCTTTGACCTTCAAGATCAATGTAATGAAGAAGTTATTATGTACCTCAGTTACATGGATGCCATTGTTACTTAAGCACATTTAAAAATACAAACATACACAGTGCAGTTTATTAAATTTCCCGCAGACCTGGAATTTCAGAGTAAAACCAGTCCTGAAAATGTACTAGGGATGAATCAGGACTCTCATGGCGTGGAGGAAGGTCAACAAACACAGTAAAAGCATTAAAGATTTCCTGTGGTACTTTCGCTACTAGAGCCACAATCCTTAAAAAACATACCAGAAAAAACCATGGGTTTTTCGTTTCTTCCTAATGAAAGCACATGTTTCCTGGCCAGCAACAGACTACAGTAAGTAGCCTATTCCCTGCCCCCACCCTCCCTATTCAGGAGAGTACTCTAATAACGAATTATTATCTTCTATTTGAAGCAAAATTATATTTTTCTATGAAAAATTCCAGTGCTGCATCTGCTGGGAAATCAACTGTAAAGGGCGTGTAACTGAATCCATTCTACTTTTTACATTGTGAGGAGGTCCCTGGAGGTGGGTCTGGCAGGTGGTGTGACCTTCTGTGCTGCCCCACCAACGGAGCATCAGAGATGTCCTCACAGCAGGAGAGAAGGAGGAAGCGGACAGTGACTTGGTGACCCGGGCTCCACGGCAACTGATGTGCGACCGCAAAAGCTGCTCCAGGCAGCAGACACTCTGGCAGCCACCTGCCCGCTGAGCCCTGGGGTGGCTGGCTGGCTGCCCAGCCACGCTGGAGGGATGTGTCCAAGATTTGCCTGCTCCCTGGGTACACTCAGGCATGTGGTCCTGCTTGTCCCCAGGGCCTGCCCTGCCATGCTGCAGCCGGCCTTGCAGACACACTGGTTCATGGCAGGAGGACCCGGTCTGCAGGCAGCCTGAGGGGTAAATTTGGACAGAAGAGGAGAAGATGGGTATTTACCAAATGTTAAACCTCCAGTTTTGCGATAAACTTCTTGTTTGCTTTTCTTAGGCTGTACCTTAATGGATTGGGAAAGACATTGTAGTGCCCTGACATTCAGTAAATCTCCATTCTGCCTATCCTACTCTATTTAATTGTACATCTTACTTTGTTTCACAAGAACAGACATATGAACTGCTAAATGTTTTGGGTTGTTTTTGTTTTTTTTTTTTCCCCCCAGCAGCCAAAAGCCAAGGCGTCAAGTAAATAAGCTCCTCAGTATGTAGGATGTTTTGGGGTTCTTTTTTTTTGGTTTTTTTTTTTTTTTGGTTTTTTTTTTTGGTTTTTTTTTTTTTTTTTTTTTTGGGGGGATGTATTATNTTTTTTTTTGTGAGGGGATATGAATGAGTAACACTAATAAAACATAAGAATAGTTTGAATAGAAAAAAAGTGTGATTTTATATTGCTTCATGACAAATATTTTTTAAAAAAGTGTTTATGTTTATAGAACCTGTTAACCAATCTGACATTCATAACAATAATTATAGTAATGATAATAACTATAATCATTGTACTATGAAATGAACAGCATGAAAAAAAGCTGTGCTAACTATAATCACTGGTATAGACAACCACCAGAGTATGTAATCTAACAAATCACTGAAGAAATTACTGTAACACTATGCTTGGATCAATAACACAAATTGTTTGATACTTACATAAGTAAAAAGAATGAGAGCAATTAATACCATTGTTTCAAATCATTGATCAACTGTTTGAAAAGAAGTGTCAAATAATTTTAAAACCTAAAATGTCCCTTTGTGTCGTGGATTCTTTGAACTTGTAAGGAGTCATTAAAATTTGAGGTATATCTTCACCTAGTTTAAATGAATATAATGCCATTGAAGTCAATGGTATCATGCCCTTTTAGATCTAGGTCTAATTGCCTTCAATTTTTATAGTGAAAGCTGGAAGACACCACTAAGTGGGTGTTTCACTTCACCTGTGCTAGCAACTGCTGTCTGGATATTGTTTGGCTTGTTGGTTGACAGAGTGAGTTGAAAATCATGGAAAAAAGCGCCAAATGGTTGCAACAAAGTGAAAAATAGTAGAAAAGAAGTAGCATAACTGAGAAAGAGAAGGAGGGAAGAGGCTGGGAGAGAGAGAGAGAGAGCTCACTTGGGCAAGACTTGCAAAGGCATCTTGGTATATCTACTTACCATAAACAGCAGTGTGATTTTCAAACAATGTACATCTCTCGGGGTGGCCCCATTAGGAAGAACACCTAGGTGTCTAAACCCCATGCTTGGGCATGGTGTTACAGAGGTTAGGACTGGATGGACCCTGATAAGTCAACACAAGCCCACCAGCAGGCTCATTTGGAGAGATACTGGCTGTTTTCTCGCTTTTTTGTGGGCAGGAGAAAGTTTGGTAGCACTTGTCCCGGGGATGTAGCTGTGTCTGGGGCTCTAGCAGAATGGGAAGGAGGCAGCACCTGGCATTTAAACAGCTGTGAAAATTAAATTCTTTCCAAGGTTAAGCAGGACCTGAGCAGTGGCCTGTGTATTTAAAATCTGGGGTTATGTTCTGAAGTGCTAGCAGGGTGCACAAAGTCCCTTTGTGGATCGTGTCCCAAAGGTCTTTGAAAATCCTGCAAAGTGCCTAACTCACTTCATCAAATTTGTACTTAGGTTTAGTTTGGAGGATTGAGACCCACACCATAAAACATAAATGCCCCAGGGGAAGATGATTTACTAACCAGTCCAATATTCTCATGTACTTTCTTTATGCAAGAGTGATATTCATCCAAAATAGTGAAGTGTTTTATTTTAAAGGAATATGTGTGCTTAAATGTCTTATACAACTTCAATATTTTCAGCTACTGATTATGACAACTGATTTTTAGCAAATTTTCATAATGGATGATGTTGCAAATTATAATCAGTTATATCAGCTACAAATCAGAACCTAAGTGTTTCAGTAATTTCTATGATTTTTAGAGTTTCTTAGATCCTATATAAGTATAATCATACAATGTTCATTCTCGAATAGCTTTGTCAACAAGAGCTCCTATTAGCAGGGTTCCCCTGCTTTAAAAAAATTGTCACAGTGAGAGGTGGTTTGGATCTAAAATGAAAGGGTATTCCAACTTTTTACAAAGACACCAAAATCTGTTGCTGTTTTTCTGTAATACGGGAGACAGAAGTAGAAGCCAATGGCAATTTTGCATCAGAAGGGGCTTACTTATACATACATTACCAAGGTAGCAAAATAAAGCTGTAGGAGGCTCTCCAGTAATTGCATTAGTTGTGCAATAATAGCAATAAAAGTTATCGTTAACAGTATTACAACAGAACAAATAGTCTTGTTCTATGAGGCATGTTGGGTCCAAATGTTTAGCAGAATATTGTTTATCTTTCTGACAGCTTTCATAAGCAAACAAGATTGACAAAGAATAGAATGGGAAACAAAGGTAAAATGAGCTGTTCATGATTACAAAACAAATCAGTGTCACAAGCCAGGAATCAGACAGCCAGTCTTCTGGCTCACAGACTTGTTTTCATATTGTCCATCATAATAATAGCATAAAATTAATAAAATGAACTAGTAGAATGAAAATTAAGTTAGTATTTGTAGGATCACCATTATCAAATTATACATGCATTTTTGTCTAATATTAGCTACTTTTTCTCAATGTAAAAAAATGTTTTTAATCTACTTAATGTTAGAATCTTAATTCTGTGTTATTGGAAGCACTGAAAATAAGAAGACTATGATAAGGGCAGTTCCCAAATGGTTACAGATCACATTCATAGAATTTTTAGGTATTTATGAAGTAGGATTCTGAACTCTGATGTCCACCTCTCACTGCTTTATTAGCAGAATGCACCAGTAAATGAAGGACAAAAGAAACAGCAGCAACAAAAGTTTAAGTGACGCTGATTTAAGGAGAAACAAATTATTCTGTAAGCGGTCAACCTAAAGAAGTGTGGTTTCCTATTGATAAGTAATTTGAAGTGTCTGTACTGGTACTGAACCACTCCAAATCCCATTACATTCCTATATTATCCTCTCTTCTTCCTCTTCACTCCAAGCTCATCTAAAGATATGCATTAGCTGATTAGGCAGCTGGTTGGTGGCAAACAAAATGTATGTTTCCTTACCAAAAGGTAAGTTTCCTTACCTTTTCCTCAATGAGAACTGAAATTGGGGTTTATTTCCCATACTTAGCAATTTTCACAAAATTTGTTGAAGTGTGACATTGTGACCTTTATCCCTCTGTCAAACTCAACTAAAATTGCCCAGTGTGTTCAAAAGTCATTGTAGACAGTTGGACAGTTGTCTGCCCACACAACACAATCAAGACTATTTCTTTAGGAAAACATGATAGAAAATAGATTTAACAGTTCTTGGTTTATTTTGGTATTTTCACAATTTATTTCTTGTTTTGATTTTGCAAATGTGAATCATAAATATGTGGTGATTATTATTCTCATGGAAGAGTTTGGTTTTATCTTATTCATGCACTGGGAGATCAATGTGGTTTTGGGTTTGCAAACTAATATCCGGGGTGATGCAAATCCAGCTGTTATACAAAACACTACAATCTAATTAACTCATGATTACTGAAAAAATTGTGAAAGAACTAATTTTATTTTTTAGAGACAATGGCTTAACTGTATCATGAACAGTTAAGTAACCAAGAATGAAGAGAACAGTTTTTCAGCTCAGTTTTCTGCTTATTATTTAAAAATAAATGTGAACCTTTGCACAAATTATGGATCAAATATTTTCTTCAGTTCTTTCATTTTCATTCTTTTTTTGAATGTCTGGAATTTATCTCAGGACTAAATGTGCTAAAATAATGAGGGTATGATATTTGAGTGGTATTCAAGCCTGAGCCATTACAAGAACATTGCATGACATTTTCAGCTCAAATTTGCCAAACCAACACTTATTGGTCTCAAGTTCTAAAAAAGATATAAAATGCTGTTTGTTTCCTGAGAAGGGAGGGGGCACATTTAATGGAGGTGGCATTGTGAAATATATTACCGCTTTTGCAAAAAATGGGATTCCACAGAACACAGGAAAATGGGGACTGAGTACAATGTCATATTTACTAGCAACAAACATATTTGGCAAAGAAATATTCTGTCAAGAAGAGTGGCAAAATTAGACTGGATGAAACACCAAGGAAAGTATCAGAGGAAACAATACTGTATTAGCAGAAAGGACATGATCTACCCAGTGGACATTTCTAATTGTTAGAATTTAAATCAGAGTCTGCTTTAACTGAGAGTGTCTGGAGTCATTGTGTTCCTTTAAACAGGACAGAGATGCTGCCAATTATGTCAATTATCCTTTTAAAGTACTATGTTCACTGAAAAACTGTAGGACTTTTATATTTTTGAAGAGTAATACACATTTCTCCATGCAAGGCTTAATTGATTTTTCAGATGAAAAGAAGGAAAGAAGCAGTGTGGAACATAGACATTTCTGCTCATGTACACTGTATCTCTCAAAGCTGTGGACAGGACAGGGACACCCAGAAGAACAAATTCAGAAATAAGGGGTGGAATCTGTAATGTAAGATCAGTAGTTGATCCTGAACCTGTGTAGGAGGGCTTCATTCTTGACAAACATTTCTTTGTCCTTTAAATGCTTCAACCTTTGAAGAACTGAGCTGGCCAGGCTCTTCAACGGGAAGTTTTAAATAGTGATCTAAGAGCTCAATCCCATCTAAAGCCCTGTGCAACTGTCAGTCCTTTACCCTCATACTGCATTGCAGCAAACCTGCTAACATCCCCTGGCCCCCAGCTTCCTAAGGCTCCTGTCCTTATGTTCTCACTGGCAGAGCAGATCCTGGCAGGGGGCTGCATAGCTTGCACAGCGTGATGGGTTCACAGAAGCTGTTTTCTCACACAGAAGCAGATTAACCCTGGTTTCTTTGCTCTGCGATAGCTGCCCATGCGCAGGATCTTGTGATGAGGTACCGGTCACTTAACTTTCTCTGTCCATATGTCAGACATCTAAAGTGAGTCATTCTGGCTGACACTATAATCCCTAAAGATACAGGCACCAGCAGGGGACAATTCATCCTATTTGACAGTAAGTGTTTACATGGAGTCAACTGTCCTCAGGATGTGAATATCTCTTCTCCACCGTCTGTACAAGAAATATCTATATCTGTCTGTCCCTATCTCCATCTCCATCTCATCTCCATCTTCTCTCTCTCTCTCTCTATCTTTATTTCTCCCCTCACCCCTCTCCACCTCCATCTCCATCTCCATCTCCACTTCCATCTCTATCTCATCTCTAGACGATACAAGAACATTTCAGAAAGTTAAAGCTACCTGCGATAAATCCGAGCCTCGTTTACATATCCTGCCTTCCACATAAGATAATTTGAGATGACTATAACAAAAGATCAGTCCAAATGGGAATTCAAAAATCCTAGTACAGCAGTTTGGAAGCCTTGGTTTACCTCTTCTCCGTGCCTTCTGAGAAAAGGGTCCTATACTATTTCAGGCATATAATAGCACATACTAGAGAAACTGGACCGTTTCCAATGCCTTGTGCAGCACTCATTTTCTAGGAACTGCATTGAAAAGACTTTCTAAAGGGAAAAATGGTGGTGAACAGCAGATATGCTTTCCCATAATATCATATGGGAAAGGAAATTAGTACTAGCTCCTCTCCAGGAACGTCTGTGCAGGAGGACATGGAGCAGTCAACTGGGAAATGAAAAATGAGAGTACAGAAATTAGATTAGCAGGGTAAAGATATTCTGATCACAAAGGGATCTTTTACTTATAAAGTAAGGGCACTGCTGAAGCCTGAATCAAGGCTAAAGTAAATTTGACCAGTCTCTTGGCCACAGACATGCTAATAAAAACCTTAAAGTCTCATGTTAGCAATCAAGAGACTGTAATTTGCAGTACAAAATAAATTCATGAAATCATTATGAAACTTCAAAACAAGATCTCATTCAGAGTCTCCAAATTGCCCTCAGTAACTTTATTTCCTTTACAAGGGATGGAAAACTGTAAGGCATTGAAGCAGAATAAAAATGATGAAGGTTCTTCAATGGACTCATTGTAGGAATAAAGAAAATAAACTATCAAACTAGCCTTTATTGTCAAGGTAAAGAGCCATTTCTGTGCTGGACGTTTCTACACTGATTTGTGAGACACACTGTCTCCATGTAAAGTTTACATCTATATCCTATTCACATTTTGGTCCTGAATGCAGCAAGAAAAAATAGGTTAAAATAACTGGGAATTATTCTCCAAAAAATTATGTCACCATTACCTCAGAGTAAATGTGTCTTTAGGTTTTTGTTGCTCCTTAAATAGCTTTTTTGTGCTGCTAGAGTTTAAGCACTGCTGGAACTCTGTCAATTCTTGACCTTATTTTTTTTTTCTTGCCTAAGTAAGGAAAACTCCCAGCTGATTGTAAGAGTGCTCTGTTGCCATCACAAAAGACCCTCTTCTTTGGGAGAAAAGCTGAATTTCCGGTGTGAGATCATCAGGTTCAAGAAAAGGAGAAAAAAATGCTCTTAAAAAAAATAACTGAAGCAGACAGCAGAGCAGGAATTGGTGATTATCTGGCACGCAGTCAGATCGTCAGTCATGGCAAGGCACGGGGAACACTGGCTCTGCAGCTGCGGGCTCAAAAAAATTGGTGAGACTAAACAGTGAGCATTTATCAACAACTGGAAGCATTTAGACAAAGCAACTAATTTTTCATTGTCCTCCTTTATAATCAGTTTTTTGCTACATTTTTCTCCCGTCAGAAAGGCAATTAGCATACAGAGTTCTCATCAGTCCTTCTGAGAGCTTTCTCTCCTTTCCTGGATTGACAAAGTAAAACTTATTGTACACAGGCAGGTTTTGGCCTGATTAAAAGATCTGGGGGCAAGGCAGATAGTCTGCATAATTTATTTATTTTTAATGTGATAAAGCAGGCACTGTTCCAAAGGACCTGGATCCTGGAGAGAAAGAAGATGTTCCTCCCCAGTTATACTCTGTACTCAAAGCATTCTGACTGTACAATACTTGAGCCTTCAGAATTTTAGGGTCTTAGACAAATAATACTTGCTCCCTTTCAGCTGCTATGGACTATATTGATGCGACAGAGAGAAGCAGAGTTCACAGACTGGTCTCTTTTCCATGGAAGTTCAGTTTACTGTCATGACAGACAGCAAAGCTGAGACAGGCAAAATGGGTGGACAGACATGCCCCAGGCTCGCTCTCTCCTCTTATTGCTGTGGCTCCTCAGAAGAAGGTGTATAGTGGTAAAAAATTTTTGGTAAAAAATTGCAGTAGAAAGAAGCATGTGAGTATTGGAAACTAAGTTATCAGTGGTGGGATGTTAATACTAAGGACAAACTGTTTTACTTTTGCTCTAATGAAGAGTATAAAGTCACAGAGAGGCCCACGCTGTTACCATGAGATATCTTTAGGGATGGCTAATGATTTCCTTTGGCCCGTGGGCAGTGCAGGCACAATCCATCCCTATGCTTGGCATGCAATGGAAGGTTTTTTCCTTTCTTTTGTTCATGAATTCAGAGATGGAACATATAACATGGAGGCAAAATGCTTTGAAAAGTGCTGTACCACTTGCTTGCAATACAGAAGGAAAGCTCAGCATACATGCGAGTATGTCTTAGGCAAGAGGGTGCGTTGATTGGAGGGGTAACTGTCATTGGCAATATGCCTTCTGAGGCTTTTAAAAGAGTACTAGATAAACACCAAAAAAATGTATGGGAGAAAGCAAGTTTCCCTTAGGGGAAAAGGGACTGGATGGCCTGATCATTTTTATTATCTCCTCTCAGATACATCATTTGAGGACTTGACCCTTCATTTCTACTAATTGTATATAACTCATTGCATGGAGAAAGAACTAGGTGGCAGTAATCACTCAGATGTACATCATAAACCTAACAAGTTTTCTTCTCAGATTAAAATTGGGGGAAGGGAAGGACAGACAAGTTTCAGCTCTTAAAAGAATATTTTGTCTTAACTGCACTTTGCAGCAGCTTATATAGCAGATTTATGGCTAGCACAAAGAAAGCATTCATGGATCCTTGTTCATACTCATGTTGCATATGCACGGAGCCTTTAACTCTACATATTGTGAAGAGCTGCTGAATTTAGAGAACTTTATATTTAGTTCACAAACTGTTAACAGAAAATACATGTTGCACAGAATATTATCCTCTGTTGCTCCATCCTCACTGGTACATCAGTGTTCAGCTATTCTGTACATTAAACAGTTGCCACACAGGAATGTATGGAGAGGGAAAAACAGGAGGAAAGAGGGGGAGTTCTGATGGAACTGAGAAAGGATAGTTAAAAAAAGAATAAAAAAATATGGTGTAAACCTTCTGTATGTTGAAACAAGCCCGTGTCTCCTAAAAATCACCTATGAAATCACTATAGACATGAAAATTTTGCTCCAATCTGTGTTAGTAACAGCAACTAGGAGGACATGAATAAAAATAAAATTTAAGCTTTGAGAGCTTATTCAATGTGCAGCTCCCAGGAAAGAGGCCCAAGTAGAAATACAACTCTGTAAAGATCTCACTTCAAAATCTTTTGGTGGGAAGGCCTGACTAAAAACTCTAGGCTTTGTTTGTCCCTCAGGACTGAGTTTCCTCCTGAATTTTAGGAGATTGACTGCAGCTACAGGCATATTTGAGAAGGTTGCTTGCTTTTAGTTGTATGTTATGTTTTTTCTCGTTTTTTTTCTCAATTTTGAACTAATGTTCTTCAGTCAACATCTGTCTAGTCTGGGACTAAATGTTTTCAAATGGCATGTTCATGCTACAAAGTTCTCACTAGTTCTGTGGTGATGCCTAAGAATGTAGAACTTGGGAGGTATGAAAAAAAAGAAAAAAAGAAATACAGTTCACCAGACAGAAAGATGGGCAAACATTCACATTCCTCTGTAGGAATGTGAAAAAACCTACACTGATATGAGAGCAATGCCTTCTATTCATGACCACACATCATATGAATGGAAGGAAGCACAAAATGCCAATCTCAGTATGTCATTAACCATGAAAGCTCTCTCTTAAGTAAGTTACGATTATATTTTGGAACTGACTATACTCTCTCTGTAAGATGTACCCATTAAATTCATTATTGTTTCCGGAAATAAGTGTACTTTTGGTCCAGGTTCAATGGTAAAATTCAGATTTGTTGTATCTGTACTAAAGAGTAGGAAGTTGTGCCCAGTCTTGCTGGTAGTGGGTTTGACCAAGTTATCTGTGGAATGAACCTCCTCAGGGTTTTGGCTCAGAAACAGAGAAAGAAGATGAGAGAAAATATGTTGACTCTTTGAGCTGGGGAAAAAAAAATCACTGGCATGCATTTATGTGTAAGAGATATTATAACAGACAACAGTAGAAACAGAATACTCACAAAATTTGCTGCATGTAAGTGCTTTTGACTGGTGCTAGTAAAGAATCAACGGTGATATCTAAGTAAATAAATATTAAAATAACTGTTATTCCTGACTAAGGTTCCTCTGTGAAATTCACAATAAAACTTGAGTCAAAAAGAAAAGAATCAGAAGTAAAAGCATTTATGAAAGTTCTAAAAACTGAAGGGGAAGGAAATTATATTGTTAATGTAGAAGATTCTTAAAATAGTGGGTGACTGGGTAGAAATACTTCTATGCAAGGACTGAAATGTAACAGACACCCACATCACTGTAATGCAGCCTTCCCCCTTTCACATTATCCTTGGTTGAGTTCATATTTTTTTTCTTTTTGTCATAGAAAGATCATCAGGAACTCTATTCAAAGATATTTTTTTTCTCCTTTATTTGTACATGTTAGCTACCTATTTTCCCACTGATTGTGAATGAAACACTGGTTGTGCTTCACCGATTCTACATGATAATTGAAAGAAGGATCTTGAGATAATTACCAAGAAATAATAATAAAAAAAAGTCTTACTAAATAAAGTGAAGGTTGTATGCCAAAGGCTGTTTCACTTATTTGTCCAAGGCCCCACATTACGACAGAATTTACAAGGATCAGCACAGCACCATGGTGGTGCAAAATTGACAGGAAAGAAGTGAATCTCAGCCAGTGTTAAAGGGAAGGAGAGGAGGACACGAGAGAAAAGCAAGCCGTGCCCCCTTCCCTGGCATTGCTTTCCACTTTATGCACGCTGATTTATTTACTCCAGTGCATATCTGTAAGGTATCAGGTGAATTTGGTTTCATCCACAGTGGACATCAGCGTGGTTTACTGCACACTCTGTAAAACAGTGGAGAAGTTTGCTACAGTCTTTTATCATATCCCGAATCCTTATCAGTGGGGTACAATGTGTGACATCTTAGGCACTGGTTTTACCACAGCGGAGACAAAGCATATATTTGGACAAACATACATGAACTTATATGTATGTATACAAACATGCATTTGGAGGACTAGTGACTTTGCTTTTTTGCAGGTGTGAGAAAGTCTTGAAATTAGAAAAGATATTTTGGTCCTTTTTTCTTTGGTTTTTCTGGTTTTCTCTTTACAGCACTAGATTCATCATTTAGATGTGGAATTCTACTTTTTAAAAATGTTGCAGTTTAAGTAATATACTTACCCACCTGCTTAGTTTATTGTCACCACACAAATCCTTTACGTGCTTAAAGTGAAGCATTTTCCGAAGTATGTTGCTGAACAAAAAGCTTACATATTATCTCCAACCTTGGGAAAAAAATCAAATGCCCTTATATTTTTACTCTTTGTCCTGATTTTGCTATGAATTTCACATATCATCTTTAGCATATATCCTCATCTTCCCTTTTTCTTGACACATCTCTGTAACAACCTACCCTCACTTGTCTAGCAATTGACGAAGACAGTAGAAACCAACTCAGTATTTTCTTGTAGGATTTCTTCTTGATCAATCCATCTAATCTTTCTCATTAGTAAAACAGAGAAAGTAATGTTACTTTACTCATGGGATGGTATACTGCTTAATTATATTTTAAGTGTTTCAAAATCCATAGATTGTCTATACTGCAGAAGTGTTAAGAATTTTAATTCTGATAAAATATTAAAGAGTTTTATCAATGATTATCTAGTGAATACTGAAGATGTTTGCTACACTGCTAAAGTCTTGTGATCATATTTTAAGTACTCCAAAACTAATCAATTGTTTATATAGGTGCAGGTACATAATGTATATACACGTATATAATGTATAAATGCATAATATTATGTATAATTTTATGTTAAGCTTGATACCTCCATTTGAGAAATCCAGTAATGAGGTTTTTTAAAAGCATATTGGAACTATAAACTAAACTCTTACCAGAGAGGGAATTCAGGTAACCTAAGTGATAAGTGTAATAGCTGAGAGAACAGAAAGCCAGAAAAGTTCAAAGGCACCTTGTGATTTCCTTTCTCTCTCTTTTTTTTTTTTTTTTAATTTTATGCTAAATAAGTCCTGTTTGTTCAGTCTTCCATTGTGGATCATGGGTTCATTGACCTCTGATCATTTTGGGCTCCCTCAATTTGGTTCTCTACAACTAGTTCTCATCTTTGTAAGAACAGCCAAGCAAATGCTGATATGGAAAAAAAAAAAATCTCCTCTTGATAAAATCATAAAATATATTTCAATTGGCTAATTTTTTCAGTCTCGAGTGGCCAGTGAATCAGTGAGATTGCTTCTGAACACATCTTTCTGTTTCAGTGTGCATGTTGAGGACTCTTTGGATTGTATGATGATTTTCATTATGAATAAAAGCAGTGTTATAACACAGATAAAAGCAATAAAAGAAAGTAGCCACATGACAGTGTTTCTGCAAGATTAATGCAAACAAAAACTTTAATAAAATATTAGGATTAACATATTAATTTGATATGATTTAAGTATTCCAAAATGTCTCTCGTTATTCTATTATAGTGACAACTCAAAGATACTGCAATAAAAAACCTTAATTATAGTCCTTCTGCTAATTGCTATTATGTATTTTAAGAGCATTAGTCAGTTTTGGTTTTGTTTTTTTTTTTTTTAATTCCTGAGACTCCCTGCAAGAAAGAAGAGAAAATTGGACAGGATTCTGGAGTCACCTCTATTAGACACTGTCCTTTTCTGGATCTACTTTTTAGTATTTTGTTGCTACAGCATTCATAAATCTCTAGAGGACCACCCATTTAATATTAAGATCTCCATAATGTCTGCAGGATTTTAAAGAAAATGTTATTTTCAGGAAATCCTACCAGGAGAGAGAGATGCAACAAAACTTAACTATTCTTCTTACTCTTTTCTTAATCTAAAATAGACGCTGTTCTGACTGAAAGCTTAATACCCCTTGATCTGGAAAAATATTGCTGAGAGTCAAAGCTTCCCCTCTTACTCTATGGCTTACTGCAAGGGTGCAGTATTATAGGAGACAGGGAATTCGCTGGATCTTGAAGTCCAGCTTGCAATTGATCTTATGCCTACATTTTCCTTTTTAAGAGTTATTGCTTGTTGATGAGTAACTGATGTTTTGCACTCTGAAGTGAAGTTTCCAAGTAGAAACAGGTAAACTGATGGAACCAAATCAAGAAATCACTCAAACCTTCCAACCTGAAACTTAAAGCCATCCATTTTATGTTTACAGCAGTTCGTTTGGGGATTGCTTTATCTTTAATTCCTTATCATTTGGGAACCTTATTATATCATCCTGTATCTTGGAATGAAAATGTTGCTGCTGTAAAATGGATTGACATCTTCAGGCCTGCGTGGAATAAAATGTACAAGGAAGATCCCAGGATATATTGGATTGTCTTCTTTGGTAATATTACCAGATGAATTTTCCAGGCTGATAAGGACTATCACTAAAAATCAGTAAGATATCTAATAATAGATTATTTTGTAGTTTCAATTTAGCATGAATGGATCATAAAACACAGGACTGTTAAACTCAGCTTTCCAAGATCCAACCAGCAGATTCATACTCTGCTAAAATTTCACTTGAGTTTCACTTTCAACAATTGCAGATACATTTGTATACCAAATTTTAATGTATTTATTGATTACACATCAGCATTTTTCAAGACAAAGAATAGTATGGTCATAAAATGCTTATTCTATTAGAGATCCAGAAGTTATGCTTTGAAAGAAATAGTTGAATAAGTTAGTATTTATGATTTCTATGGAAGAAGTGATATCTGAGGAGGGATTTGGAGGAAAAAAATGGATGAATGCCAGTGCCACTAGTTTGGAAATGATTTGCAATTCATTATTCTGATCTCTCTGCACCAAGATTATAAATTGATAAGATACTGAGATTCATATAAATTATATACAAAATATCCAAACAAATCCTACCACATTAAAAAACCATGAACATTTAAAAAAGTAAGTCTTGAAACAGAAGAATGGCAGTACTTCAGTTCTATCCCTGTGCACTTGTGTATTACAAAGCAGCCTTAAAATTACATGACCATTCCCTAGTATAGTCACAAGACTTTTGGATTATTCACTCCAATGGGGAAAGCTGCTGATTTATGTTCTTTATTTTCTCTCTGTGCTATCTGATCCAGCCTTTGTTCCATTTAATTTACTTATCTGGCTCCATACCATGCTCATCTCCTGATTAACTAGTTGCTCTCACGTCTCAGGTCACCATCAGTTTGGTTTAATTTCTTTTGTGTTTACTACTTTTCTGAGTTTAGAACCATCTGCAGAATTATTAACCACTTACTGTACAACAAGAGTGTATGCACAAGTCAGCTTTTGAGGTGGTGGTGGGGAAGGAGCTAGGCTTATTTGGATGAGTGGATTCAAAAAGCCTAATGACGTCCCTTCCTCTGAAAAATGCAAGCAGTAAAAACTTGTCTTTCTTATTACTGATAGTTATTGCATCTTTGTGACCAGAGCCAGTCTGGGCACCAGAGGAGACTACATGAATGAGCTGTGAATAGAGAACCATTACCCGGAACTCTTTGGACAAAAAAAAACCCAATCCTGTGCTGAACTGTTTCTTTAATGGGGAAAAGCCAGAAGAGAGCAAGCTCCTTTCCTTAAGCAGCAGGTCACTGTGTTTAAATGAGCACTTGGAAGGGTGGTAGTTTATTGCAGGCATCCACACACCACAGGTGCAAGTCGCTGCTGCCTGTCCTTGAGGAGTGGTTTGCTCTCCAGCTGGTTAGCATATACGCAGCAATCAGTAGGAAGAACTAAGTGGAGCTGCAAAGTGTTCCTGTGTAGCTCAGCAGAAAAATGTTCTCTGCTCTGCATTCCTTTGGGCTGCTCAGATAAATTCCGATTGACAGGCTTCAGCAGCGCTGGCCACTACGTTTGCACTCACCATTGCACCAGTCAAGAAAAGATAGTGCTGTATGTAATATTAATGATGAAAAAGGCCAGAAGTATCTTGTAGAGGTGCAATAGTGAGATTCCTCTTTACAAAGAAGGATTATATCCTTTCACCTATTTCCATGAAGTATTTAAATGATTTGTTTGTCAGAATAACTAGGAATTATCATAATGGTGTTGGGGTTTTTTGGAAAAAAATGGTAAATGGTATGGAAGCAGTCCTATTAATTATTGAATGTCACATTACTGAATTCATAAAGGACAAGATAATGTTCCTTTTTTTGTTCTTGCAAGAAAAAACAGAATCCCAGTATGTGATACTATATAAAGTCAGAAAAAAGCAACCAACAAGCAACGTTGTCACAAGCGTCAAGATCATAAAAAAGACAACCCCCTACATCTTCTGATAGGAAGTGTTTTTGGAAGTAACCTAAATAGTTCTGAAAACCCCCACTTTCTATATCCAAAGTTTATGTAGCAGAAACCTCTCTTTCAATGGATGACCAATAGGTTTAGATCAGCTGTCTGTAAATCAAAGGTCTTCAAGCATAGTCATGTGCCTGATAGAAATTAAGTTACATTAAATGGTGCTTATATCTACACGAAAATGAGAAACCACACACTTAGAAAATTAAATACGGAGATTTTTCATAGTCCATGGAATTATAATTGGAATAAATATAACATCAGTGACAGGAAAAAAATGGAAATTTGCACAACAAAGAAATAGCAGGATTTATAAAAGAAAAATTATTTGAAATATAAGCTACAAATAGGACATTTAGACAGAAATAACTACAGTATGAAATAACATTGGAGAGGAGAAGCAATGCACAATATGAGGGATTTTTTTTTAAATAGAATTGTGCATTTAGTGCGTGTCCAAAATGAAGTTTTATAACTCAACAGAACAGCATAGGTAATTGCATTGATTGCTACTTCCACTGCTTGCAAGACCTTTGACAGAAAAAGGTAAATAAGGCTGGATCACTGACAGCAGCCTGCAGAAATAGAATCTCTTTCATATATTACAGAATAAATTTGTCAGAAATGGGGAAAATTATGAGAAGTTTTGTGCTGGATGCCCAGTGAATAAAGTCCATCTTGTGCTGGGATCCATCACATTTCTTACAATGTCTGTTCCCACTGAGGCTTGTTTCTTGTGAAGCAAAAAATATATATTTTTTTAGGTCAATGGAAGGAATTAATGCACATGCATTCTCTAACTCTTCTTAGATCTTACTTCTACAATGTAAACATCTGATGCAATTCTTTCCTGCACTGGGCTTTTTGTGTGGAATATCATATGCAGCATTCATTATTTGGTCTTACATATTTACAATCACTAACTTCCTACTTTCTAGTGGAATCACTTTATTCATTGGATTAGCACAAAGGAATGTTTTTGTAAGTCTTAACATTAGACCGGCTCTCAAAATCTAAGCAGAAACTCACCATAAAAAGGACACCCCTCTTACAGCACTAACACAGAAGACTTCCTTTTGACCACTGTAACATATAAAATTCACTTACAAACTGCTGAGAAAGGGGCGATAGTGTCCAGTAACAGTGTAGGGTGGTGAAACACTTAAGGCAACAACACTTCATCCACCAGAATGGCAGATGGAAGTGGGAGGGAGTTCATGCTCTCTGACTGTGCTCACAGACACAAACCTTACTGCACGTGGTCTTCAGCAGAAGAGAACAAGTTTGTAACAGGATTAGGTTTCTACCCAAGAAGAATCCTGTGAGTGATCAGCACCATTGCATTGCCTTGTAACAATTTCTATCCAAATGCAATGGGTTAGCTTAAACTGGATAACCTCTAGTTTCATATAATCCCTAGATGACTTGGACCGAAATGTTCTAGGGAGTGACTACAAGTGGCTTATCCAGAGTATTTGAGAGGGAAGTAACTGTAATAGAAACCACAGTCTTGACAGAATGAAATGCTTGTAAAATGCAGTGATAGTATCTGTTACACTTGAATACAAGACAGATTTTATTTATTTCCTCTAAATGAAAAAGGAATCTTAATGCAAAATCTTATCTTGGTGTTAATTGGGTTTAGTTGCTACAAGGCTGGTTCCCTACACTCCCCACTCAATATCTTCCACTCTGCCAAAATACTGTGAATTCTGCAGAATTAACCAGTATCCTGGCGCAATGGACTATATAACATTCTTGCCTCCCAGTTTCACATGGCTAATTTTTTATAGCTTTTTTTTTTTTCCTAAACACCTAGACAATGACACATTTACTCTTAACTTCACCAATATAATTCACGTTGACAATTTTGCTTTCTTTCAGTTTTGTATTGGTTTATTTTATTCTTGCTCTCAATCTTTATTGACTACAGAAAGAAGCACTTATTATTATTATTGGCATTCAAGCCATTACAATTTGGTGGGCAAAATTTTATAATTTGGATTTTTTTTTTAGAATTTGCAGATATTGGGTGCTCTGTTCTCTACAAGTGTTTCATGTTCCCTGTCTCTTATAACATGTAATTATATATAAAATGGATGCTGTGTGACACAAAGAAGCTTTGTGGATATACTTACCAACACCAGAAGACAGTTTCTTTATACCTTAACAATGGTGAGAGTGCACAGGAGTTCAGGGTTCATAGATCTAATGGTTTTAAGTGGCTTTCAGTTAGAAGTCTAAGTGCTAGCTACTCACATTTTTATAATGAGTCTGCAGCTTTGAAAAGGAAAGTAACTAATGATTAGCCACACTGTATCAGAGAAGAAAGAGATTTCCCTCTGTGGGAAGAATATTATAGTTGTAGGGGAAAAAATTAAAGGTTTAATAATATTCCTTGTTGAAAGACTATTTCTGGAAGCCTGCAGTCTGGCATGTAAAAAAAGGCTGCTATAAATATTACAATGTTTAGTCTCTAATATGTATAGAAGGGAAACACTTTCATCCTGCTATCTGGGCAATTAGACACACCTCCTCAATGCACTCTAACAGAAATTGTTCTTATTCTCCATTGATTTCTCTGCTAATTCTTATGCTTTGTACCCTGATAAAGCTCCGGAGTTTTCCCTTTTATTCTTTCAAGAACATATAGAAATTCAGGTTTGCAAACAAAGCAAAACAAATAGCTCTCACAATCCTTTGTATTATATGGAGATATTATACTGTAAAGGTATTTTGCGTGAGAGGCAAAATTTTGCTAGATATAGTCAAAATTCCCTGGGCATGTAGGCAAGCAAAATCAGAAGGGATAGATTAGGGGATATATTTCCTATCACTTACCATGATTTTTTTGTCTTTAGGTTTAATGTTACTTAAACAGAGACTGAATGCATTTAATTCCTAACACTGTTGCTGGCTGTAATTTTTATGATCATGACACTGTTCAGAGCCCTAGGTGTAGTATGACCCCGTGGTGCTTGTCAGTGCAGAAACAGAGAACAGATAGATGGTCTCTACAGCTCTTTCAGTGTCCTTACCTTTACAGCCTATTGCCCAAAATGGAAAAAGAAAGGCAAAATACGTGTTAACAGAGAAGTAGAGTAAACAGGGATCCAATATTGTCCTTGGCATATAGGTAATTTAGCAACTATAAGTATTTTATACGTATTACACTTATAGAGAACTTTTAAGAGGGAAAAAAAATGAAGAATATTTGTGGAGGCTTACAGGGAGCATGGAAGAAAGCCCAAAAGTTTACAAAGAAAGCAGGCAAAATGAGATGATTGCAGGCTCCCACAAAATAAAAGAATGGCAGCAAGGACAGGAGACGTTGCAAAAAGCTTTAAGAGCAGAAACAAATGCCCCTCCTTCAACACAGTGGAGATATGGAGAATCGGCAATAGAGTCACAGAATTGCAGAACGGCAGGGTTTGGAAGGGACCTCTGGAGATCATCTAGAACAACCCCCTGCCAAAGCAGGGTCACCTAGAGCAGGCTGGACAGAAATGGATCCCGGCAGGTTTTGAATCTCTCCAGAGAAGGAGACTCCGCCACCTCTCTGGGCAGCCTGTTCCAGTGCTGTCACCCTCAAAGTAAAAAAAGGTTTTCCTCATGTTGAGATGGAATTTCCTGTGTTCCAGTTTGTGACAGTTACCCCTCATCCTGTCATCAGGCACCACTGAAAAAAGTCTGGCCCCATCCTCTTGACAGCTGCCCTTTAGATATTTATAAGCATTGATAAGATCCCCTTATATAGAATAATAGAAAAGATGTGCAGACTAAGCTGAGGGCTTGAAGAATGTTTTTCATAGCTGCTTAATGCCTGTCTGTGTTCATGGTAAAATTGCATATATCAGTGATGAAATAATCAAGCTCCAGATATCAGACACAGAGTTTGACATGTTGAGTTCCATGAAAGGACAGGAAAGAGCCTCCAATGTTTAGCCATAATGAGGACATGAGGACTAGAAAAAGGTCTGAATGTAGATTTTTATTCTGCTTATGGTCTTCAGTGGCAGTCTGCAAAATGAAGTTCTCACCAGTGATTAAACAATGAAACAATTAAGTTTAGCCATAATTTCTGTAGCAAACTTTTTTCTATATCTCATAACATTTATGCCGTTTTATTCTGACTGAAGCAGCAAACTAGTGAGCACAACACTTCAAGAGGTAGTTATGGCTTCCAAAACTACTTTTAATTTCACTGCATGCACAAACTTTGTCATTAAAGGAATGGTCACTCAGATAGCATTACTGTGAGATCTTAAAAAGGGCTGGTATGAAGTACATACGGCTTCCTCAAGGTTTTCTGTGGTATAATCTGTAATGGTAATAGAATCTCCACCCCACAGTGTGTTTGGTGTCACAGCTAAAGCATTTTGTGCTCATAGCCAGGAAAAGATGAATGTCAAGGTTAGGCTGTTCCAGCTCAGTGGCAAGAAAGAAACCAGTAAATACTAAAAATGAGAGTTTTGTCATTTTTTTATGTTATATATTGAGCTTCTCATACAAGAGAAGGAATCAGAATGTAGACATTTCTTCTGTCATTTATTCTGGGGCATCAGTGATAATGACAGATTAACAGCTTTCTCTTTACAAGACACACCTCAGATGTGCTCCTTGTAGTTACCACTAGTGTCTGGGAATTTCTTTGCATTGGCAGGTCTTTCATTCCCAGTTTCCACCCTGTTAGACAGTTGTCCAACATACTTCTACTCAAATTTCTTATCAAAAGCTCTATGCAATGTAACGTATTAAAATCCGACACAAGGGTATGCGTATAGACATTATGCCTGGTCTACTAATGTTATGCTAGAATACCTCTCTAGACTGGAAGAACTGATCTGCTTGTGCAGAAGTTGCATTTATGTATCTTATCTTTTCTTCATAAGAAGGTAATGGACTTCATTCTGTAAGGTAACAATAGCTTTATTTCTGGCTGAAACCCAAATCAAATCAAGATATAAATGAAGAAATTCTGTGAAAAGCATATCCTGAGTGAATAAGGGGCTCTCAGTAAGGTTTTAAGCAAAGTCAAAGTTGTAAGTACAAAATTTAGCACTTTGGAATAGTCCAAGAAGGTTGTGAGTTCAGAAATTGATGTATAGATTACACTGATCTTTAGATGACAGCAATATTGATGACATTCGCCCTGTTACACAAAGAATGCCGAATATTTTCATGAAGTCAGCAACTTGTTTTCTACTACATTTCTTAATTGGTAAATCCTCTTTAACAAAATAAACAATTCATCTGAAACAGCATCATCTAGGAGCCCTCAGGAAGGGCAACCATTAATTTTGATCAAAAAATTGCTAACAGCAATATTTATAAAAGTACTAATGAAACAGTGTAGCTAAATGAATTACTCTGCGAAAACTTCATCTGAACATACACAAACAAGTTATGCCATATGCAGTGGGGAAAAAAAGAGTGTGTGGCAACATATCATTCAAACATGCAACTGAATAAAGAACAATTATGAATCAGGTTTCACTTTATTTATATTCCCACTCCTTCAGCTCAGATTTTTCTCTTCAAAAGGTGAAAAGGCATCTTTACTGCTACAACTCGTTTATATGTAATTTGAAACTTTTTATATTCTATTTGACACAATTAAATAATGGGTCTCTACCATGTCTTGGGCCCTTTATACACATTATGTGCTCATATAGATCATAAGTGAGGGATAGAATATTGGGATCATCTATCAGGAATTTCTGGCTGATATAGGTAATGGGGAAGTAGATTAATCTGCCCTAATTCAGGCATTTAAAGAACTCCATCTATGGTCCATAGAGAGAAATAAGGGTATCCAGTGAATTATTTATTTCTTCCTAAGTCTAAAACAGATCAAATGTATCACCCTCTAGTGAAACCTATTTTGGTCCGTTGGCTATCATGGGAGTCCAGGATGACTGGCTGCTTCTTAAAGGCCCATCTCGAGGTAAGAGAAACTCATACCTTGGGACTCTCCCCTACTCAAAAAAATTACCTTATCAGTAAGGTTGTCTTTTCATTTTACCCACTGAAGAAACTAATTTTCAACTCTGAAATTGGAACCAGCTCTGATCCCTAGACCCAGCATTCCTTAAAATATTTCTCTACAAACCTCAAGAAATTATAAATAGTCATTGTTGAACAAGAGAACTGGAATGAGAACTAGGAAGGTAGAACCAAAAATCAAGTAATGATGTTGTATCAAGTTAGGATGTTTCAGTCTGGATGGGTGGACAACAACATGGGTGAAAAACTGATTCCACAATTAGGGTCAGAGGACAGTGGATAATGTCATTGTCTACCTGGAGTTTGGTAGTAAGGGGAGTATTGCACAAGTCTGTCCTGGGACCTGTCTTGTTATAGTCTTTATCAGTGACCTGGAGGAAGCATCAGAGTGCACTCTCATCAAGTCTGTAGATGACATTAAACCGTGGAGGACCAGTTGAGATGCTCAAGGTCAGGGCCACCCTCCAGAGGGACCTAGATAGGCTGGAGAAATGGACTAATAGGAATCTTATGAAATTCATAGAGGACACATGCAAATTCCTGTACCTGGGGAAGAGGAACCCTTTGCAATGATACAGGAAGGGGACTGAGAGCTGAGCATCTCTGTGGAAGGGGACCTTGTGGTATACTGGACAGCAAGCTGAGCATGAGCCAGCAATGGCCTGGCAGCAAAGAGACACAGAAGCCTCTTGAGCTGCATTAACAAGATCAAATCCAGTAAATTGAAGGAAGGGATTATCCTCTCTACTTGGCTCTCATCAGACCACATCTAGAGTACTGTATCCAGTTTTAGTGCCCCTGGTACAAGACAATCAGTATTTGGAAGAAGTATCCTTTTCTCAATATATATGGTCAGAAAAAGAGCTATAGCTGGTGATCAAATTTTTGGTTAGTTAATCGCTACTCAGGCACTTCATGAATTTATCAAGCTCTGTAAGCTTCTCAGGTTCTACCTGAAAAGGTATTAATGCTCCTATTAAAAGGCTGTTCCAGAACATCCCTGCTTCAATAGTTGGAAATCTCTTTCTAATTTGTGGTCTAAATTTATTATGGGTTTTGTGCTCTGGTTTTGTGCCAGTTTAGTGTTCAAACTTAAGTGACTCTTGTCCCTTGCTGGTACTTACCTGCTTGGTGCATTTATAGGCAGCAGTCATGTAACTTTCAGCATTTATTTTTGCTAGGGAAAACAGGCTCTTACATACTCTTCTCAGAAGAAATGTTCTTCATTCCCTTCTTTATGGAGCTTCTTACTTCAGTACCTGCCCCATTTGTTCTTCCTGAACAAGTGGCCAGGACTGGGCGCTGCTCTGTGTGTTCATGGGAAGCTTTCAGCAGTACAAGATGACACACACTACCTTCTTAGACAGCCAATCTCTTCCTGCTTGAACAGTGCCTTACAGTTTCATACAGACATTGCACAATACTAGGTGAAACTAATCAGACTTTGGCTGCCCAGCCTTGCCTCATCAATTAGCCGTGTGTGCTGCATTAACAAGAGAGTGCTTGAAACTCTATGTGGAGCCTTAGGGCCTTCTCACGTCATGAATTTGGACGCACCGATATTTACCTGTTCAGCATATGAGCTCACAAAAGAAATAAAACATTTTCTAAATGTATCATCTCACAACAGAGAAGCAATCGGTATTTGGAGCATTTTCATCTGTATTGAAAATGTCAGGGTTGCTCCAGATCCAGCAGTAGCTGGGAAAGAAAATTACTGATGGCACTCACAAATTACCAGGCATCCAGATTTTCTGACCTCCTCAGTAAGTTTTGACAATCTGGCATACCTTTGAATAATGAAACACCCGTTGTGCAAGCATGACAAGCCCAGTGACCAAAACACTTATGACACAATTCCCAGTTAGCAATGTTTTTTATTGCATTGGCAAAATGCTAACATATAGAGTCCCTTCTCCTCTTAAAAATGTGTATGAACAAGATAAATTATTCATGTAGAACTTATCTGAATTGCTTCTGATTCAGTTCTTTAAAGTCTGAAAAGCACATCTGGACATGCATCAGTAAATAAACAGGCTGGGCTTCTCTTGAAACAGCTTGTACTTTGGAAATAACCGCATAATTTGAGATCAGGATGACCCTGGTATTTAGCTGAAAAACATTAAAGCTTCCCATCAACAAGAATTAAAAGATCCAAGCTGAGATCAATTTGCTGACCTGGTGAAAACTGGGATTTGCAATGCCAATTTGCTATAATGGCAACAACCTTATCCAGTTAATTGCATAAATGAATTAATTGGTGATCCCCTTTAGTATTTCTGTTGGATTTAAAAATTCGCAAAATTGAGGCATTTGAAAACCATTCTGGAAAAAAATAATAGCTTGCAGTATTCAAGCATGTCAGCATATCTAGATGTGTCGGTATGTCCAACAACCTAGGATACAAATGTAAACCGTAATCATTATAATTCTACAGCACTCAGCTATGTTTTGTATATGTAAAGTTTATATTGTTTGCACAATTTTATATTTTATTAAAATAAAACAGAATGCAGGTTTGAATAAGGCAAAAAAAGAAACTAAGGTGACACTAAAAATAACAAGATCTTGCATCTACTTTGGCACATAATTTGAAAATTTCAACATTAACTTACCTATATTCTTATTTATATGCCAAAGGATGAAATTAGAAAGTCACCTAATTAGTTTTTTTAGGAATACATATTAACATATCTTTTAAGAAATGGCATGATTTTTCTGTATGCCTTGTTTTTTTTCCTCAAATTCTGTACTTTAAGACTATTTTAATCTTAATTAAAGGTTTAAATATAGTTTAGTTAGTACTGATGGTAAGGTACATTAAAGACCAGTACAGGACTAAAATGATGCAGAAACTGTGCATGGATTGCTAAAATCAGAATCATGATTCTAAAAATTATTTTTCTGTTGTCCTTTTGCTGTGAAGATCCTCCATTAATTTCCTCAGCATTTGATATTGCATTTTCCTAGAGGCACTTCATACTTAAGCCTTGGTGGAAAGGATAGACTGGTTTCATCCTCATATAACTCTAAAGTCAGTGTTTCGTTGCTGGTTCATGTCTGTTTAGTGTCATCTGAGGTATCCTGGGATATCCGAGGCATCCACACAGTACTGGAGGTACACTTGTGCTTTTCTGGAACAGTATCGTATATACAATAGTATATGTTGTAGGACATATGAAATGGCACTACTCACTTCTATGTAGAATAATGTGTAGACACTATATCTTGTTCAGATCTTATGAGTGATTTGCACTCTCTGAAGCAGCAGATGGAAGCCAGCTCAGAGACCTCACATTATCTATCATGGTCCTAGAACCATACGTTTAAGCAACTGAATACTCCCCTAATTTCCTAAAGATGGGCATCTAGTGCTATTTACTGTGCCATAGGGTGTGTTACCTGGCCTATACCCACTACCTGAGAAAGACAAGGGTTTTTCCTAAGTCCTGTGTCATAGTGTCTGCTGGATAGAGCAAAGTCCTTAGCCAAGTTTGGCCTGAGCCAATTTTTACTCATAGCTCCTACACCCTGAGCAGATGCCTACCCTAGCTGTTGAGACACAGGCAATGTAGGCTGGCATGCAGGACTCCTATATGCAGCAAAAAAATACATTCAACACCACAAATTGTAATCGATTATGTTTCCAAGAACTGCAGCCTGGATTGTTCAGAGATTTTCTCTAGAAAAAAAACCAGATACATTAGTCAAAAAAAATTAGGTTATTTCTGCTTCATAGAATGAACTGATGTATTCATAACACTATTTTAATACACTCTCTTTCAAGCCAGTGCACTAAGAGACATTCTCAAAACACATGCATCATGAGCAAGGCAAATTATTTCAACACTGATTTGGAATCATTAAGCTGTGTTTGTGCAAGCTAAAGTGCAATTTGCTTTCTTGTCTGTATTCAGCAATTTATGAGGCTGCTTCATGACACTAATCAATAGTGGAATAGGCACTCTTCAGGACCAGTAGTTTAGTTTAGCTCATTGTACTGTGGTCTAGCATTTGTGTTATACACATATAGAAATATATGTATGTTTTTTTCAAAAATGAAGGAAGAAATTTCAAGAAGGTTATAAAATATACAAGATTATAGTCAACCATTTGATAGACAAATGAATCAACGTTTGCAGCTGCTCTACATTTATTAAGTATATTTCCATCAAATCTTTTATTCTCTGAATAATTGCCAGGGTACAGCTAAGGGTAATGCAAGCTTTCGCCTCTCATAAAAGAGTTCTAAAGCACATTTTTATAGTATAGTGCTACCATTTTGTAAGTATGCTACTCTTACACTTCCTAAATATTGTAGATATGGGCTGTTAGAAGACAGGCAGTAAACTATCTTACCTGTTGTAGAGGAGAGTGACATTTTTGCATATCCACTTGTAGCTTTCCTTGGTTGCTATTAGACATAAACAGGAACTACATTGTTTAAATTTACATTTTTGAAATGCTGAGAGTTTGTGAGCATTTGTAACCAGATGTAATGTAATGAGGGATTTACTGACTGCTAGACCAGCATTAGGATACGTGTTTTTGTGATATGACATTGCTAGCTGACAGAATAGTTTTTCTTTTAAATTTGTTTGTGTTTCCCCTTCTTTTCTAAAAACAAAGAGTGAGTCTCAACCAGTTGTAGGTACCAAAGAGTAGAAGACAGTTCTATCAAGCTTAATAGACAGACTTCCCTCAGCTTTTAAGATTTGTCCTCATCCTCATCATCTCTTTATCTGTCAGCATTAGGTAGACCATTACTGAGCATAATGATTGTCACTGTCTGTAGTTCCTACGTTGATGGCTGGAATCCACCCTTAACATTACATTGCTATAACTAAAGAATGTTTACAATGTAAATAATTACAATTTACAATGTAATTAAGAAGCTGAATCATGTTAGAGATATTGGGAAGACATTTGCAAGATGTAGGACTTTAACTTGAATGTTCATGGGTCAATGTACACTGTGGTGGGTTGACCTTGGCCAGCCACCAGATGCCCACCCAGCCGCTCTCTCACTCCCCCTCCAACAGGACAGGGGGAGAAAATACGATGAAAAAGACCATGGGTTGAGATAAATCACTTACAAGTGACTGTCATGAGCAAAGCAGACTCAAATTGGGGAAAATTAATTTAATTTATTGACAGTTAAAATAGATTTGGATGGTGCGCAACAAAGACAAACATGAAAACACCTCCCCCACCCTTTTCCCCAGGTTCAACTTCACTCCTCCACCTCCTTTTTCTCCACCTTGGTGCCTGCAGGACTGTTTCTCACACTCTTTTCCTCACTGCTCTCTCTCACAACCGCTGTGTAGCCTTTTTCTACCCTTTCTTAAATACATTTCCCCACGCGTGCTGTCATCTTGGCTGGTGGACTCAGTTGTGTCTTGCAGTAGGTCTGGCTGGAACTGGCTGGAGCCAGCTGGGACCAGCTGTGTCTGGCTTGGGGCAGCCCTGGCCTCTCCTCACAGAGGCCGCCCTGCAGCCCCCGCTGCCAGTGCCTGGGCACCGACACCCAGATAAACCTTAAGAAGAAATATGAATTAAAAAGATGCTGAAAAAGGCATCAGATGCAGCTTCAGCATAGCTTGCAGCAGCCAAAGGTTGATCTGATTTATGCCAGTTTAATCCATCCTCAGAAGATTACTGGAACCTATTGTGCTCCACGAAACTTTTCTTCGGTGGCTGTGCAAGGCCTTTGAAGGACAGCATCTCTTGGCTCTTTACCTTGTGGATATCCAGACTGGATATGTACTCATCAAAGTTTAAAGATGTTTGCACTATCCATCTCAGCTGCTTCCATGCTTCCGGATAGTCATACAAAGGTTCTGAAACCTTCCCACAACAAAGCAAGCAGAAGTGGGCGATAAACATTTGAATAGATTCTATTTCCTGTGGAGAGGAAATCAGGGGTGCTGTGCTCAACATGCATTTTAAAATGTTTGCTTAAAAAAACCCCACATAATTTCAGCTCTAATTGTAAATGAGGACTGATACTTCAGTTTGATTTGCATATCTCAGCCTATTATCTTGCAAATTTTATTTTATCTAAATAGTCAAAGGATTATAAAACCACTCAGAGGTTCTTGGACAGAAATTAGAAGTACCAACTTTCTGAGAAATCTAAATATTTAATCCCCTCAGTTTATAAGGGTCAAATTATATAATGGTTTATTCAAAATTAATGAATAGTATACATTAGGGAAGCAAGATCTGTGGAGCATAAAACAAGAGAATGTCCAAACATTAAATTTCATATCGATATTGCAATATGTTCATATTACTTTTTAGTAAATCGTGTGTCCAGAGCCTTGAAAAATGTTCTAATGAACTGTTGGATGTCAAAAAAAAAAAGTTTGAGTTATATGCAATTTCTCATTACTTTAATATGTCATTAAGACTTATACATACATTTAGAACAGTAACATCTGTGTTTTAAAATAATTGGAAATATATGCCATTCGTAATACAATAATGGGCTTTTTTTCATAAGAGCATTTAATTTGATGTGCAAATGCAGTGCAGGACAAATGCAAGTTTTGGGGTTGGATCAAACAGCAGCCGTAAACCCTTTCCAAGTAGCTGTGGCTCCATTCAGAGCTTAATGGAACATGAGTCACAGCCTGCCATTTGAGCCTCTCCCACAGCAGAGAAGAAAAAGAGCAGCCTGGGACTGGAGTCTGAGATAAAAGAGACATTAGGATAGATATAGATAGCAATTACACATGACAATGAAATTGTCCTTTGTGCTTCAGATACTTGGGTTCAAATGTTACGGACAAAATCACCTCATTCTTCCAAACCTCTGCTGAACCTGTGTATAATTATCATATTTTTCTATATGCAATAGTGTACATCTGCTTAAAACAGCTTTATGTCTGATCCAGTATCCTGTGTAAAGTCACTGGCAAGCTTTCGTCGACACTGATATGGGTCAAGACTAGATGTACCGCAAGCATTTCTTAGCATGCCCATTTCCTTAGCTCTCAAAGTTTATTTGTGTGTGTTTGTTAGATGCATTGCTTTTTGATGTTTTTTAGCAAGACTAATATATATTACACAAAATTCTGTCAAATGTGAAAGCTTCTTCACAATAGATGTCTCTAACAAACGTTAGCAAAGTCTAGTCACAGAACCTCATGGTAGTCATCTCCTAGGCCAGATATACTCCTCCTAAATCCCACAAAATCTTATAATCCACAAAGTATCAGACAACAGAACAGACTGACTTGTTTTCAGGTTCTCCTAACTCTCTAAGACTTTCCAACAACATTCCTAAATGCTTAAATTTAGGTGCCTGCACGTGCTCAGAAGCACTTGCACTCTGTTGCAGGAAGAGAGCTTTCTATCTCCCATATACCTTTTCAATGATCCAGTTTGAAGTACAACACTGTCTGAAGTCTGTTTAATTACCTTGAAAAAAAATGTTGTATTATGTACCTGCTGCCTACCTTTCCTAGAACATCATTAATTAGGGCACACACTGAGTATGGTAAAGAACTAGATTATACAGTCTTCACAGTTTCTTTATCCCTGTGGCACATTCTAGGCCAAAGAGGTTTCCAGTCCTTTTGAAGCTTGCTTAATGCATTTATTAAAGCCCTTTAAAGACCCCTCTGCATCTACTAACATGTTATGGGACCAGTTGGAGAAATGTAAATGAGAAACCATGGCCAGACTGCAGTCAGATTACTCATTCTCAGAAGCCTGGATAATCTGTAGACCTTGGGGACTTCAGGCAAAGGAAATGGGCACCCTGTCTTACTGGGAGTGTTTCATGGATGAATACATGTACAATCCAGTATATGTGCTGTGGTAGTATCTGAATTCCCATCTTTGGTACCTCGTAGATAAGAGCTTGTTCCACTCAGAGTTCTTCAGTACTGGCTGCAGGGAGACCAGTTTTGGTAGTGGGGACGGAGAATCTCTTGTCTCCTGGAAGTCCTTACATCTCTTTGATAGAAACAGTTAGACTTAATTAGGCTAGTATGAAGAAGGTATATTCCTTCTATCTAAAGCAATATATAGAAGAGGAACAGGCTATAAATATGTTATATCCAATTTAGTAAATAGTAGATCTCAAAGCAATTGTATCTGTAGAATGAAATGGGTGATGCTGCAGTCCCAACATCCATGCCTCTATGCTTCAGTATTTCTTACTTAGGCTTAGCTCTACTCTGACTCCACAGACTGGATGCTTATCAGCAGTTGGGTTGCTCTAGGTGCCCTCCAGGAATGTGTCATATGTCTTAGTTTCCTCCACACGGAATCCAGGTAGCAATCTCGAAGGCTGCTCTGCCATGAAACCAGCGCACAGTAAATGGGGGTGGATGAGGGATTTTCTTCAAACACATACTCCTGGTCTAACTAAATTTCTAGCTAATGTAACATCTTAATCACACATGAAGAACTAGGATAGGTGGCGTGTATTGTCTCAGAAGAGCTTCAGGCTATCGGCCTTGCATGATTCGGTTGCCTAGGGAGAAACATCTAATGCCTTTTAATTTGCCCTAGGATATCATTTCTGTTCTCCAAATGCCTGCCCATTATGGCACAGACCTCCTGCGTCATATTGGCCACCCTTTCCTGGGTGTTTCAGATACCACACAGCATTTCAAATGCCAATAGGTACCTGTCTTCAGGCAACTGAATCAAGTGCTTAAACATTTACTTTCAAGTGGCTTGATTGCCCTTCCCCTCTTGTTTTGCAGGCATGGGAGACACAGTTATGGGCGCACCTGTATGTGTTAGTCGTGCTGTATCTCAGACCTTAGTTATAAGGATACTTACCTAAGTGCTGGAGGCTATGCTCAGCATCTTTTGCTGGCTGATTTAGAATATGGACAAAGACCTGGAGTTCACTTTCTTCCGAAAGAGTTTCATAACAAATAAGCAACAAAGTCTCCTGTACTCAGGTTGAAGATGCATACATAAGATTAAAAAAAATCATAGGAGTATCTGAAAACTTTTCCATCAGTGTACAGAAAGATTAAGTCTTTTAATCAGAAACAACAATTGCCTATACTTCCCCCCATCCTCCAGCAACTCTAATTAGTGACATTTTGATTTCTCTGTGGATGAGCAGTAAATATTTTGAAACTTTGCTTTCCCCTTGTGTAACATTAAAAAAAAAAAAAAAGGATGAATCTTTACAGTTGTTTTTTAATGATGCTGCTGCCAGCCCTCTTCATGGAAAGGAAAGTTTCACACAGCCATATTAACACAGCCAATCTCTGTTACAAAACAAAACACTCAAAAAAAAGTGTGTGTCAATGGCTGTGCCTGCATTTGAAAGAAGGGCATGCAACTTCAATATTTCCTTCCCCCTGAGATACCCAAATCAAGCAGGTTTGCAATGGTAGGTAATCACTGCCATTCCTCGGGTCACACAAACGAAAGGTAAGAACTACTTACACAGAAATTAGAGCCATAAAATGTGAGCATTTGGCATTTTGTCTGACAGTAGTCATGTGTCTTTGTGCTTGCAGCTGCGTTATGGAATTTACATTTTCAGAGATAATTCTGCTGGTGCCAGACTACAGCCATGGAGGGACAGATGGATTAGCAGAGTATATGCATAAAATATAAAAGCA
Organism: Rynchops niger; assembly: GCA_013400035.1. Classification (NCBI taxonomy): domain Eukaryota; kingdom Metazoa; phylum Chordata; class Aves; order Charadriiformes; family Laridae; genus Rynchops; species Rynchops niger. Next base: position 115,583 of record VXBH01000812.1, on the reverse strand, counting down.
GCATGGGAGCACACCACACATTACAAAATCGTAAATGTATGCCTTTTCCTTTCATTGTTAAATTAGAGCAAAGGTTTGAACTCTTAGGTCATATCATTTCAAACCAGTAAGAGTTAGCAATGTATTCCTTTAGAATTATTTGGAAAACACCATTGTTCTTATGTATTAGGGCACAGGGATTTTTTTTTTTTTTTTTTTTTTAACAGAATGTGTAATATTCATTCTCATCATACAGTGAAATAACTCTATGAAAAAAAAAAAAGATTTTTAAAAAGCATATTCAGATTTGGGTGAAGTTTTCATTTGTTAGATGATTATTCCTCCTCAGCGATTTATCTTTGAGGAGAAATGTAGAATCTGTGCACACATAGTGTATTAGCTCTATGATAGATAGGTTTCCTGCATAGTGCACAAACTTGCATTGTACCTTGTGAGTTTTACTTTGTGTTGAACAGTCGCGTTCAGTTTGCCACAGCAAGCACAAAGGGTGGCATTTCCTAGTTTTGAGCTGCGGTGGTCACAACAGATAACAATTGCAACAGGATGTAGCACACAATTCTTGGTTAGGATGGGCAGAGCTGTGCAGAATCATGCTCTTTAAACAGATATATTGAAAGTTCACTGTTATGAATTAATTCAATGAGGACTGAGCCAAGATAACAAAATTGCTGAAAGCTCTACAATCCCCATAATTCCTGTTGTTAATCTCTTTTTAGAGTGACGGTTCTGTCTGTCAAAAGGCCACTAAATACCAATTTTAATTAAAACATTTTTTCTCAGATGTTTCAGAGATTATAAAACATATTTACTGGTGTTAAATTTCAAGAATGAAACTTTTAATGATCCTCTAGGAAGTAAGTACAGATATTTATTATATCAGAGTTTCCTCTTTTGTGTAAAACATCACCTAAACCAAGATAAAAGGGGGGAAAGGGAGGACCATAATTCTCTTTAACTTTTCTACAGTGCCAGTAGCACAATGTGGAGTAGTGAAGGCATAGGAATTCTTGCAAAAAATCCAAACCAAACCAGAAAAATCCATCCCGCTTAGTGAACCCAGACTATTTACAAACACATTTGCTGTGGTATTTGGAAATACTTAGCCCCTGTGTTACAAATTATTATGGGAAGTTACAGAGCTGAAAGGAATAGACTAAAAACCTTCATGATCATTCCTCAGGTTCCTTTTTCTCATTGTAGAAGTGTCTGATTGTCTTTCATGAAGGCCCATAAATTAACTGTATACCTAAAATAAAAATGTAATCTTTGTCGTGTCTTTGATTTCTTCAATCACTTGATTATTGCCATTTTTATCTCCTCAGAGTTAAATAAGAACATTAAAGAGTTTGCTTTTAATAGCCTCAACAATAAAACTCTTTGTTAAGATAATGTGTTATTTTAAATTTAAAGAGTCCATTGTTTGTGGGTTTTTATTGCCTGTTACTTGTAATGGATGGATAATTGTTTCCAGTAGCCTGATTTGAGACCAGAAAGCCTTTTGCAGCCTCACATTTTTTTTTAATCCTTCTACAAACAATATATTGAAAGCACAAAGTTATGTTTACCAGATGCTTTGGAAAGATGAATTTTTATTAATGATGTTGTGGAATAGAGCAGTAAGACTTTTTGGGTTTTTTTTAATTTTATTTTATTTTTATTTTTGGGGAGAGTTAGTATGTGATCAGATTATTTGTCCAATTTTTCAAGAAATGAATAGAATATGGAAAGAAAGACTTTTTTCCGTTCTCCAAAAATAACTTGACTTAGAAACTTTTGTATTAAAAAGCTAAATGTTCAGTCAATGTATTATGGAAAATTTCACTTGTATTCATTAGTTTTTAGAATTGGCTACTAATTGGTCATTAGAATCACCAATATGAAATAAAGCAACCAAGGAGGAAATCCTTCTAAATTAACAGTTTGGCTACGCAGTACTTATTGAACCCTAGGAATGCCAAGACCTCTATTATTTTTTTTCGTGAGGAGCCAAATTGTTCTCCTTAATACTAATGGTGCTTAGGCACAATGCCTCTGCCAAGGGATGGGATGTATATACCAGTAATCTGTAGTCTCTAATACACTAAGAGCAAAATCAAGAACAGTACACGTAATTTTGAATGCTTCCTTACTCCTGCAAAACATAGCACAGCTCTAAAAGTGGGAAAGAAGGAACAGACAAAAGGGTGATCAATGAACCCAGCAATATCAAACCTTAAAATGCTGCCTACAATAAATTTCAAGAGAGGCCCCTCTTTGCTGTCACTCACATGCAGACTCATCAGAGTCTGCAACTGATCATCTAAGCGTGTCAATCAGCCTCTTATGCCAGTTAGTCCTCCTCTGTGACAAACACAGAAACCTGTGTCCAGGAGAAGATTCAATGGCACCCCATTTACATTATGGAATAACCTACCATTTAAAGTATAACCCACTTCTAAAACAATTAAGAGAAAGAGTATGTTTGGGTTTGTTATTTATGTTTTCCTAGATTTTGCCTGTCAAAAATATAACCAAATTCTGTACTAAGATTTGCGTAATGTATAAAGGCAGATAAGTTGCACATATGCCTCAGTGACAGACACGTTGGAGAACTGTAGTCACAGAGCTCTCAGGAACTATTAAAGATAGTAGCCTCAACAAAAAAGAATGAGGTATTACCAATATCTTGCTTTATACCATGCACTAAATGTAAGAAAATTGAGCATTTGGAAATGCTATGCTATTTACCCTAAACTGAAACAGTGGAATAGCAGGTGTGATCCATATTCTGAATTGAATGTGCTTAGTTTGCCAATTACTTTTCTTCCCTAATGCTACTTTCCTGATAATAGGCATTCTGCAGGGTAGAGCAAACCTTTGCACTCCTATCATGCTAAGAGTATTCCTCAAGGAAAAAATCCGTTAACCAGCAAGATGGATCCAGACGTAACTCTCCGATTCTCCTGTATTGGTGACATCCATGTGTTGGAAAAAATGCAGATGTTCTGTCAGCACTTGTGCTGAACCTGTGGGATTTGTATTTAAGGGAAGCTGAAGTATGGTAGAATTGTAGTTTAAGAGGTTGGTTATATTCTGGTTTTGCTGTGTCTAAAAGATGCACAGAAACATAAACAATAGGGAAGAAAGAAGGGCACATTTTCCCATAAACTAGAGAAGCATTCTTTCAGTGTATTACAAGTGTAAAGGCATTGCAAGATATCACAGTAATTCACAACAAAATGATTGTATTAATGTTTTGTTCTTAAATTGAAAGGTTTTCTTTCCCACTGCCTATGCATTTTAATATAGCCAGTTCCAGAGTAACTCTTAGATTACACTGAGTTCTCAGTGGCACTACCCAAACAATATTTGTTTTAGAAATGCCATAAAATAAAATGATGGCAGCCAGTAATCTCTAAACAGCCTTTGAGATTTTTGTATCATTTAGAGTATCTGGAGATTCAACCTATAACTTCAGCAGTTTCTTGGAGAATAGAAGTTTCTACAGGGTGCTGGACCAGTGATTCATTTTGGTATATTACCTGATCTTTTCCAGTGGCTTTTGCTATAAGCCCCAGGGGAAGACATAAGAAACTATCAAATACACATTTGAAAGATAATTTGCCACAGTAAAAAGCCCTTTTTCTTTTATTTCCAGTACTTAGGAAGACATAAGAGATATGATCTTAATCAGAAGAAAGAATGTCCCATATATTTTTTATCTTATTTAGATGTTCTTGGGACTCAATAAAGCTGTCAAACTTGTTTTGAGTTGTATTAACCTCTTGATCTCGATGACTGCTTGTGCAGGAGGACTGTGCAGGCAAACTGTGCAATCTGCAATGCAGAGAAAAATGTTGAGGCCCTTTTTTTTTTTTCTCTTTGAATTTTTTTGGTAAAGGCAAGTAAAAAACGACTCTTCAAATCCCGAGTCTGATTTGACATCCTGGTTCATTAGATATCACAGTGGTTACTCATCAAAGTGAGTCCCACCGTATTATTTTTAATGTGTTCTAAATTGTTTGTTAAAACCCTGTTGTTGCTATAATTTTGAACTGAATAAGGAGGGTGTGATTTTACCTAATTGTTGTGAATTAGAAAAAAGATTGAGGTTTATACCAAGAAAAAACAGAGATTTAAACTGTGAAGAAAATATCTGTTTGTAATATTTCAGATAATTGGGATTTATAATTGAGAAGATTTAATGATCTAGAAAAAGGAAATTTTTATGAAGTACAGCTGTAATTTTGTATAGAAATAACAACATTAGCTACAATGTGAATGCCTGACAGCCTCTGGTAATATAAGGAATACCTTTGTAGTATAACCTTGATTTGTATAAACACATATTGGTCAGAGATATAGGGATCCGAGTTAGACAAAATAAAAACCTGCTTGAAATGCAAAGCTTCATTGTCTTTGAGAATATTCAGTAACCCAGCAATTCAATAAAATTTGTAATTCTCATTTATATTTAGGACTAAAATTATCAAGTAATGATAAAGTCTTTTTGGTTGAAACCAGTGGGTAAGACAACTTTTTATATAGCCCAAGTTCAAGACTTTGTAAAAAAAACACAGGTTTAGAGATGGTCAGCAAAATGAGATTCAAAGCTGAGATTTGGTGCGGGACACCCAACTCAGCCTTAGAGTGATCTGACAGAATAACCCAGTTTGCTTGTGCAACCATGATGTGCTGTGCCAGACCCTTTGATGCCTTCAATATATAAATGCCTTTCTGGGGCAAAAATGGCACAATAGCATTTGTAAGTAAGTGAGCAAAAGCAAACAACTTGTAATAGCTGAATGATTTTGTGAACTAAATCCTATTATACAGTCAATTCAGAATGGCATGATTGGGAAAAAAAGTCTATAAACGTAGTGGATGAGTCAATAAAATCAAAATAATTGAGCCTTCAATAGATTTCTTCATCAGAGCAACAGGCCTGCTAAAACAATAACTTCAAAAGGCCCACAAAAACAATATTAGGCTGGTGCTTCCAGTTACAGGTTTCCAAAAACAAGGCAAGGCTGAAGTGTGATTCACAGTACTTCAGGCTCCATGAATGAATCACTCTTGGCAGCTCCACAGCTTTCCCACCTCCTGCCTCCCTCTCAGTGCACCATCACTACTTTCTGCTGATCTGCAGCCGCGTCTACAGCCATTTCTCTTCTGTCATGTATCGGTACGACAGTCAGGCATGCCTGATTGTGGGCTTGCCAGCAGTAATCCACACTTTCTGTTCTCCAGCTGCTAACAGCCAGACCGTCAAAGAAACAGTTCAATAAGGCTATGATGGAAGAACTCCTTTTCAAAGTACTTAAGAGCTTTAATGCTACAAAGTCTATTTCTCACCAGTAATTTATGTCTTCTGACAATCTTGAAGTTGGTGTTTGCAGTACTGTCATGAAACAGAGAAAAGACAAAATCACTGTGTCTGGAGGAAAGACTATTAAGGACATGCTTACATAGCCTGCAGTAAAGAGTAAAACTCTGTTAACTAAACTGCAAAAATGTAATTGACAAATAAAGAAGTATTTTTTCCTGGATGCAAAGATCGTTCTTTCACTTGAGTAAATTTGTGTACATCCACATACGCAAGAACCAATTTGTAAGTCTGACCTCAATCTTTAAAGTACATGTCCTGCTGCCAGATGTCCCTTAGGATGGTGGAGTTTTTGCAAAAAAGATCTATGTTTTGCCTCAGTTCTCCAGTGAGACTACATATTTACAGCTCTAATAACAGAAAGCTATAGAATCTCTAGGAAACTGACATGGTGTCCTAATGGTAAGGCCACTGAGAATTAAGTTTCAACATCCAGTTTAAAACTGAATTTTCTCTATGCCTTTTCTAGTTATGCCAATGAAAGTGATTTTCTTTCTTCTGTGACAGCTGGCAAGAAAAGCGTAAATGATGTATGTGATGTATGTGTCTTCAGTGTTTTATTACCAAGAAGACAGTGTTCTTTGTTTGGTTTTGGTGTTTTTGTTGTTGTTTTTGTTTAGTTGGTTGGTCGGGTTTTTGTTTGGGTTTTCTTTGTTTTGTTTTGGTTTGGTTTGGTTTTTTGTTGATGAACAAGCAAAGATGGTAAGGAAGGAGTGCCATTCAGGAAATAACACTTTGAAAAGACTTGAGGCTGTCTTTACTGGGAGGGCTATTTCACAGACAGGAAGGCACAAAGCAAAACTAGGAAAAAGAAATGTTTTCTATCATATATTTAATCTACTTAAAGTATAGAATTCATTGTTCTTAACACTTGCACTTTGGGAAGAAATAAGCAATCAGAAAGACATTTGTATGGAAAAGAGAACTATCCAGAAAGTCAGAACTATAAACAATGAAATATTTCGGAGAGTTTTAAAAAAGCAAGTCAACTAGTGGCAACAACTGTTAGGATTACAGGAGAAATAATTATTTTCTGTTATGAAATTATTTATCTTTTTCTTAAACATGGCACTATTTTGTTCCCTATAAAGTAAAATCTTAAATCACAAACATTTCTTGTTATATCTTTTTTATAACTTGAAAATATAAAATTTAAAGGAAATGTAGTGAAGATAAATTTCTACCTACTGTAGACAGACCTAGGATATCAAGTTTCATACCATAGCCGATATTTATGACAGAGCTAGAAAACAGTGAAAATACGTGTTTATACTGGAATTATTAACAAACCATTAATCCCAGTGAAGTGACAAAATAATACCCTGAGAAAAGCTAGCAGAGTATCAAAACCACAACAAGAATCAATTTACGCACCACAACAGAAAAAATGTTAATATTGTTATGATTGAAACTTGTTTGCTTTTCATGCTATATTTTGTAAGTTTCTATTTTCAGAAATATTACATTTATGTTAATCTATTATATATGTTTTATATAATTAATATGTTTTTATATATCATCCAGCCAACAAAGGAAATATTTGCCTACAATATCCATCAGAAAAGTTTTGCAACACTAAATAAGAGTAAATACTTTTGCTGCTGAATGGGCAAGAAAGCAAAGATGAGGGGAGGGCATAATTCTTGTTGCTAAAATAAATTTACTCTTTATTGTTCAATACCACAACCCAAGCAGCAGACAAATCATTTGTGTTTGCATTATGTTCATAGAAATATTAAGGACTTAGCAAGCTTCCTTAAAAGCCTAATTTAGCTCTCCTTTTCTTAATAACGTGGAATGTATTAATGTTGAAAGGCCACCAAGTATTCAGAAATAATGAGCTCCGAAGCTTCCAAAGTCATCTAACCGATACTCAGCTGAGTTTTAAAGATGACTAACTAGGCCAATCTTATTTTGGTAACATAGAGCTAGGGATAAAACCTGGCCAAGCCAGAAGGAAAATGAAAGAGAAGCTTTGTGAGCCCATTTATACTCCCTCTGCACACCATCCACTAGATTGCTGTGCTGCTTCCAAGTCTACTGAGCCAGGTACTCCGAGACGTCCCTCCCTCCCTGTTCTGCGCCCATCCAATACATTCCCTGGCCTCAGGTTGTCCGTTTATGATTTCTTCCCAGAAATAGGACGTCACAGTCCAGCTGCTCTGGACTTCATAATTAAGGCTGTCTGTTCCCTTTTCCTGACACCTAAAATGTGCCTTTTCCCAACACCTTACAGGAACTTGAGTTTAATGCAAGATATGCCCATCTCACTGAGCACAACAGTCCATATGAAATGAATAAACACAGACATATAAAATGCTAAACAGAGCTTCATGTGTTTATGTTCTTCAGATAAACTCCCTGTTCTGAAGCTCTTTGTAGCTGGAGAAATGTTGTTTTCAGATGTTCAGAAACTCTCCTCACTTTCCCCTCCCTTTTTCTTAGCTTTCAGCAGTAATATCCAGCTCTGTAAACCGTGGGTTTTTTTTTTCAAAATGCTTTTGCATCATGGATATAAATTTATGGAACTGCTCTTCACAGATTTGTATCAGTACCTGTGTTGCAGCCTACCGGGGCCGGCTGTGAGATGGCAACTGCCATTGCCAGAATGTTGTTCTCTGTGCAGAAATGCTTCTAGTATGTTTTGAGGTCTCCAAAACTCATCAAAAGCACAGTTTGACAGATAATAAACAAAGGGAGTAGGGACTTCCTTGGAAAACGGATAGATGAGGTGTTGTAAACCCCTCCTTTGCTACCTCAAGTTAGTATGATGTGTGCTGATGCATTTCTGGCATGGACAAACAGTTCTGGTAGCCCACATTTCAGCTGACTCCTAACATCAGTTGCAGTTCAAACAACAACCAATAAATTCCTTCCTGCTTTCCATTGAAAAGAAGTAATTTGATTTTCTTATGGTTATTTCATGTTTCTTTCCCCAACAATGAAAATATCATGTAAAGAGTACTCATATGTTCCTTGAAAAATTCTAGGAGGTTTTAATGGTGTTTGTTATTACACTTAGTATCCATCATTATTAAATCAGTGTATAAGCTTCCTCAAGCTAAAAGGGATATGTATTTAAAACACAACATATGGGTTTAGCTACTTTAGCCCTCTTTAAGTCAGTGGGAGTAAAACATTTAAATCTTCACATACCTATTTGAAAGCATAACCGGTTTTGCTCGAATAGAGTGGTAGCTTGATTGTTTCAATGCCTTAAAAGGGAGAATTATATTAACAGAAAATTGTTGAGAGTATGTTTTCAGTTTTGATTAACTTGATGTTTGCAAAGGCTATATGGAGACAAAAATATCTCTCCTTTAAGCATTTTTGAACAAATACAAATCAAAATATATGCCTGCTATTAAGAGAAAAGCAATATGTAAAGATAAAGTCAGAAATCCATACAAGTACATTAGTTTAATTTTTAGCTAATCTGCTTGAGTTATAAAAAATTGTTAAGTAATGAATCCCTCTAATCTGGACTCCTGTGAGGGTGTAACCCAGCCTCTAGGGTGTATGTAGCAGGACTGTGAGCTGGAAAGGAAATTTGGCAACTTCTAACAGGCGTGAAGTTAGCAATTTAACTTAGTTTGCTTTGTACTGGAGTGGAAAAGAATGACCTGCACAATCAGAGATAGATGTGCATTGGGTTTTAGGAAGCTATCTCATAGTGAAATCCCACGTGATATAAAACCAGACACTGTAATATCTTGGACGCTACCATGGGAGATGAAGATGGTTCAGGTCCTGCCGAAACATTCAATGTTATCATACTCAAAGTTTTTTTCTGGCCACTACCGAAACACAGATATGTTGGTCACTCATAGTCAGATTTTAGGTAGATCTTCAGTGAGGTTAAAGTTACTCTATATTTATTCTCTTGCAACATAAGTCACACAAAGGGTATTACATACAATTTCCCAAACAGATTTTTTTCCAGAAGGAGAGATTCAGCTCATTCTTCTCCACAGTGAATACTAATTCAACACTTTCAGTGTGTTTCACTAAGTGCATTGTGGTTTGCCTTGGAAATCTGTACAACAGTCCACAGTTTTAAAAGCAATAGAGTGATTAGTCTGTCTCACTCTATAAAAATACAAATAACATTGTGAAGGTGTATTTTCCATTATATGATCATTCTCGAAGATATGTTTTACTGAGGCCCAAAGCATGATTTCCTGGCATAAACACAGAGTTTTGTTTAAGAATCAGTTTTAGACTTGTCTTATTGAGCAATATGTCCAGTATAAGGCTGACAGATGTTATGACCTCAGATTTGGAATGCCAGCACATACTAAGTTTGTCTAGACCTGTATCACCAGTGTCAGACATACAGTTGATAGCCAAGTGTGACTTACAGAGGACTTTCATTTAAGCTGCCAAGTAATTTCCAGGTCCTTCTACCAGTTCTGCCAGGCTGTTTTTCTCTGCTGAGGTGAGTCAGTACAAGTCAATGCCAAAGCGAAAAAGCAAGTTCTCAAGAATTATATTTTTTTTAGGACAACTGACCCAGGAAGAAGAGAATAGAAAACACAAGTTCTGGTTGGGAGACGGATTTGATTTAAAAAACAAAACCAAAACCAACCAAACAAAAAACAAAACCAAAAAACCTGAACCAAAAAACCCGAACCAAAAAACCCAAACAATTTTCCCAAAGAGTTAGAAAACAGTTGAGGTCTGTTAATGTGCTTAACAATGCTGGCATGATCTCTCATCATGGATAAATGTTAATATCTCCTTTCTAACCAAGTAACAAATCTGAAAACAATTCCTCTGTTTCAGGTAATCTTCAGACATATCTACTGGGAATGACATTTGCTATGTTTATCTTCCTGTTCTATAGAAGCTTTTCAGTATCTATTTTTATTGTTGCTTTTAAAGAAGATTAATATAGAACTAGCTTAGCAACCACTTCTTTGGCATGAGATGCCTTTGGCCACCTTTCCTAGGGAACCATTCTGGACTGGAGGACCCATGCCAGCCAACTAAAGCTCATACTTGGAAAGATAGTTGCTGGAGTGATGTTTTCATGTGGTGGTATCACATTTGATTTTGTTGCTATGCTGGCATGGGTGACTGCTGGGCAGTCACTGACCTTGGCTGTGAAGGAACAGCTGGACCAGCCAAGGTAAGCTCACCACCCCTTCCTAGGACCATCTGCATGCTTAGGTCATGCATACTTGTCATCTTCTACCTCTGAATTATTCTTATTGCTCCTTCTGACCTTTACTACCAGAGGTATGTGGATCTTAAGGCTATATGATATAGCCATACGATGGCTATATGAAGATTCTGATATCTGATTCGTAGGGTCATTACTATTTCTCCTGGTCAAGTCTCTGAACTCCCAGGGGTCAAGCAGACCAAAAAAATTACACTGCAGCCTTTTTGTTCTGCACAGATAATGTTATTCCTAGTCATAGAAACATAGAATGGTTTGGATTGTAAGGCACCTTTAAAAATCATATAAACCATCTAAAAATCATCATCTCTGTCACAGGCATGGGCATCTTTCACTTTATCAGCTTGCTCAAAGCTTTGTCCAACCTGTCCTTGAACACTTCCAGGGATGAGCCATACACAGCTTCTCCGGGTAACACGTTCCAGTCTCTGACCACCCTCATTGTAAAACAATTCTGCCTTATGTCCCATCTAAATATACCCTCTTTCAGTTTAAAACTAGTGTCCCTTGTACTGTCACTACAGACCTTGGTAAAAAGTCTCTCTCAATCTTTCTTATAAGCCTCCTTTATATATTGAAAGGCCACAATAAGATCTCCCCTGGAGCTGCCCTCTCCAAACTGAACAATACCAACTCTCTTGACCTTTCTTCACAGAACAGGTGTTCCATCCCTCTGATCATTTTCATGTCTCTCCTTGGGAGCCAATCATACTGGGGACTCCAGAAATGTCTACATGGCTACAAAGCTGGTGAGGGGTCTGGCGGACAAACCTTATGAGGAACGACTGAGGGAGCTGGGGTTGTTCAGCCTGGAGAAGAGGAGGCTGAGGGGAGACCTTATCACCCTCTACAACTACCTGAAAGGAGGTTGTGGAGAGATGGGGGCTGACCTCTTCTCCTTGGTGACAGGTGATAGGACAAGAGGAAATGGGCTCAAGTCATGTCAGGGGAGGTTTAGATTGGATATTAGGAAACGTTTTTTCACTGAAAGGGTTATTAAACATTGGAATCGGCTGCCCAGGGAGGTGGTGGATTCACCATCCCTGGAGGTGTTTAAAAAAAGGGTAGATGGGGTACTTAGGGACATGGTTTAGAAGTGGCTTTTGTCAGGGTAGGTTAATGGTTGGACTTGATGATCTTAAAAGTCCCTTCCAACCTCAGCGATTCTATGATTCTATGAATGCAGTACTCCAAGAAGGGTCTCAGGAGAGTGGAGTAGAGGGGCAGAATCACCTCCCTCAACCTGCTGGCCACACTTGTTTTTAAGAAACCCAGGATACGGTTGGCTTTCTGGGCTGCAAGCCCACATTGCTGGCTAATGTTCAATTGTTGATTTGTCAGTATCCCCAGGTCCTTCTTCTCAGGGCTGCTCTCAATCAATTCATCTCACAATCTGTACTGAAAATGGGGATTGCCCTGGTCCAGGTGCAGGACCCCGCACTTGGCCTTGTTGAACTTCATGAAGTTCACATAGGCCTACTCATCAAGCCTGTCAAGGTCCCTCTGGATGGCATCTGTTCCCTCAAGTGAACTGACTGCACCACTCAGCTTGGTGTCATCTGCAAACTAGCTGAAGGTGTACTCAGTCCCACTGTCTATGTCATTGAGGAAGATCTTAAATAGTATCAGTCCCAATACAGGCCCTTGAGGGACACCACTCATTATTGGTTTCCACTTGGACATTGAGCCATTGACTGTAACTCTTTGGACATGCCATCCAGCCATTTCCTTACCCATCTAACAGTCCATCCATCAAACCCATATCTCTCCAATTTAGAGGTAAGAATGTTGTAAGGGACCATATCAAAGGCCTTACAGAAGTCTAGGTAGATGACATCCATAGCTCTTCCTTTGTCCACTGATGCAGTCATTCCATTTTAGAAGGCCACTGGATTAGTCAGGCATGGTTTGCCCTTGGTGAAGTTATGTTGGCTGTCTCTAATCACCTCCTTGTCTTCCATGTGTTTTGACATATCTTCCAGGAAATTCCATTCTGTGATCTTATCAGACATGGAGGTGAGGCTGACTGGTTCATAGTTCCCAGGGTCTTCTTTTTCACTCTTTTAAAAGTCCAGCGGCATTGACCAAAGCAAGCTGCTGCTCATCAGTGAGGCCAGCCACAACCCAGGTGTTCAATCTGTTTGCCAGCTGGTTCTTAAATAAAATAAGTCCAGAGTGGATAAATAACTAATTAGGCTTAGACTGATGCTTCAAAGCACAAATACAGAGACATACTATTTCCTTATTTAAAGGATTAATTAAATTAACTGAACATGTATTAAAAATGAGTAAAACCAGTGCTATATGAGATTTTTCCAGACCTGAAGTTTCACTGTAGAGGAACCTGAAATTTTGTTGTTTCACAGAGTCCCAAGGGCAGTGCCTTAACACAGCCCTGTGCCTTGGCCAGGACCTTGTTTCTGTTGGTTCTTCCCCACTCAAAACTAATTTCTTCCATCCAATCAGGGACTCATCAATATCTACCGTGGACAGCTGATCCCCACTTTGTATTTTCATCTGTTTGTCAAAGCCTCAATTGAGACTATCTCAGTTTTGTTTCTTGGCACTGAGGTAGTTACCAATGCATCCTTTGCAAGTAATGCAGCCTTTGTTCCAAGTCAGCTTTTTTTGTTTCTTGACTGGTAACTTACTGGCCAGATTGTTTTGGTCTTGTGACGCTTTCTACATAAGATGGCTCTCCCTAATTATTTGAAGTGAGTTGCAGCTTGTGATGGGCTACAGAAGACATTTAGGAGTATCTACTTACACTGAATGTCATAGTGTCCCTCTATTATCTCCACACCTCCTTTATTGAAACCCAGCCTGACCCACCATATTTTCCCTCCTTTTTTTAAACTTCTTTCAGTTCTAGAAGTGCAGAAACACATCCTGTACATATCCTCTCTGCAGAAAGTTTGAACTGGGAAGCTGTGTACTTTTTTTGCTGCGTATATTATCCTGTTAAAATGCAAATTTACTGGAAGCTTCTTAGCGAAGGGATATAATTTTATTTTAGTCAATTTAGGTTCATAAAACAAACTGAAGGGTAGAGGAAATAATTGGAACTTAACAGGATTCCTGCCTACTTTTCCGCCTTTTAACTCAGTGACTATCTTCCATCTTCTTCCCCTATATAATCTGTTTTGTCCGTTTGAGGCTCTCAGCTTCTGGGAATCTGCCATGTCAGGTATTTGGAAAATACCTTGAAAAATTGAGCACTTCTACATTATGAGAAATAATTAATGATGCATCTGCGTATTTTGGAACTGTATGCATCACACATAAGCAATCAAAAAAGTACAGATGGGCACTACTTTAGCAGGCAATTGCACTCAGCATGTCTCAATTGTACAGTTTTGGTACGATGATACAAAATACCTCTAAAAAGACGGTTATTAAATACCCACTTATATGCTGGGAATGACTATTTCTCTCCCCATTATCAATCTCCTTCCTTCTACTTCATTAAATATGTCTCTCACTGCTTTTTGTATCTGATCCACTAAAGCAATTTATTGTGTGATAACAAACAATGTTTGTGCTGGAGCTTTAAACAGATTGCTGTCGTAGTGCTTTGAAAGAGAAACAGATGATCCCAACCATAAAAAAATCTATAAGGTCATCAGCCATCTATATAGATGCAGCATGTGACTCAGCTGCTGATTGATTAACTCTATTTGCATCATATTGATATATATGTGATGCTGTTAATATAACTAGCTATGTTCTTAGATGACATAAAATAACTAACAGTCTGTTCTCCACCGTGCCTTCCAATAGTTTCCTGAGTGACTATTACATATTTGACTACATTACTTTGTTTACTGGTTTATTAATTGAGGTTATTCTACATGGTACTGTTATCCCTGGAGATTTCATTTCAAGTCGAGTGAGCTTTGGTTTCTATAAGCCTTTTTCATTTCTAAGAGCCCAGGGGTTAATTTTCTTGGTAAGGTCTGAAGAATAGTTAGTCACAGAAGTCCTTCACACACATTACTTTACTGTCAATTTCCTAACTCTGTTAAAAATGTTCCTTTTATTTATACAGGCTTTTCCTTATAAACAATCAGAACCTTTCCTAGTTCAGTCTAGGCCTGTTGCTTCTTGTTCTCCTGTCAGGCATGTTTGTGAAGAGCTTGGCTCTGCCTTCTTGATGCCCCTTTATAGATGGCAGGGGGGCAGCTGCTTGGCCTGCTTGAAGCCACCCATGCTCCAAGCTGAACAAGCCCTTCTCCCTCAGTGTCTTGCCACAGGGTGAGTGCTCCAGTATCCAGCCATCATGGTGGCTCTGTGCTGAACTTCTTCCAGTTTATCAAGATCTGTTTTCTTCTGGGGGTCCCAAAACTGGGCACAGTGCTCTAGCTGCGGTCTGAGGAGTGCTGAGTAGAGGGGCATAATCCCTTCCCTCAGCGTGCTGGCTTTATTCCTGCTAATGCAGCCTAGGGGTCTGTTCTTCTCTGCTGCCAAGGCACTGCTGGCTCACACTCATCTCACTGTCCACCAAGGCCCACAGGGTCTTTTCTGCAGACCTGCTTTCCAGCCAGTAAATCCCCAGCCTGTATTGTTGCAAGAACTCTTTCCTCCATGTGCAGAGATTTCCTTTGGCCTTGCTGATTTTCATAAGTCTCCTCTTGGCCCATTCCTCCATCACTTCTAGGTCCACCTGGATGCCAACTCTGCTCTCAAGCATATCAGCTGCTCCTACCAGTTTGGTGTCATCTGCAAACTTGCAAGAGGGCCCTCCAGTGCCTCCTGCAGGTCCTGGGTAAGCATGTTAAGCAGGACAGGCCCAGTGATAGACTCTTGAGATACTCCACTTATTACCAGCCTCCAGCTAGATTATATGATCCATTAACAACTATTTTTTAAGCCTGATTACCCAACTGTTTTTTTATCAATCTGTTTGTTCACCCGTCCCATCTGTAACCTCCTAACTGGGATACAAGAACATTGTAAGAGACAGCATCAAAAGGCCTTCTAAAGAACAGCCCTCCTCTCATCCACAAATCCTCTTCATTGTAGAAAGCATACACTGGGAAAAGAAAGTCTTTCGATTATTCAGTGGTAAAGACAGAACTGAATATGTGGAAGTTGTGTTTTTCAGACCTTTAACTGCATTTCTGGTTGGCAAATGACTAGGACTGTTTCAACACACAAGACCAGCTCTTAAGTCCTTAATTCTGTAGCATGTTTCTGTGGGCAGCTCTGTGTGTAAAACCCCTTTGAAATTGTCGGCATTGCCTGCATCTGCAGAGATCTGTTTGTGTGGAATGAATTCTTTGAACAGGGCCTAAATCTTCCACAGTTCCTGGTTGCTCTATGGGTACTAATGTAATCTCCTTTCTTTTTTGCTCCAGCATTGATTTATGCTTAGATTTGGGACACCTGTCCTCTTGATGATAAAGAGGATTTGCTTGTGCTGGGAATGACTTGTTTGACATGAGTAGTATGACAGGAAGGGTAGAACACCTTTGAAATAAAATCAAATAAACAAACTGCAACTTGTTACTCTCAAAATTGCTGGTCTAAAAAAATTTCTTAACTTGGAAATTGTACAGTTTAGTGCAGCCAGTCACTGCTCAATGTGGGCATATGTTTTAATAGAGCTAGGAACACTGCTACTTCTTTCTTTGCCATTGGCTATTTTTATCCACTCTGAGAGAGTAATTTAAGCTGTTTACACTTTCTGAGATTGGGGTTGTATTCCACTACATTATAGAAAAAGGAAGATTAATAACATCTATCAGTCCTCAGAATACTTCACTAGCTTCATCACTTCCTCTACAATGAATTCAGTTCTCCACCTCACCTTTCTAGTTCAGCCTAGTGTTCCACTAAAGTATTGTTCTCACTTTTTTTTTTCTCTTGACTCTCTTTCCTCAGCTCATGAATCCCAGATGAAACTTTCCTTTCATATGCTTTCATACTTGCCTTTTTTGTGGGTTTCCCCCACATCCTATTTTTGCCTATGCTCAAAGCAATCTCTTATTCTTTTAACAAGTGGTTCTTTTAACATAATACACACAGTACAATCAGCTACTTACATCTTAAGCCTCAGGCTCAAGTACTACAGGGTAACTGTATGTTCTTGAAAGCATCTTTAGTGATAGGAGTCAAATAAAAAAGTTTCCCAGCCTTTAAGATATTTTATTCAATGGCATTAATGCATTCAAACTGCTAGTTAGAAGACCTGACAAAAAAATACCAATGAAACTGGAAAAACAAAAGAAATAATAAGAAGAAAACTGTTTACTGTTTTCAATTGTGAAAACAGACGTATTTTAAAAGTATGTCTGTGAAAAGTTTACTATGTGAAAAGTAAACCACATGTGGGATAATTTTAATGAATATTTCTGAAATTCACAAAGATGGGCAAATACCAAGCCTCTCATATGGAGGCTTTCCTAAATCTAGTTTTCCTGAAGTTTGGCTTCCAAGTAGAAGTAATGCCCCAGAGAAACTGTGAATTTAAGTGACTACTTATATACACGCTGCTAACAAGTAAAAAGAGATTGAAAGCTTGAAAACACATTAGATGAACTTTTGGAATTCAGACATTAACCTGCACATCACAACCTGAGCTAGGATGGCCAAGTTTTGTATGTTGTTATACAACCCAGCCATGAGCAGCAGACACAACCTCATCCTGTAAGAACAAATGTGTTGTGTAACTAATACACCAACCCTTGTTGTAACACTGCACACCATTTCCAGTCCTATTTTTAAAATGTTGTAATGAAATCCTTTCCGTTTTGAGGAAAACTGGATGCTGGCATCAGTGGAAAAGTATCTCCTTCACTGTTTTCTGTCTATTTTGAATTTGGAAAGAAAATGGTACTTTCAGATGCCTCATCTCGTTCTACCACTTCTGTTACTATACCAAAAACCTTTGCCTTTGTACCTTTATTCCTGCATCTTAATTTTAGTTAAGCAAAGATGTATGCACTCATGCTTGCATCAATTACTCATTTTTGTCAGTGCAAGTGTGCACGTAAATGGAGGTCAAGCTTCAGGTTTTCTGCAAATATAACCCAAATATTCTGTCAGAGAATAATGTTTGAAATAGCAGCAGCTTTGTGTCCAGCCAGCTTTACAGCTGCCCGTTGACAGTACTTACAAGTTACCTGACTCTTTTTCTCCCTTTTCTCCTCAGCTAACTGCAAGGTGATGGTTTGTGTAGAATAAGGCATGCTTCTGTCACAGGGTCAGAAAATCTTGTCTCTAGTTCATACTGCACACTGCCTTGGCCAAAAGTACATCTTACTGTAATAATAGAGTCACTGATCTGACAGCTGATCTCCTGGGCCCTTGCAAGGCCAATTTGGCTCTGAGTGCACATACAAAGATGTCTTGTGCTTTCACTTTGAAAGTTCCTTAGAGAATTTCTCGGTAGGATTTTTCTTGCCAGGGATTGGGTTTGAAATGTGCGAAGGGACACACAAACAGCAAAAAAATCGTTACTGCAGAAGTAGGTGAACTATGTATTCTGCTCAAAGTTGTATATCCTGGGCTCACTGGGCAGTACGTGCTTTGCAAAAAGGAGGATAAACAAACCAAGTAACTAAAATCCAAAGGAACCAAGAGCACAAACTTTCAGGTTACATGAAAGAGGAGCCCACTTGGAGATAACTCAGCTCCTGAATTTAATGGCATAAGTTTTCAAACTCAGATACCTAATGAGAGACACTAAAATAGCAGGTGCTACTGAGAAATTGTGTCATCGGAGAATTTCAAACTCCGAATAAAGAACTTAATCTGCTATAGCGCCTTTTTTATCATTTCCTTGAAGAGCTTTTCTCCCTTAGTGTTAGGAAGAATAGTTGAGACGAAAAGTCCTTCAAAGTACTTAAAAGAAGGAATAGTAAACTATCATGTTTCCACTACATTCTTCGATACTTAGCGTTCAGTGTTCAGCATTCTTCAAATGTCCCAGATACTACCGGTTACAGGGGCCTTT
The DNA here is from genome assembly GCA_013400035.1 of Rynchops niger. Lineage (NCBI taxonomy): Eukaryota > Metazoa > Chordata > Aves > Charadriiformes > Laridae > Rynchops > Rynchops niger. The sequence goes on along the minus strand of VXBH01000812.1, from coordinate 97,076 downwards.
TTTGTCTCCCTCACTTGTTCCAATAGCTTCAGGCTCTGAAATCTGACAATACTAGTCTCAGCAAGTTGTTCTTCATTTTTGTGGGATGTTTAATGGTATTGTCTAAGGCTCTTGCATTTGCCTGCCTGAACCTGTGGGGAATTAGGAAAATGTAGGACAGAATTAAGTAAGGTCTGCATGCTGTCATCCACTTGAAGTTTCATTAACTCTTATCAGTTGGTATCCAAAAAAAATATTTTCCACACTGATCTATTTTTATTTTTGAATGAGTTCTGCATCAACAACCAAAAGAAAGACAAAAAAATGAGGGAACATTTAAAAAACCCGCTTAAGTACAAATTTATGTGGGTGGGTTTGGGTTTTTTTTAAGTACAGATACTACTGCTAGAAGTAAGGACAAATTTCTCAGAATCACACCACTCATATCACATCTTTCCGCTTAGCTCATATAAAAATAAATGAACTAGATTTATTCATTCTATAATTTATGATTTAATAGGAGATTCCTCAACAGGTTTTAGGTAAGGGTCTGATCACATGGAAATTCCCTATGTTCTTCGTAGTTGCACTCCCACTAGAAACACCAGATTTGACTCTACATTTCAGTTAGGAGAGGGCTTTCTGTTAGTAGATCCTATATAAAACATAAAGGCCAAGTCTTTCTGCATATGGATGTCAGGCTAGAAGTGTAAGGACAAGGCTGTCCTTTGCAAACACATCATTTAAATCCAGTCAAGGATATTCTATATTATTGGAACACCTCTCCTGTGAAGAAAGGTCAAGAGAGTTGGGATTGTCCAGCCTGGAGAAGAGAAAGTGGCTCCAGGGAGACCTTATTGTGGCCTTTCAATATATAAAGGAGGCTTATAAGAAAGATGGAGAGAGACTTTTTACCAAGGCCCGTAGTGATAGGGTGAGGGTCAATGGTTTTAAATTGAAAGAGGGTATATTTAGATGGGATATAAGGCAAAAATTTTTTACAATGAGGGTGGTGGTTACCCAGGAGTTAACTGGTGGTTATCCAGTCTGGACAGGTTACCCAGAGAAGTGCTCATCCCTGGAAGTGTTCAAGTCATTCAAAAGATGGGGCTTTGAGCAACCTGATCAAGTGAAATATGCCTGGGCCCATGGTGAAGGCCTTGGACTAGATTACCTTTAAATGTTCCTTCCAACCCAAAGCATTCTATGATTCTTCGATTCTATGATTCTATATTTCAAAACCATTATTTGTGAGGCAGTGTTGTCCTGGTAAAATAGGTGCATTCAGTTTATGAAAGCTTTTTATGTCCTGATACTGCAATAAACTTTAATTAATATTTTCCAGAATCCAGATCATAGCTGCTAACAGTGTCTAAATCAACTTTCTCTTCCACGTGTGTGTGCACACACACAAAAAAACCATAAGCCTGAAGTAACTGATTCTCCCCAAGAAGTCTAAAATAAGTTGTTTGCAACAAGCTATGTATAATGTAGTAGTTATATAACTTTTGTATATGTGTCTGTATTTAAACACCCTTATTATCCACTGGAATAGCTCTTCTTAGCAAGTCTGATCTTTCAGGTAGCTATGCAATTAAGATGTTCTCTATACATAGAAAAAAAATATTTACAACATTTCTAGAAAAAAAAAATAAAAATAGAGCTTATGTTTACTGCAGTTCCCAGAACTGCTTGGCTGTGGTTTTCAGTATCATTCAAATGGCTCATGAGAGAATTTATAATTCAAGAAAGAGACAGGCAAAGGAGCCATCATAATTATAGAAGGCACCAAGAAATACGAATGCTGAGACCATCTCAATGGGCCTTTCTTTCAGTTCCTCATATCACTCAGCAATGTTACTGTTTAGGTTGAAAATATTCAAGTTTAGATGCCCAAAGACATCTTTCTGAAATTTTAAAGAGAATTCCTTCTTTTTAAAAGTCATAGAAGTGAAGCAGAGGAATAATTATGTCTTTGTTCACCTCTAGCTCCCTCTCTGTATTTAAATACCTCCATGACTACTTTTCCTAATTCTCTTGCAAACAACTGTTTATGTGTTCAACTCAATCCATGTGAATTATTCCACTGGGGCTCCTCAGACAGGTGATGTTTAGTATAAAACATGCAAAGAGAGAAAACAGAAGGGGAAAGAAGACATGTCACTCTGACCCTGCTCAAAGGCAGAATCAACTGTACTTGAGCATCCTTTACATGTACATGCCTATTTATCATATTCTGAAAAACCTCTCATGAAATGCATCATAAGCATTTCAGTAATTTGTGTTACTTTTTCCAACATTCAAGATGCTGTTACATAATTTTATTTCTAATTCTTGGAACCCAATCAATTTACACATCTCTTCATCAGAGTGGTCATATTTGAACATCATGATCCCCCCTCAAATCAAATGAGGAGTTAAATGCACTTGAGCATCAATGTCTGCTAGGTAATTATTTATTATCCTTAAGGAATTATAGTATTTTTATTTATATCCTTGTTTGTTACAGATGAGAACAAAACTTAGAGAGTCTTGCTAAATTTCTATATTTTGGCTATATTCTCAAATATGGTGTTACTACTGTATTCTCTTAAAATTACTGCTATTTTCTGGAAAAGTTCTTTCAGATGTTAGCTACCTGTCTTAAAAAGAAACATAGCAGAACTATGTTTTAATGGAACAATAAATACAGTTAAACATTGCTTTCTGTTCTGTATTCCTGAAAGCTTATAGGGGAATCTTGAAAATAGGTCCATGAAAGAGGACTCGGGGCGGGGGGAACCACCACAAAACCCCCAAACAAACAAACAAATAAAAACCCAAACCAAAACTGTTGGGAAGTTCAAATTTGCCATACAAAAGTCTACATCTCTGGTGAAATTCAATATACATTAGTTTACATCTCAAAATAAGGGATGGAATCCAAAAGTTTTCAAATTTGGGAAGTACTAGAATATACTTCATTTTATAGAAATTTCTCCCAAAATTATGTATAAAAAATGGAGGTCAGTCCATGAGAGTTTCCAAATGCATGCACAGGACAACACAATCTCTGCCTTTAGGGATGCACTACCTGTGTGGATAGAAAAGAACTGTTGGAAAGAAACCTGAGCCACAAAGGTAAAATACTGTGTTCAGCATCTCTTTGTGCATGTAAATGATAAGTATCTTATTTGCTTCAAGTACTCTAGCAGAACACCTTACAGGATGAAGACTTAAAGTATTAGGAAAGTCTTGTGTCAGAGGAGAAAATGAACGCAAGACTCCTTCATATATACATATATACATATATACATATATACATATATACATATATACATATATATTCCATTATATATTTAAAAATAAAAAAAATCAAAAACCAAACAACTAATCCAATAAAACCCCTTCATCCCATCTTGCACAATGCCCCTGTTTGTGCCCAACACAAAAAATTACATGCTGACTCAGAATTTTCCTGAGACAGGTCTCACAAAGATTTGTTTGTTTCAATTAATTCATCAGCTTTCCCGTTCCCTTCTCATTGCTAAAATCCACATACATATTATATTAGGTTTGCCTTGAGTTAGATATTTTGTCTGTCTTAGAAGGAGTGAGGGATGAGTTTGCTTGCCAGACAGAGTTTCTTAAGCTCTTACCGCTCTAATTATTTCTCAGAAATGTTTACCAAAGGGAGAAAAATTTTTAAAAAAATCACATAGATGGTAAATCAGTGGAAGAATGTTTCTAAAAATAGTGTGTGAAAATGGTTACAAATTGTCTCTTGTTAATCCACACACAGAAATTTGGATAAATATGTGTGTTGGCATGTTCTCTGGTTAATTCAGTATTTTTTTTTTTGTTAGCAGATATTCTTAAGTCCTTATACAAATTCCAAGTATGAATGACCTCAATCCACCAAGGTAGTAATAATAAACATAATTGTGAATGGATGTACTCATGTCTTTCTTTTATTTAATTGAAGATGGAAGACAGCTAAGCTGTAGCGTAGTAAGAAATTAAATGTAAATCTATTTCCAGAATTACTCCTAAAAAAGTCTTTTCTAGATTAATTTAACAATCTCTTTTTACTTGAAAGATACTGAATCTTACCTTCCCTTTGTTTTTCTCCTTTTCACTTTCTTGCTTATAGATACACAAATACATAAATAACTTGCTACAGATAAAGTCATTTTTAGGACCACTGTAAATGGCTACAAGTCTCATTAGGCTAATGAATGCACCCATGATAGTATCAAAAAAACCATATGTTCCACTCATGTCAGTGAAACAAATGGTTGAAAATGTTATTATAAACAACATACGTCAGAAGACTAAGCAAGAGTTTCGAGCAAACATTGCAAATCACCTGCTGTAAATCAGCATAACCCTGTTTCTTAAACTAAGTTATGTAATATATAAAAAAAAAAAGGTAAAAAAATCTGAGATTAAAATGAGATTAAATGAAGTGCCATACCTTTCTTATCTGATGTTTAATGTCTGTAATTTGACATAGACTGTTCCCGGTAGGAAAAACTATCTGATAGATGATAGATGGTGTAATTTTGCTGCAATTGCAACCTGATGAGTGCTAACCCAGGTGATCTTCTCAGGAAGAGGTTTGTTCGACTACTCAGATTTCTACCATGGCTCCCTGTCAATGCTCAAGGTGGGGCTATTACTTCAGAGGTATTCAGAGGTCATTGGCTTTCCAGACACATACCAATTCATAATAAACCAGTTAGTGTCATTAAAGAATTTATTTAATTCATTGACATCCTTGTACTAAATAGCTGAGTGGATGTTTTTGCTTGCCTTCCATTTCTTTTTCCATTACATGCATCAGAAGAGTAGGAAAGTTGAATAGATGCTTCAGAAAGATTTCTAGATTAGAGATGTGCCAAACTATGTACAAAGCAGTGGCAAAGCCAGCAAATTGACACACCTATTTTTTTATGAAACTTCTTCTGGTGCATAATTTCTAAAGAGCCAGGATATCTCTACAGAGATCATGCAGTGTAACAGTTGAAAGAAAAGGACTTCGATCCTTGTGCAATTCATCTGGCTCCTCGTGCATTTGTCAAGATAGTTTGCAACTGATGCTGAAAAAAGAAAAAAGAAAGATACTGCATCTGAATATTTTTTTAAACTTCAGTGAGTTTTGCACATGCTTATAGGTGTTTATTCTGACTAGGGCCTTTTGAAAGCAAATCTGTATCACTCCCATCGAATAGCCACTTCAGGAGTGAGTTAACCTCACCTGATTTTCTATGTCCAAAAATTAGACATTTGGGTTGAAATGAATCACCCCACTACTGGGAAATTCATCTGTCCTACCTTAAACACCTACATTAAGGCTGGGATGCTTTTTCTTTAGACTAAGAGTCTAGAATGGCTAGCTAGGAATAAGGAGTAAAAAAAGGAGTCTAGAATGGTTAACTCAGTGTCTAGATGGTTTTAGTACCTAAATTGGAGCAACTGGACGCAACCCTGAAACTCCTTCAATCTATTTCACAGATCACTGCATCAGCTGTAGCTTTTCATTTTCAACAGAACATAGGTAATAACATGTGTGTTTATACAGTCATGTAACTTTACATCTGTCCTGATACACAGATTCTGCCATTATAGATAACATATATACATGCATAAGACCTCAATCTTAAAAAAGTTATCTTTTCCAGTTTTAATCATATTCTTATGCAGTATAAAATCAGTGAACCTTAAAGAAGTGCTTCTATAGATTTAAATGTTGAGTTCACTACCATAGACCTCAATTTTCAATTGTAACAACAGGGGGCAAAGAAGAAGAGTGGTCTTCTTATTTACAGATGAGGAACTGAATCTGTTCATAAAACAGGGATAATAACACTGATTGCAGACAGACTAAATAACTTGCTTAAGGTTACACAGGAAGTCTGTGGTGGATCTGGAGCAAAACCCAGGTCTTCCTCTGAGATCTATCTCCTGAATTCCAGACACAGGAAAAATTCCCACTGAGATGAGATGATTTGTCTGAATATGGACACAGGTTTTCTTTCTTAAGGGGGAGGGAAAAATAGATTTTTAAATGCAGTTTACTGTGATTAACCAACTGAGATTAGAAGTATGGATATAGGCTCATGTTACTTTCTGCATACAAGAAACAATATTCCTTAATGTAACACTATCACCACACAGATTTATGGCGCTCATTACACACCACACATCAGCAGAAACATCTGAATAAATGTGGTTCAAATTTAGCTGTTTTTGTCTTTCCAATGTGTGGCTTTTGCTGTAGATTTAATTTTTAAAACTTGCTACCCACAAATGTTTTAGATCACAACTGGAAACTTTTAGGGTAATTACTGGGTCACATTACAGACATGAAATGAGTGGTTCTGCTAACCAAAGGCAGAAGCATAAAATGATTATTTCTTTCATTATGAAACTACTAAATATTTCCATATTTCTGAGATTGTCACCATTCAAGGAGAGGCTGGCAATTTCTTTTGTTTGTCACCAGTTATCTTTGCCATTGTTTTGAAAACAACAAACTCATCTCTCATATTTGTATTATCTAGGTATACGTGTTTGGGTATTTGTAGCATATGGGTAAAGACCATACCATAACACGGGGAGGAATTCCTACAAACGAATTCCATATACAACTGTATATAAAACAAGCACCGAATCCCTTTAAAGGAAAAAGGACCAGCCAACAGATGTAAGTCTAGTAAAAGGTACCACTATTAACATGTAGCACCTGTCTCTGATAAAGACTAAAACTGGAATGCAACCAGATATACCTTTGAACATTTTCCTCAGACTGTGCAAAATTGCTTTCTTCTCGCATTGGTATTTTATTTAGGACTCTTCAGATGATAGAAAATACCTATTTTGTTGTTCTGATACTGCAGCTCAAGGACCATCTGATAAAATTTCTCATCTCATTGATTCTTTTTTTAAGGATATGCTGTGAAACCATCTATTTATTTTTTTTTTTCCATTCACAAAATTTAGATTATACCTTGAAAGTTCAAACTGACAATGCCTTTCTTTGAATCAGCTTTTTCCACTGTCAGTAACAAACAATCTGTGGATGCACAGAGCCAGGTGGCCTGGAAAACTTGGCCCAGAAGTCAAAAACAAATTTAGAAGTTAGTCTTTGCTGGAATAATACATTCTTCCATTACTACCTTGCATGTCATATCCAATCACAATGATTTAAATCTTGCTTAGATAGACTCAGACAAGGTGCAGTTATGCTTTTGAATGGGAAGTAGCTGTATTTCTCTGAAATGTAGTCGCAGTGCAACATAAAACATTAATGAATAAGGGAGTGAAAAAATTAACTTTTTTGAACTTGTCTCTTGAATGTCTAGTGCAGGCATTTCTGCACTTCAGTGCAATGTAGAACTGTTTGGGGAACTACTTAGATCAAGTTCAGGCATCTTAGTCAAGGTGAAAAAGGAGCTCAGTCAGGGTTTTTCAGCATGGCAAAGTAGTCAGCATTCAACCAAGCATCCACCTGGAAATCTCGTACCTGCATGAGTGAGTTCCAGGCTACCTAGAGCATATCTATGGATGAAAAGGTTATGGTAGAACTGATAGATCTATCTGGTAGGAGAAGAGAGGTTTTTTGCCTTTTCAGCGTTCATTTTGGATTTTTCGTATTTCTTTAAAACACTGAATATCCTAATTATTATTTTTTTTCTCAAAGAAAAGTAATAAAACACATGCCTTGATATAATCCAGATGCTGTGTGGCAGTAGAACGCTGGTTCCATGTAGGAACTAAATTGCATTCACCCAGCCGCAATGGTAGCCAAGAAATGTACAGCACCTAGAGGATGCCTGGCTTCCTTTGTCCCAGCACCACCAGTTTTTCCAATTGACTGTAAAATGCATGCACATGTCAATAAGTCTGTATTATTTGTAATTAAGCCTTTATTATTTGTAATTAAGCCTTTGCAACTAAAAATCTGTCCAAAGCTACTTTGGAGTATTGTCTTCTTCTATAAAAGTTTATTTGGTATTTTATTTTAATTTCAGGTTATCTTGCTATATTAGCTTAAGATGCATTAAAAAAAAAAAAAATAGTTCTTATACCTGGTAGTGAAAACCAGGTCTATTTTCTTTTTCTGCAACACTCTCTTCAAGTTAGTATCTATAAACATCATACAGGAGCCTTGGCTGCCCTGTGACACAGCTAAACCATAGGCAATATCCCATGTATTACCAAACCAGTTTCAGGCAGCACTTATCTGTATAAACAACAAAAAATGTTGTAGTTAAACTGAGTTAAATCTTGAAATAATTTTGGGAAGCAAGAGCCTTGATTTCATGCCACCCTCTTTTCCACTCTAGTAATGCAATTGTTCTGCAAGATTTGAGTAAGTAATGTTTTGGGTTGTTATGAAGAAGAAGAAAAAAGTTTAAATAATAATTAAATCCATGCAGTTTGATGATATTTAAGTATTCAAACTGGCCAGAAAATGGATAGAGAAACCATTTAAAGAGGTTGTCTGAGGCTTAAGGGAGAAATTATAGTCTTTCAGTGAAGCTTCCAATAAATAGACTAAATGATTGACATGCCCAGGGAAATAGAACCTCTTTGAGCCTGGTAAGTGCCTCTTTTAACATGCAACTTTTTTAGATTCTCCATGGCTTAGAAAGCAAGACACAGAGGCATTCCTTATGTTCAGCTCTTTACATAGACTCCTCTTTTTTTTTTTTTTTTAAGGGGAAAAAGGCTATGATATGTTTACATATCTTTAAGTAAACTGTAATGATCTTTTTGGAAAAGATTTTAATTATAACAGCACTAATCTTAGTTATACACAATTTTTCTCAAAGCTTCTATGTTCCTCTCTGCATATAAATTAGTGCTCCTGCCTGTCCATAGCAAGTTGAGGTTTATTATATTTTTTAAGATAACTTGAATTGGATTTCTTTGAAATGTTTGTGTACTGTTTTGGAAACGTCTTCACTCAGACAGTGTCTAAGTCAATGCATATTTAATGGCTCTTCACATCATTTACTTAGTACTACAAGTCTTATATGTGATCAGCTGTCAAAGTGAATTGGTCCTGAATTAATAAAAAGCATGAATAAACTGAACACTCAAGTAAAGCCTTTTTCTCCTTTTTTTAACTTCAAGGCCATATAGTTTTAATGAAAAAGATGAGCCATTGAAGAAAGAGAATTATTATAACAATTATTCTAACATATCCTGACTGAATTCTAACTAAATATACTAATAAAATAATTTTATTCCATTAGAAACTCAATGACAGAGTTGTTTTGGATAGAAAAATGGTAATTTGTTCTTCCATTTAATTATTCATTAAAAATTCGTTGAGACAAGTAGCATTGCATATGGAAACAGAAGTTTTAACCGATGACTTTCCCAAAATACAAAATGTGAAATACAGATTTTTACAGTTGGTTTTATAACACTGTTGCATCTCACTCAAACCTGGGATGTTCTGCCCCAGCAAAGAATAGTCTCCAAAATTTCCTTCCTCCTTTATATTCCATATTAGTGCAAAGAAGCCCAAATATTCTAGAAACTCCAGATTTTCTCTAGAATGTTTCCAAAAGAAAAGTTTAACGTGGGAAATTAAAATTAGAATAAAACCCAGTAATACTCATTACATAAATTTCTATAACCACCTTATTTATCTTTTGAAAGACGAGAGAGGCTTTTTCAAAGAGCAGTTCATGTAACCTGTGCAATTTTAATCCTACAGCTAATGCCTTTTAGACAGTAACTCTTCATAGTAGGTGCTGCTCTGATGAAGCAAGAGGGAGTTTTTAGACACCTGCAGTCCTGCTGTGTGCTTGTGGTTGCCTGTAACGTATTCCATCTTTAATGGATGTCAGTCGAAACACTTTCACAATCATGCATGATCCTGCTTATATTCTTAACAGCTGCAGACTAAACATCTCAATTGACTTCGGTCAGTGTGCCAAATAATGTAAGCACTACTAAATGTGTGTGCACGGATATTTGTTTGCAGGGTGGGTTTTTTTGCAAAATCTTTGACTCTTCCCTTCAAAGAACTAGTTTTCTCCTTCTGTGAGCCTAATGCTTGATATGTAGATGTCACCCCTGCCTTGCAGGAATACCCCCCCACCGACTCAAGGAAACAAGGGTGTTTGCAGTAGCCAGACTTTTCAGGCTTCCTCTTCAGTGAACAGATTAAACAACATATTTGTAGGGGTTGATTCCACCTTCGGAGCCACCCTGAGGAGAAATCTCCCCTCCTTGGCAGTGGTTGACCCTTTAGTGACGAGTTTGTGTCAAGTGATCTGAGCTGATGGGCCTGGTCACGACTCAGGACAGGTGGAGAGTGAATTGGCCTCTGGAATGGCAGAAGGGCCTCTGCTTCCTTTCTCAGGCTGTCAGAATTTAATGAGAAATTTTAGTAAAATTGCATTTGTTTTGTGAAGCAGGTTTAGGATTTGCTTGCCAGAAGTCTGTTTTTGAAAGACAGCAGAAAAATTCTTAAGACAGACTTCTTTAAAAGAGCTGCAAGGTTTACAATAGTTAAAAAATGCTATATTGAATGGGACTGAGCAAACATTAACAGAAATTAAACTTTTTAGAATAAGTAGCAAGAATCACTCTTTAAACAGTGTAAGATATTAGTGTAAACAAGAATTTCATTTATTTGCAAAATGAACTGTCCAATTAAAGAATAAAGATAGCCTAAAGGTATTTTCAAATTATTTTAAAAGGTAAATTAGAATAAAGTTTCATTTCAGTCAAATCAGTGAAAAGTGCCCCTTCCGGATTTTAAATAAGAATATTGCAAGAAATTGTGAAAAGCGATAAATGTTATAATTCTTTGCTGAGACCTGAAATTTTGAGCCTCAAAGATTTGGCTGAAGTAATAATACTACGGCCTGTTATTCTCTCCACGGGGTAAGGGCAATTTGCCATTACCTTACTCATTTTCTTTCAAAGTCAATGGCAGTTTGAAAAAATACTAGCATGTTCAGTAATATTAATGCTCCGATATGTGCAAATACTAACGTTTTAGAAGTTCAGTGTTTTGAACTTTAGGAAATGTTAATATCTTTGGTTCTCTTATAAACACAAGTAGATAATTATTACGTTAATAACCTAATTAAGGTATCCCAGTCTGATACTGGAATAAGGCTGTTTGCACCATGTCTGAATTGGACATGACACATAGCCAGCTTTTCCTATCTGCATTGCTGGTGTTGCTTCACAAATCCATATATTTTGGGAAATAAGTGATTTGCAGAATACATTTCTTTAAGAAGCCTTTTGAAGGGACAAATGCTTAATCCAGGATGGGAATCTACCTTTGCTGATGGCAAAACCAGATATCCACAGAGAGTCACAGCGTAGCATCAGCCCCAGAGATCCCAGCAGAATGTTATTTACACAGCATTTTGCATATTACAATGTAAGTTTGAGATCAACAGTTTATCCTTCGTATCCAAAGGCACGGTACACTTGAGTTTCACATCTCATTCTAGTCTGTCAAGAACAGAATTAGCTGTCCCTTCAAATGCAGTGTACTACAAGTAATCATAATGGCTCTTGAAATATATTTAAACATTTTAGATTTCATGTTTGAAAAGGCAAAGTGCTGTATATATTCTGTTATTTCTTAAACATCTTTTAATGTACTAACACATCAGTTATTCACAAGGATACTTCAGGAATAAACTTCCATAAAATAAAACAACAGCTACAAAGGTTTATATTTTCAAAGCCACTGGAAGGATTCAGGAACAATGTCCATTAGAATAAGTGGGAAATATGTTGCCTATTTCCATCTGAAAAATCACTAAAGATGTCTAGAGCATGGCTTTTTATTTACATGAGATGAAACCAGGGATATATGCATTTAAACTGCTTGAGAGACTTTTGGAATAATGTTTGGAAACATCATTGATTGTTGAGAAATACCGCACAGCCTTAACAAAAACAAAGTAATATCACATAATAAACTCTTCAATAAACTCCAGTCAACATATGTTTGTCCAAGAAACTGGTGTAAATGAAAAAAACAGCTAAGGAGAAACTGTATTCAGTTTTATGGTGCTTGATAAAATGATACAAATTTTGAAACACCGATTTTTTTTTCCTTTTTTTTTTCTTTTAGATCAAAAATACATTATCATCTTCAGAACCATGGAAGGGATGTGATTTTTATTTTTTTTTTTTTTTTTCCTCAGTGTCTGGACATTCTACCTAATGGAAAATACCCTCTTTTAATATGGCTTCAAATACTAATAGAGTGGCAAACAATGAAAAAAACCACATCTGATTTTTTAGGTGGCATAGTCATATTTTTTGTTCTGTATCACCGTATAAAAGCATAATAATGATTTGGGGGTGTCAATTATGGGCACTGCAGGAGTAAGCTTTTTCTTGGAAGGACTTAAATAGTACCCTTGTGTAACGTTATCAAGCCTTTACTATGCATTCCTCCAGCATGAGAAAAAGATGCAGCTTGACTTAATTTTTAGCCATCCAGTATGTGCTAATTGCAACCATTGATAGTCTGAATTACATTATCTCTAGAGTAGCTCGGTGATATTATGCAAAACTCAGACAAAATTGTTTAAACATGCAGTAAGGAGGGACGATCAATAGCTTTGCTAGTGAAGATGGATGTTTTTGCTTTGTTTTCTTGTGCTTTTTTTTTGCAACTTTTGATTTGGATTGCTACATTTTAGTCAAGCAGGCGGAAAGTTACAGCTGCTTTGTTGCGTATTTAAAACCTTTCATGTAGCAAAGATTTACATGTGTTCTAAATTTTATATACTGTGAATAAAGCCTTTATTTCAATGAACCACAAGAGCACATATGTAGACAGCCACAGATAAGCACATATATAACAATTTTATAGAATAAGAACCCATGTGAATTCACATTCTGTAAAATTCATGGTCCTCTATTTAAAGTTTCATCTTCATTATCGATGCATGATTTACACAATTTCCTTCATGTAAAGTATGACTTTCATGACACTCATTAAACTCAGGAAGAAATCACGTTATCAATACATTCACCTAAGTAAAACATGTTTTTCTTATTCTGTTGTAAGGTTGTATGAAATCCTTCCACAGTCCAGACTGTCTCTTTTTCTTTCTTCCTCTCTGTTAAGGACATTATACATGCATTTTTCCTACTCTTCCCTTCCTTCTCCTTGACTTTCCCCCTTACTGTCAATTCTACTTTCCCAAGACCCTCTTTCCTATTTGAAGTTAGTTGAAACTGAGCTTCTCACATCTTTGTGAGAAGTCAAACAAAAATGAATAAAATACACATTTGAAATGTTCCTGTAAGTTTTACTGTATTGCCTGTGGCCTGGCTGAGGAAAAGGTACTGGGAATGTGTGTAAGACTTACGTGAATGGCAAAGGAAGTAAAATGGAAATAAAAAATAGGAAGAAAAACCTTTGAAAATTCATCCCAACTTGTTGAGGCAACTTATTTAGATGTAATCTCTTTCAAAAATTGCCCAGAGGTTCACGCTGAATTGTGTGTGATTTTATCCCTCACCCTCACAGTTTCTGGGAGAAATGATCTCTAAATGTATTGCATCACCATCCGGGTCGCAGTTGCTACCTAGAACTTGCACCATTGTTCTCTGTGATAAATACAATCATTTTCTGCCCGGGGCCGTTCACGATGGAAATTTTCCACCCACAAACAATCTTGTTAGTTTCATAATTGCTTCCCCCTTCTAATGAGTACAGAACATAATGAGTGCCAAGCTAGTCTTTTGGGTTCAAATCCAAGGATCTTCATCAAGCCAATGCATGTGCATTCATTAAGTAAAACCATGTTGAAAGTGCTTTTGCCATAAGTACAGTATAATACATTTTCTTTAATGGGAATGTAGTATTTTAGCACATTACTTAATTAGGGATGAGCAGAGAAATGGAATTAATTCCTTCAGCTTCAGTGAGTGCAGCAGAAGCAGTACATTTTCATTCATTGCTTAGGGAGCCATTCATTACACAGAGCCACAGACTGAAAAAAAAAGAAAGTATTTAAAATATTACATATGGTAAAGTATAATTTAATAATTTTAATGCTTACTGAAAGGGTGAGCATTGCAGATTACTGGTGGTGGTGTTGCAGATCATCCTCTTAAATTTCATCTGTGGGGAACTGAGTTCAAATTTGAGATTGTTTTGATGTTCTCAATTCTCTATTGATTCAAAGCACTAAACAACCACTCAATTTGGGAGAACAGAAATAGCCAGAATCGTGCCATTCAGTAACTAAATGCATTTACAAACCTGTGTGGGAAAGTTTGAGCTGTACAAACCAAGACTAAATCAGGCAGAGGCTATTCTTAATAGGCCATCACGCGAGTTAATGTGACATGTATTCACCATTTAAAATGTTAAAAAACTGTATTTAAAGTCAACATTTTAACTGAGTGTAAAAAATCCCGTGACTATTAAACACTTCAGTGTTAAATTGCTAGAACTCGTTTATGCAAGTATCTTGGCCACCAAATATTGTTTCCTCTGAAAACAGGATGAGACATTACTGTAGTAAGTTCAATAAAGTAACTCTCACATGAAGTGTAACCTGTAGAAGAAGAACTCTACACTCTGTACTTCATAGTACATCAAGATGTCTGGTAAAATTTTTTCTATAATAATGCCTTTGGACGCTACACTATTTTGTCTATGGGAAAAAGTGTGTTAAAATGATCATTCGGGTAAGTTTCATCGAGGATATTGCATATGATATAACATAATGTTTAATGAAAGTAAAATGTACTGAAAAACATGATTTAGATTGTTCCACATTATTTTTAAATCAAGTCTTACTTGCTAAATATTTTCATATTGGAAGAAAGGGACTACTATGGTGAGAATGTCCACAGTTTGCTAACAGGTCAGAGTGTTTCTGTGCACCGAGAACCTGCTTTTTCAGTTCCTTTCTCAGCGGATTTGAAGTCATGGTTCCCCCATCTCCCCAAGACTGCTCTGTTTTCTTTAGGCTGCTGTGGAGAAGCAGTGCATTCTACCTTTCTCCTGGGAGAAGGAATGTATTCTACCTTTCTCCTGTTGACATCCTCCTCCACTGCAGAAAGACCTGAACATCCACGGGGGTCCAACTCTCATCTGCCATGTGCAGATAGAACAATGTCTATAGAGTCTTGCTGACAAACTCAGTAATTGCTTAAAATACTGCATTTCAAATGGAATAAATCAAGCTGGATGATTCAGAGTACTTTGTCTCAGAACAGCCCATAACTGGCAGTAAGAAAATAGGTGACCTCTGTTTAAACCCGCAGTACTACCAAAGAGAAAGAGCTTTAATTTGGAGCTGTGTCCACTCTGGAGTGATCTAGCCTTTAGGGTAGAAAACACTTCAAGGAAAGTTTCCTTTCTGAAATGTTCCACTTTCTGTGAACTACTTAAACAATCACTGACACGGATGCCTGTCTCAACACTGGCCTATGTTTTCTGCAGCATTCCACAAAGTTCATCTCAGATTCACCCCAATTAGGTTTAAGTTTGTTTCAGTATAAGGAGTATGAGGTGAATTTGGATTCTGATTTACTTTAAATTGTGATGTGGATGGATTCCAGTATCTGCTACAGAGGTCATGTAATCTTCTTGGGTGAAACGACATCAGTGGAAGAGAGCTGACATCAGCATCCTATCCTACCACACTGCAAGTCATTGTAGCTTCAAAGGACTGAAGCCAGGTGAAAGTTTCACCCTGTATTTGTTCTTGCTATCGAGATATAATCTACCATTGTTTCTACAAAAAATGTTCTACACCAGGTAATTTTTTTGAAAATAGCTTTGTTTCTCAGCCAGGTGGATCGAATCTATTCAAGTGATCACACTGAATAAATTTTTTCTCCTGGGGCAGAGGAGAGGGCAGCACCAGCTCATGCCACACTCCACTGGATGCTCAGCTATAATAAAAGTATAGAATAGAATAGTAAATCTCTTTATGCACAAATAGAACTATGACTGGATTTGTGGTGATATACATGGATGTGATTATTCCTGGCATCAGAATTGGCCAACATCCTACTATGATAATTTGTCATTTTTCTATAATTTAAATACTGTTATTGAGCATAAAGATCTGATAGGTAGTGTTGTCATCCCTCTTGTATGGTGTCTTCTTTCATAAAGAGATTTCAATTCCTCCATAAAAGATTTAATATATAAATATTCAATTAACTGGCTTCGTGTCTGTATTGGAATTGTGATGTTCTTTTGTGCAGAGGATATTAAATTACAGTGTTTCACTACTAATAAAAGCCTACTAACCGAAATGCCAGTTCTTTGAGTCATATTATTTTATTTACAGGAAGAGACAATACAAAGTAGATTGCTTCCCACAGCTAAGTAATAGTCTTAACCAAATGAACAGCTCTAAACAGGAGTCCTACCAAAGGCTTTAAAGTTGCCAGGGACTTTGGTGGACAGAGAACCAAGCTGTGTCTCAAGGGGCTGCAATTTGGTTGTGGAAAAGTGTTTAAGTAAGGACAGTGAGAATTTCCTTGTTTGAAATTTCTATTATTTATTTGAATTTATATTAAAATATTTAGAAGCTCATTATGGAGGAATTTTCAATAAAAATGCCAATAACACAGAGATTATGTAAGCTAAATAAAATATAAAACTTGTTTTCCTGTCTTGCACTGTGGTTCAACTTACCCTGAATGCTGGAGAACAGATAATGTCACAGCTATAAGTACAGTTCCAATATTAGATTATGAAGATGCCATTTATCAGTATGAAATGAAATCACAGCTGCAAGGAACTGAAAGTTCCCCGTGATAGATCACATTGGTTTACATTGCTGTGCCATTCTTGAATGGATCACCGTGATATGTACAATGATTAAACATTGAAAATAAACATAAATTGCATCAGCATCAAGATCTATTTAAATGCATGAAAAGAAATCCACTCAAGTACTGCTCAGCAACTTAGCTTGTTGAGAGAAGAAATAATTGTTCACTGGGATCACAGAATACGCACTCATTTATCAAACAGAAGGTTGCAAACAGAGCTTGAAAGACTTTTTCTGTTGAGAGTCAACAGAGAAAAATGTAGGAAATCAAATATAAGGTGGAAGTGTTTTGAAAACAAATATATATTTATTTTTATTCTACATGTTAATTGGATGCAGGATAGCCCAATACATGTAGAGAAGGGGCTGAATTGTTTATTGAGGCTACCATTTCTGGACTTTTCTAACTTTTAAATATTTGCTTTTACAATCAGAATATCATTCCCTTCTGCTAAAATGCATAGGTATGTGATTTCATGGAGTTCTGAAAACTGTGAAACTCTATCTTGTTGACGTTCGCATGATCCTATCACAGTCTGTGATAGAACCTCTGGATTCAGCACTCAGACTTTGGTCCCAGATGGTGGATAACTGATTGCCCTGCATCAATGGAGCAGTCTAACAAAAGCAGCAGGTCACTCGGGTAAACATTTTAGGACCCACGTTATACTTGACAGCTGGTTATGTCCCGATACAGTGTTTGCAGACCACAGAGGACGTGAACAATGGCACCACAGACAGTGGATTTGTACTGGGGACAATGTGGGCTGCACCAAACATAGGTGCGTTCTGTCCAGCATAACAAACAGCCAGGAGCATTCAGACCTAGAGAAAACAGAAATAACAAGATATTTATAATGAACATGGTTCCAGATATTCACCAGGGGATTGCTCCAGAAGGGACTCCTTTGGCTTTAGGATATGTACACATCTGCAGGTCTTAATACCGTCTGCAAGCATTGCGAGGCCACCACTGTGGCATTTTGGCTATAGTCTTGGAAAGAGAAAAAATGGCTTGTGATCCAAGGCTTGAGTTTCAGTTCTGCCTATTGCCTGTTGCTCAAGAACTGTGTAACAGAGGAAAAAAAAAAACAAAGGAGCAAGGAATAATCTATGGTACTTTCTTAACCTTTGAATGCTAGCAATTGCTGTCTGTGAGAAGTTCATCCATGTCTTCCAGGAAAGAGTTTATTACTTATTCTGATATGTATTTTTACCGAGGGTACTACATATAGAAAGCTGCAGCTAGAGATTGCACTCCAGCCATTGACTGACTGTCGAGTGGTTCTTCCATGTTCTTTCATGGCACTTCTACTTCTCTTTCCAATGGGCCTGCAGGCTAAGCAAAATATTTGAAAAAATCGTGATAGGTGGGAATTTTACTCTGAGTAGCAAAATTAAAATTAATTAAAAAGTTATGTCTACTTCACTTAACTATCGCACAAGTCCCTTGATCTCTGCTTTTTATATGAATCTCCCCTTTCTCTTCCATTTATCTTTGTTAATTAGCCTCCTTCTACAATGCTTTGGTTTTTCCCTTGATGTGGACAAAAAGCACATACCTTTTTTGTTGGAATTCAATGGAAAGGCCTCTTTTATATCATTAATCCAAACCAATTTCATTTTTAAAACATTATCAGTGTATATCATTCCATTATAAAATTACAAAAGAAATGTTTAAAGATTATTACCACTAATGCTCTGTGTGCTGCTTGAATCCATTGCATGACAGCGCTTGCTCAGCACAGTTTCTATAGTTTTAAGTTATCCTATGCCCTTCAAAATTAAATACTTTTACAGAAAATGAAACGTTCAAAAATAAGGCAAATGCCAAATGCTTTTACAGAGAATATGCTCTTAGAGGTATTTCTGTTTTGCAACAAAAGCAATATGGTACATGAGTGACTTATAACTAATAACATAAATGAGGTTTTTTTCATGATTTGAAATGATACAATTTAATTTCACTGTAAGAAAGAGCAATGGGCACACAGTACCTAAGAACTAGACTTTGAAAGTACTTCAGATTAGCGAGAAATATAATTTGCTCTGGGATACCCTATGGCAGATGTACCTTAGTGTTGGTTTGTTAGATGTAGTAGTACTGAAAGTGCAGCATTATTCAGGGAGCAAAAACCTTTCTTTGCAGCAATGCAATGGTCATTTATGTTACATAGAAGCTTGAGAATCCATAATCTTGGAACTAATTACAATGTTTCCAAGCAGTGTTATATCTAAATAGAAATTTAATCTGTGTTATTGATGCTTAAAACTCAAAAATGCATTAAAATGCTTCAAGGCTTAAGAAAACCTGTCAGATAAATTGCAGACTCACAGACATGGAATTAGTACTGTCATTCATTTCAATTACTTATTAATTAAAAGTAGCAATCAGTAGTTTCCAATATAATCTTTTTACATCAGGTTAAATCAATAGGTAGATGAAAACTTCATTAAACTGTAGTTAAGTCGGTAAATAAGGTTTCTTTCTGTTACTCAGTTACCTGAGAAAACAACCCTCGAAGAAAAAAGCATCATATTTTTTTAGAAATTTTGAAAGTCCACCTTTAAATGAATTCAAATACACTGCTACATTTACTTCACATGTCTGCCTTTCTCCTACCATCATACTTTGACTGACAGATGTAGTAATTATGAACAACAAGACAGGGAAACAAATACAGGAGTAAACAGCTAAACAGCTGATAGTGAGGGTTGCCTGTTTGCACAGCATTCCTGAGGGCTGAGGTAAGAGGATTTTGTGTGCATAATTGTAGACTACATTAGTGTGATTCCCTGTCACGAGCTGCCTCTTCTACGTCATTTTTGCTCTGACGGTTACTAAATTTGTTGTAGCAGGTGGCGTGTCTGTGTTATAATCTCAGACTGCTATTTTAGCGTTTATGTTGGAAACTTTTAGGAGAATTTTCTAGAACATCCCGGTAGATGTCAATAAGATTTTTATGATTGATGTCAGACTAAACAGAGCAAGGCCAGTTTTGAGTGATGACAAAAGTCCTCCTCACTAAAAATTGTCATGTTTACTTTGACCAAGGTGTAGACATGAGTTAAATGAAAATTTAATGTTTTATTCCAACAAATCTGGAAACTGTTAGGGAGCCCACTGCTGTGGCAGAATGAGATGTTGGTTTTTTGTTTAAATGCTCTGGCATTCTGTAATTTTTCTTGGCATGGTGAATCTCTGCAATCAAATAAGGCAGTGTTACAAGAGGGAGCTGAGGTGAGTCAGATGCAAAGGGTGGATAAGCATGGGTCTATGACTGCCTTTTGACACAAAATTACTGGCGTGCTGCTGTTGCATGGTCAATCTACCAGGGTCATAATGCTACAGCTCAAGTCATGCCTTCAAGGTAAGAACTATGGTGCTTTTTTCCCTTGCTTTATTTTGTGGCCAGGAGCCTGATCATTAGTCAGTAAATCGTACCCAAACAGGTGTTCCTTTGCTGTATCCTTGAAACACCTCCTTGGTTAGCAATGTTTCCTTTATTTCAGGATACCCTTGAACTGACATTATTGTACCCCTTGTTTCTCCATAAAATACCTTGTGCTTGACAGAAAAATGGCATGTAAAGTGCTTACTAGCATATACTTTTACATCTTCAGCCTTATCTTTCTGTAGCAGCCTTCAGTGGTTGCTTTGCAGCTGAAATGGAATATTCTGAATTTTGGCTAAATGCCTTCTTGATTCAGAAGTGTGCCCCAGAACATCTTTTCCAGTTGTAGCAATCTCTCCTTCACTTTACTTCTTTCCCTTTTTCAGCTGTGTTCACATAAGAAATTACAGAAAGCTAAAATCTTGCCAGATGAAGCCTGCAATATCTAATGGAGCCTTCATCATGACCACAATCACTGGCCTTAATGAAAATTGTTCCTTAATGCAAGCATAGATCAATGGCTTACTTGTATATTCTGTTCCATAGAGTAACTATATGCCCTAAAATAAAGTCTTTTACATTTATAGAAATCTGAGCCAGTCAGAATGTTGGGAAGTGAAGCCAGAATGTTTCAGATATTTGAAAATAAACTTTCAAGACTTAAGACAGAGGAAATTGGGAAATTGGGACCCAAGAAAATTTTCATGCTCAGTCTTTTCACTACTAAAATTCAAAGGGCAAGATACAGCTACACAGGCAAAGGAGAATTCCACGATGTTGTTATTTCTTTAGTAGATTAACCACAAAAAATACTTCTCCAGACTAATCATGGAGCCATAATCTTTTGAAGTGCTTTTTCAGTTCCTCCTTTCATTAAAACTGGAATTGTGAATTACACTCTGCAATGTATGTAACAACAGTCCATGGAACAGGCGTCCTTGGCATGCCCCCAAATCTACTGGGCTTGTAGTAAAAAAATACCGAGGGAGAGGAACAAAGATTTCATAAAAATCCCTTTGCTGTTATCCTCATTGTAGAAGAAGTTTAGAGATTGTTTCTTGGTTGGTTGGTACATTGGTTTTGTCTCTTCCTCTGACACTATTTTGTAGCTGGAGGTAATAGCCCAAACAATTTAGTTTCTTTTCATCATGTCAGAAAAAGATTAACTGCTTTTCCTTCATCCCCACAGAACTTATCATGAAGTCAGCTGTTTACCTTGGAATTGTTTCTACTCCCTCTCAGTTGCTGTCTCTGACAGTCACTGATTCTCCATCTATAGTGACTGACCAGAAAGAAAGATAGTACTTTGGAAAGATTATGAGGTTTGTCATGAAATGCTCGTTTAGATATGCATACCCTTCCCATCTGTTTAGGCCCTACCAAAATAAGGACATGTGAAGGAAAGGCGAAGGACAAACCTGTCTAGAGCACTTAAAAGCTCAGGAATGTTTTCACAGTTTAAGAGAAGGCTTTGTATTAGGAGAAAGATTGATTTAAGATTTAGATAATGTTCACATCCATTTTCTTTTATTTGACCACGTTTCTATGTATGTTAGTTATAATTGTCACAGTCTGTCACTCCACAGTGACTCTTTCTTGTTTATCATTCTCCTTCAAGTGAATAGCACTTTGAAGTATCGCACCTTCTTATTAACCCTCTCTACAACTTCCTTTTAAAAGCTAAATACATTCACATAAAAATGCTGGGTATATCTCATTTTGATATAAGTCCTCTGAAATATTTGAATATTTGTTCTGGTCACTTCATCCTACTCTGTGTCTAAAGGCTCTTTATCACAGGTATTGGATTAAGCCCATTTTACTTTAAGCTGTAAGCATGACCTTTAGGTTAGTGTTCTTTCTGTCTGGTTAAAGTGAATAAACACCACCAGGAAAAATGGATTTTTTTGTCCTTTGTAAGAAATTAGCAAACAGCCAATATTCCTAGACACCAGCATAATTTCAACCTATGTGACTCCAACCACATTGTATGTCCCGTCAAGACCTTCAAGCAAATTTCCAAAATGTGGCTTTATTTAAATCCGTTCATTTATAGACTACACATTTTCTATGTCGTCAGCTGGCTGAATGCGGTGGAAAATATTACTGAATGTGCAAGGGCAGTTATGCAGTGTTACAGTGTATTTAGGCACGGCGCTCTGCCTCTGCCTTTCCAAAAACCGCAAATCCTTTGGGGCTGCAATACTTAGCAGAAATAAGATTTGCTATTCACCTTAGTGGCTAGCATTTATTTAACCAGAGGATCCAGAGTTAAATATGTCTGGAGTCTTACATCTCACCCGTACTAATCATCACAAATCCAAGAATGATAATTTGAGACAGGTTGACACAGTGTCTTTTAAGACAGATATGTGGCAGTCTGAACAGACTAATTTCTGATCCTAGAAAAGAGTAGGCCATCCAAGAAAGAGGTTCTGTTTACAAATTGCATGCCTGGCCTTTTACACTGTTTACTACATAAACAAGGTCTGCATTTTTCTGCTCATTTTAACATTTCTCTACAAAATCTCAAACAAATCTCTACTCATTTAGCATTTGCAAAGACAGGGATTTTGCTTCAGAACTGTATGATGGTTTTCTCCAACTTAGTATTGATGTGTATAACTCTTAATTTGGCATCAGTAAGGTAGGAAACATTATCTACGTAAAAGGTGAACCTGTTAAGATGACATAAAGATCACACACAAACCATTTCCTAAACCATATACTTAGGCATACGTCTGTGGAATACAATGTAGTGCTGTGTGAGATACTTCTGCTGACTCTGAAAGCATTCCTTTGTATGCTGGAATTACTGTAGCCAATTATATCATCCCATCAGCTTAATTAGCACTGCTGAGAAGTAGGTTATCTGTTTTTTTGATATGTTGTTTGGTGTTTTTTTTCTTTAAAAGCAGCTTTTAAAGATTGCTTTTCAAAGTAGGTATATAAACTAGAAACAACATGATGATGGCCTGTTTAAGACCCCTTGAAGTCTATGTACATGTATGTGCACATACATCTGTGTGTACACACACGTGCACTTTTTATATCACCTGTATCTGCCCACATCTCTATCTTGAGTTTGTTATTGTGCTATAAACATATTTTATGACATGATTTGAGATGCAGAAGTAAAAAAAGCCCAAGTTATGGATCACACACAGGGTTTTTTTGCCAAGTGACCTATATTTTGTCCCAGTTACTAGAAATTTTTAAAGTTCATTTACTCAAAAGGGTGCTTTGCCTCCTAGAAATTCAGCTTTGTTTTTATGCTTTGACAGGGGGAACCATACTATGCTACAAGGACCTTTGATTTAGGTAAACAGAATCCACACCACTAGTACTTTACATGTATTTTCTCACTTTTTTTTGTTTGTTTGTTTGTTTGTTTGTTTGTTTTGTTTGTTTGTTTGGTTGTTTTTTTTAAATTTAGCTTTTGTTATTTGCAGCTTACACTTAAAACTTCATTTATTTTTCCCTTCTCTTGTGCTGTTACTATCGCAGCTAACACCATATCACAAGTCTACCCAAAATCAAGGGATTATTAACAGCTTTGAAACAGAAGCCAACATGAGCCCTCCACTTTCTTTCAGTCTTGCTTCAATGCTGTTCTTTCACTTGCACCAAACTCTTTAGAGGAATTGTTATACTATCACAATTCTCCATATCAGTAGGGAGATCTGCTTCAAAACTGATGCTGTAGGATCCTGAGAATGGCATGCAACGTATCTGAACACTTCTTGCTCTTCCTCAGCTGGCGTCACAACAGAACTGTGTCTTGTGAAAGTCAGATCAGCTGTGTTTACATGATGTTTTCAATTAATAGTGGCTGAAACTATAATGATTCTTCTTAGTTTTTCCACCACAGCTTCTAATGGAGTACCTTACATTTGAGCTACGGTGTTCTAACTCCTATTACAATTTATGGAGCCCTAGTCAATACTGTCAATAAGGCCTGGAGATATATTCAGCTGATCAAATATAGATGGAGTGTTTCTCTAGGCTCCATGAAATGCCATGGAAACTTAGAGATCTAATTCACTTACAGACATGCAAGTTTGATTTTCTTTCTTTGTCAGCTGAATCATGCTGTGAGTGTTGGTCAAAATCCCTGGAGCAAGCACAGCATATTACTTCAGGATAAAAAGTTGCCAAGGGATTGCAAAAGTTGCAAGGGATAGTGACTGCCGCTTTAGATTTTACTTTGCAGATATTTGATTGTGTAGTAATACACTACATTTAGGGTCAGACCTTAGAAATTAACATTATTGTTAAGAATAATTTTGCTGTGCATATGGGGTCATTTCTTCTGTTTTCTACTTGAAATGCCATTTAGAATGATCTGCTTTTAATATTCTTCTAGTTAAAATTAAGATCATAGGTGCTTATTAATGATCTTGATTGCCTGGAGTACATTCTACAGTGAAGCAAGGAATACTTCTGGCTTCTTTGCATGAAATACAAGCCTTTATTAGCTTTTCTTCCAAATTCCAACAGAATGTTTTGATATTGTCATATTTAGTGTTGTATGACTTTGTTTTCCGTTATCATCTTCATTTTTTTTCATTCTTTTCATTTTAATTTTTCTTATCCTGTACTTGGGCTATAGATGGGTGATAAAAAGAATCAGAAAAGATGGGTCTGAAGCTGATTTCCCTAATGAACCCATATGTAGCAGGGGCATGATAGTTCATTTTTTGAAAATGCATGTGACTCGGCTGACTCAAAACTATTATAGACACTGTCAGATATTAAGTTTATGGGTGTGAAGAACATGTTTCTCATAGGGTGTGTTAAACAAACAAGAAAAGCAATGAGTCTCTAACATATCCAGTGGTTTTGCTAGAAAGTTAATTTATAGGTAGGAACGAGTAGCAAAGTATTATATTTTCAATAGAAATGGATGGCTTTATAGGTTCTGTCTGATCATTCAAAAAATTCACTGTTTCCCCTGTGGTAGGTCTTTCTGTACTCGTGCAGGACTTCTTCCGTTATAGTATCTTGAATACAGAAAACAGAAAATATTTTTCTTCAGTCTTTCAAAATGCACATATTTTTAAAAGTTTGAATCTTGCATGATAATAGTGTTATGAAAAAGAAAATTATAAGTATATAAAATAAGTAGTTCTTTTTAAAAATGTTAGGCAAGTACACAAATAAATACTTATTAAGTTTCATTTTGCCTAGTCTCTAATTGTTACAAGTATATGCCATTGTCAGGAATAAAAGGGATTAGGACTGTTTGAGAATTGTAGATATAATTATTTTGCCTTCTTTCTAATTTACATATCTTTTCCTTGTTGTTAGGATTACAACTGTAGTATGATAGTTGGAAAATTGGATAATGGTATTAAAATCTAGCTAAATGTTCTTGTTCCATTTTAAATGTTTACTACCCAACTATTTCTAACAGAGGCCGATGGAAAGGATTTATATATGAAGCATGAGAACTACCATTATCAGTTCCCAGTCTCGCAAGACTACTATGAACAAACTCTCCAGCATGGAATGCATAAATAGGCTTGTATAGTTTCAGCGAATCCTCCAGCTCAATCTGCAAGAATATTCTAAAATTAGCATGTACTCACAAAGCACGTTCTCTTGGCATGTACATGCAAACATGGGTGTAATGAATCTGTCCCATCACCTGTTTGCTAGACATCCTTAGTTTTCTTTATTATTTTTAACTTAGATACAAAAATGACATCTTCCTCTTAGTGGTGTTTGCTATGAAAAGTGTAAAACCTTTCAATATACAAATATTCAGCATACACTTTAATGCATAACTAAATCAATAATTGTCGTGTCAGGCTCTTTGCAAAGCAAATGAAGACAATTATTCAATTACTGTTTAAAATGAATATAGAAAAGAGGACTAAAGTCTGTAATTTCCAGACCTTTGAATCTCTATTTTTGTGGCATCTGTCTAAAAGATACTTGCAAATACCCTGGACAAGTGGAGAAAAGTTCCACAGGCAATCAGAAAAATCAAATGGGCTTTCGGCCACCTTTCCCATAGGAAACTAAGTCCTTTCACCCACAAAATTGATTCTATAATCCTGTACACCTTGAAAGGCAACCAACATGGTTCTTGACATATATACGTGTGCAACATAAGAACAGTCTGCTGGGTCTAGTTTGTACAAAGCAAAGCACATTTCTTAGTGCAGAATCACATCCTAGTTATTCTACATATTTGATTTCCAGCAAGAAAAGCCTATGATTGTAGTACAACTGAGATTTCTTTTCATTTATTTTTGGTACGTGTTAGCTGAGGGATTCTTTCACTGGGCCACAAAAATACACTCTGTAAATCAATCCATAATAAACCGAATTGAACAAATTCTACAGAAGTCACTACAGAAAGTCAGCTGGGATATGAATTGAGAAGTAGAAGCCGAATTCTCTGTTCTGTGTGGCATTGCTGTGGGGAAAAGTGCATAGAATGTCTGCAAAAGTGCTGGCTTGATAACAGGACAGTGGAATATTTTCCATAATTCTATTTTATATTCTGTGTATTTATATCTGAGATACTTCCTTGAAGGAAAGTCTGTGTTTATGAAATACTTAGTGTAGATTTCAGTTCACATAGTGTTTTGATGCACAGTTTAGGTAATCTATACCTCAACTAATCTTTGTATGGTCCCACTTTGGTCAGCAAAATGAAAGAAGTCTGTAGATTTCTTAGGTATTTTCATTTTTTTTTCTGGAATTGTATAACTTTGTCCATTGAGAGCCTCCAAAAACTAGCCTAGAATTAGATGTCAAGCATTTAGGTGCCTAAATTAAAATGAATTAACTCTACTGTTAAGTACTAACAAACTTTTCCACTGTGTGAGTGCCCTCCATGATATGAAATGACCTTGATTCAGTATACATAAAGTTGATTACTCACATTATCTTTAAGCACTGATTTTCTTTTTCTTTTTTTTTTTTTTTTTTCTTTTTTTTCCCCTAAGAAGATCTGATCTTGCTTTAAGAAAGGATCAGGTTTCTGTATAAATTCTGAAATCTGCCACTTCAGTTTGGAATTAAACTTTCCTAAGAAGAGAGAGTTTGGGGGTTGTTTTTACTAAACTTAGACAAAAAAAATACTTCAAGATAAATTGTTTTTTTCAAATAATTTTTATTGTATCAAACTTTTCCAACATGTCTCATAGAAATACTGAAAGTATTTTACTCAGTATCTTTCCAGTTAAATTTGAAATCCTAAAAAACATTGTGTTCTAACTAGGTAGAAGTACAATTTACTTACCTGTTTTAACTGTCCACTTAAGTTACGAAGTGTCTGGATAGAACTAGCTCACAAACAAGGCATACTTTTCCTTTGTCATAGTTTCTTTTTCTCTCTGTTCCTCATGCTAATTTTATTTTGCTTTTTTAATTTGCCATTCTTTATTCTACTTTTCCTTTTTATTCTCTTCCCTTTATTTTATTCCTCAGCAGGAGTCAGGACGTGGCATAGTGATGACACTGGCTGTAGTTACTTCCAGCTGATTTCAAATCTTGTAAGCAAACGGGAAGACACAAGGAGAAAAAACATTTTCTACAAACTTACCATGGTAAGAAAGTAGATAGTAAGAACTTTGAACAAGTTTCCCAACAATTTAAATGAACATGGCCTATTGCAAATGAATGGTGAATTAATTAATGTTAGGAGTAAGCATCCTTGAAAGCTATATAGGCCAAGTGGGAGGCACAGTGTATTTAAATATATATATATATATATATATATATGTATATTGCTGGAATGTTTATGAGAATGGACATGAAGAGAATTAGTGCCAGATGCAGTTCTAGTGAAGCTGTTGAATTCACAACAATGCAAGGTATGAGATACCTTGGACAAACTTGTCCTTGGATACTTTTCAGTTGGAGGAAAGAGCAGGCAGACAGTATTATTAGAGTGTGCTGGTAGAGGTGCTGTTTCTTGACAAGTGAAACCGATGTTGCATGCTGTGTGGAGCATGAATTGTCTGCTGTCTTTAAGAGGAAATCTTCACCCTCTATCATCTGGCACACAGGTATCTTCCTCCTGTCCTGCTTTCCCACGTCCTTTCAGCAGCTTCTTTGGTTGCCCAAACTCCACCCAATATTTTCTGGATCTCTGAGAAAACATCTTTCTGTCTGTCTGTCACATTTGGGGCTGGCTTGCTTATTTGTTTCCTGCTTCAGGTAAACTCTCAGTTCCTCTTAGGGATGTATGAGGATGAGCTGTTGCCACAGGCTCCCTCCTGGCTCTGCCACTGCCTCCCCACCCTCCTCACATTTCTGCCAGTCATGCATGCTTACTCCTCCTTTGAAAAGATACCATCTCCTTCTGCTTTCAGATGGTTCCCCTCGCAGCACAGCTCTGAAGCCAGGACGTACAGGCAGCCTTTCTTGGTAGCAGCCGTAATACAAGTCTGGGTGGTGTCCAGGGAGCACCTGCAATCAAAAAAATTAAAAGCATTATACCATGCACCATATGCAGTAAGAACTAGGGAAGAAGCTGCTGAAGAGCATTTAATGCTTGGTAGGGGCAGTAAATTTCTGTTCTGTATAAAACCATAATGTTTTATTTGCGTTATGCCATTCTCTTATTATTGAGCCTTAACTGTCTCAAAATGGGACACTCAATTCTCATAAAAACAGACTTTCTTGTGGATTTTCTGGCTCATAGATCCTCTGGTATAAGCCTGACAGCGAAGGTCTAATGCAGGAACACATCCTTTCCTCCCACTCTGGAGCAGAGTGCAGCCAAGGGAGTGGGTATTCTGTTGGCACCTGAAGGGAAGACATAGAGATGATAAATAAGAGAGGAATTTTTATTAAAGAGCTATTAAAAATGATAGGTCTTGTAGCAATGTATAGAAATATTGGCTAATTAACTGCATGAATATTCCTAAGGTTACTGTTTGCTCTACAACATTGGCAATTACTTCCAACATCAGGATGCAAAGGCTAGCACCTAGGAAAATGAAAAAAAAAAAAAAAAACAAAACCAAAACCAAACCAAACAGGAGAGCAAGAGACTTTATGTAAATGTCTTCCATGATGAGAGATGCCAGCAACTCCTGAACAGTTTCCTGTGAGCTGAGAGACTCTTCCCTGTTAGCAAGGTTACACACATTTTTTTCTAGGAGCTGAAGCAGAAGTGTTAGCGAAGCTGTGGGCGTTAGATGGAGAGGTAGGGAGCAAGGAGCAGCAGGAGGGAGAGCTGGTGGGACGAGATGCAGAGCAAGGCAGAGCCAGGGAAGGTGCAGCTCACTTGGTGCTGGGAGCCGAGTGAGCCGCAGGTGACAGGTACGGCAGTGAGGCAGCCAGCAGGAACAACATGAACAACAGGTTGGATAGGCTTAAATCAAACCTTTATGCCTAATGAGAGTTAAAAATGTTAATAAGTGAATTAAGATTACTTCAGGGGAGGAAAAGCATCAGTCTCACAGTAGTCAGAGGAAAAGATAGTGAGGTTTTATACTTTGAGCACTCTTTTTCCCCTGTTCGTTGGAGTTTTCCCTTGGAGTTTCTAATTTGTTTGAGTTTTCTTCCTTTTATAAAAATATTGCTTGTAAACAGTTCCAATCATGTTTTTAAGTGGAAAAAATTAGTCATCTGAGCACTGGAACATTCACTAGATTTTTTTCCCGGATTTCTTGATATAGGCCTGACCTGGTGTTTTTGTTAATTCCCCTTTATAATTTCTTTTTATTTTCATTATTTATTTCATTTGTTTTGTACTGGCTTCATGTTCTTTTCATCATCCACAATTTAAATTTAAATGGATTGCGTTTTCTCTTCTTTATATGACAGCACAGTCCCTGTAAAGAGACCTCCCTTCAAAATAAGTTCAGCTACTAATCCTGGTTCTCTCTTTTACTCTTCCTCACTTCTGGAATGAGTTCTAACTCATTTGAAATCTGTCAGTAAAATTATCTAAGGTATATTTAGTTACATTTCATATCACTGAGTTTTAACCGAGGTTATTTAAAATTCATTATTTAACAACCCTCTGAAGTTGTGTAAATAGTCCATTGTAATGCACGACTGATTGATTTATTGATAAATATGGCTTCTTCAAGGAGGAGCAGGGGTCAGTATATATCATCCAAAAGCTATTAGATTGAACTTCACTGCCTCCTTAGGGTGCAGTTTGACAAAATACGTTCCAGTGAGTTGATAGGTTGTGTAGTGTATCTGTATCTAGAGGCAGGGAACATTAGCATCAGTGGAGTCTTTGAAAGTAACATTGGAAGGAGTGTAATAAAACCTGAAAATAACAGTCAGCCATGCAGTGTTGGCAGATTAGAAAATCTCCTACCATTTTAAATGTCTGTGCTGCAGTCCTCTGGAGAGAAAGCATGCACCAAGTCATGACGAGAATTTATTCTTTTATGGGCTTGGATAGAGACAGTGTCCTGCATGCTAATCCAGGAAGGAAAGTGTTAAACACTCTGTGTGTGTAGCATTGCTTAGCAGTGAACCTTTACATCCAGTACAATTAATACCCCTTTGTGTTTCTTTGATCCTAGTCCTTTTGATTTTAACTCCTCTGATACAGATGTCTAGACGAATCCAAATACATTTACAATAAATGTAATCTGCTTTGAAGGACATATGGTTCAGCTCTAAGAAGTACTAACAAGAACTGTTTTTTGTAATATGGTCTATCCATCACTCCTAAGTTGAAAAATGCAGAAAATAGCCAATCCTCTGAAAATTAAAGTCTCTAAGGATATTTTTTCTCTGCATCTGTAAGCACATAAAGCAGGTAGATACAAAGCTACTGAGGGATGATTTATACTTTTAATCTAGAGTTCGTACTGACATATGTTCACATGACTTAAAACTACTCAGGCTTACAGCAGTGACACTTCTCAGGACCTTTCAACAGCTCCGGAGAACCTTGCTTGATCCTCAGGAGCTCGTGGGAGCCCAGAGATCACCTAGGTTGCACAAGCAGTAATCCTGTTTGAAGAAAATATATACTGTCTGACACATGATAGAGTCTTTGAAACAGAAAAAAATCAATGTGGGAAAATTTTAAGAACTGAAAAGGAATGGCAGAAAGATATTATTTGGACCGAAAATCTGGGATTACACTGAGGGACTAAATTGTTCTGGATTACTGGGAATCATAACACCAAGCCAGGATAGCCCCCCTCCCAAAAAAAAAGATGTGAACACATGCTGTTATCAAGTTGGAGTGGTTAAACAGCCACGTTCACTTCATAACAAGAAGTCTCCAAGTACAGATTTGGTCATCCTTATTTTCACAGTCAAATTCTTGTTATGGGTGAAAAGTAAATACACTTCTATGCAAAGCCAAGAGATCATTCTTACTGCAAATGAAATTTAAACAATGTAATCAAAGAAATGCTGTTCAGAGCTATTAATGGCAGAAAAATAAAGAAAAAAAGAAAACAAAGAAAAAAGGAAAAAGAAAAAACAAAGAAGTTGGAAGAAAGGAGAAAAAAGAAGGAAGAAGGAAGAGGAGAGGAGGAAGGTGAAAAATCTGAATAAATACCAGTTAAATTTACTGTATATGGTCTTGCCAGCACCTATCCTTTTTTGTCTGGTGTTATGCTCACTCTTCCACTGTCCTTTGGGGTCCGAAGGTTTAGTTTCTGGTGATGAGAGAAAGGTTTGAGTCATCTGTCCCAGGCTCCTTGCAGAGTGGAAGATTATGGTGGTGGTGATGGTGGTACAGGTCTTCTTCCTTCTAGGGTCCACTTGGGACTATTATTTATGCTATACTTCTGCTACACTCTTTCTTCACTGGTCTGCAGCTCTGTGTTATATCTGCACTTACAATGTATGGAGTATCCTACATCCTCTGTAGGTTCTTTGTTCCATTTTATAAATCATTGTGTTTGCATGGCAAGGTTTTTGTAGTGGTGGGGCTACAGGGGTAGCTTCTGTGAGAAGCTGCCAGAAGCTTCCCCTATGTCCGATGCAGCCAATGACAGCCAGCTCCAAGATAAACCTGCCACTGCCCAAGGCTGAGCCAATCAGTTACGGTGGTAGCGCCTCTGGGATAACATATTTAAGAAGGTGGAAAAAAACTCTGTGCAACAGCAGCCATAAAGAGAAGTGAAAATATGTGAGAGAAACAACCCTGCAGACACCCAGGTCAGTGAAGAAGGAGGGGGAGAAGGTGCTCCAGGTGCCGGAGCAGAGATTCCTCTGCAGCTCATGGTGAAGACCATGATGAGGCAGGCTGTCCCCCTACAGCCCATGGAGGTCCACGGTGGAGTGAATGTCCACCTGCATCCTGAGGAGGACCTCACATTGGAGCAGATGGATGCCCGAAGGAGGCTGTGACCCCATGGAGAGCCTGCGCTGGAGCAGGTTTGCTATCAGGACCTGTGACCCCATGGGGGACCCATGCTGGAGCAGTCTGTTCCTGAAGGACTGCACCCCATGGAAGGGACTCACATTGGAGCAGTTTGTGAAGAATTACAGCCTGTGGGAAGAACAGACATTGGAGAAGTTCATGGAGGACCATCTCCTGTGGAAGGGACCCCACGTTAGAGAAGAGGAAGAGAGTGAGGAGGAAGGAGTGGCAGGGACAATGTGTGATGAAGTGACTGCAACCCCTAGTCCTCATTCCCCTGCACCGCTTGGGTGGAGAAGGTAGAGAAATCAGGAATGAAGCTGAGCCTCAGAAGAAGGGAGAGGTGGGGGGAAAGTGTTTTAAGATTTGGGTTTATTTCTCATTACCCTACTCTAATTTTGATTGGTTATAAAGTAAATAAATTTCCCTGAGTCAAGTCTGTTTTGCCCACGATGCTAATTGCTCTGCCCTTATCTCGACCCACGAGCCTTCGTTATATTTTTTCTCTCCCCTTGTCCAGCTCAGGAGGGGGAGTGATAGAGCTGCTTGGCATCTAGCCAAGGTCCACCCACCACACCCAAAAAGTGACTTGTCCAAGTTCCCTAGTCCATATTTCCTTACCTAAAAACTGGTGAGAAGTTTATAGCCATAGGTCTCCAGCATCATCCTGTGCTCCCTTTCTGGTCATGCCATGTCTGTTCTCCTACACACTGTGTCCTATATCCCTGCCTTTGGGGCCATCCACTCTCAGACCAGGCTGGTAGTTCTCTGCAATGTATCTATCATACATAAATATGTGGATTGCTGGAGTCATACACACACTAACTATTTGGTACTGTTCTCCAAATAAGAATTACGTTAAAACACACAGGGAGAGCAGTGCCCGTAAAACTCAGTAGGCTGAAATGACCTCCTGGTCAATGGTAAAATTGCTGTTACACTTAAATAAAGTAAAAGAAAGCAGGCCAAACCAAATTCATACACAGCAAGCTGAACAGTCTTCAGTGCTCAGCCCTTGCTCAGTTAGTTCAAAGCTTTTGGCCACTGACTAGCAATGGCAATAGTGTATACACTGAATTAAAAGTCATCATTATCTTCATTTTGGTGTCCTTCTACCCTGAAAACCCTCAATCTTCCTTATTCATCTAGTCTACCCCTACAAAGATGTTGTGCTAATTCTTCCCAGTATCTCCATGCATAATTCTTCTCTTTGCGCTATCTCCACGTCCTCCTGGCCTCTGCCTTGGCAGAAAGACAAAAAGCCACTTATTTTCCTGTTGTCCGACATAGTAGAAAGAGTACTTGGTAATATTCATATCTTCTTGGGGTGGTTTCATTTCAAATTATAGAGATTAAAGACCTGTGGTAGGCATCTTGTTGAGGTCAGCCAGTGACTTTGGTATCACAGCAATAGAAAACAACGACTATTTTGGGTGAGGATGATTTTTTTTCTGCTGAGAAGATGAATTTGAAAATTACAGAGATATCATGAAAAAAAAGCCACTGTCAGGGAGGAGGGAAAATCTACGTCAGACTTATCCTTGCCGCATTTAGTATATTGCCTCTAGTTAATCACCTATGTTCTAGAGGTTTTATCCCCAAACTCTCATCCTGCTTTTACCACCATTGCATCTGGCTGGCAAACAGGAACAGACCCCTAGTCTTGACTTTATAATCAGTACTAAGTAAAGCAAGTGCCTAAATACTTCCAAAGAAGATGCCTGCGTGACAACTGAGAAGAACGTCAAGTATTAGCCCACTGCCTCTCATGCAGCAAGGTCATCCTGGGCTGTGATGCTTTTCTCAGCACTACTTCCAAGAATAGCATTTGAACCTTGATTGCAGCCTTGCTTTTCTGAAGTGTCGCCTGGCAACAAAATATGCACCCAGCAATCAGCTTTTTCAACTTAAGCGTGTTTTGGTGCTGAATTTACCCAAACTTCTCAGACTTGAACATTTTCTGCTTGATTAAAAGGACAGCAAAGGCTTAGTCACAGTAAACTATTTTAAAAGGTACTGAGCTTCAAAATGGCTGTAATAAAGCACTGCTTTTGATGCATTTCTGTCATACATTTATATTTGGACTATTAAAAATTAAGATGTATATGGAGAGAGGTTTTACGTTTTATTCTTTTTCTCTAAAACTTTGCACGTGGAGTGCCTATGTTTGTTCCTTCTGGCAGAAGGAGGAAAGCTTTATGTTGTACATTTAAATAGAGGCATACATCTAAATATTGAGTACACAGTTATAGGCAAACCCCCCCAAAATTGCGTAGAAAATTAAATAATCCCTTTCTGGTTGTAGAGCAGGCATAAGTGGAGTCTTTAGAGAATTAGCACCTTATCCACTCCTGTTGATATATGCTTTTGTGGTGGTTTTGGGCAGTGTTATGGTGATGGTTGGACTCAAAGATCTTAAAGGTCTTTTCCAACCTAGACAATTCTATGATTCTATATATATTCAGGGTGAAAAGAAAAGTTCAGCAGGTGCCAGTGCTATTAAGCTTCATCTTCTTATCCTGTGTTTTATATTTTCAGTACCCGTGACAATAACTTTCATCCTGCTCTTGTATTTATAGCCAGTCACGATATGTAAGGGACAGTTTAGCTAAATTCTTCTACAGTTTATACCAGTCTGACACTGGAGCTTTTCTTTTTACATACATCAATGAAATAAAAAAAAAAAAAAAAAAATAAAAGTACTTATGGTTCAAATGGAAAGAGGACTACTAGAATCAATACTTAGAACATGCCTGAAATAAGTGGTCATGGTAGAGGAAACTGTGGGAATGAGGGCTGGGATCAAGTTGGATTCTGCGCTACCAGACAGGACAGGGTGGGATCTGTACCAGGGGAAAACATGCCTACCTCTGAAACGTTTGCTGCAGCCAAGCAGAGAGTGCTTATGCAGGTACCAGCATGAAATTCCTTTCTTCCCTCCTCTCTGTTTCCCAGCATGGTTTTCAGGATCACTGCCTCAGCTGTTCCAACCAAATGAGGAGCCAGGTACTCATTCAGCCACCCCAAGCACCTAAACTACTTGCCGGGGGAGCAGTATACACAGATGGGTGGACAACTTAGAATCTTAGAATCATGGAGTCATTTAGGTTGGAAAAGACCTTTTCCAACCAAAGGTCCAAAGATTCCAAAGATCATTGGGTCAAACCATTAATCTAGGATGGCCAAGTTCACCACTAAAACATGTCCCCAAATGCCACATCTACATGTCTTTTAAGTACCTCCATGGATGGAGACTCCATTGCTTCCCTTGATAACCTTTTTGGTGAAGAAATTTTTCCTAATATCCAATCTAAACCTCCATGGCACAACTTCAGGCCATTTTCTCTCATCCTATCTTAATAGGCTTTTAAAGAAAAGGACAAAGGAATGCATAAGTATCTCTGTCTGGTGCAACTGAAAATATGTGTTAGAGCAGACAGCTGATACTAGCGACAGTAGTCGTGAAAAAGAAAAAGGCATGGATGTTTAATGGCAACAGCTTGTGGAGGACACAGCCTCAGCTTTCAGCAAGTGAGGAATAAATGCCACATTTGACTGAATCTTTCACATCTTATGCCGGCTTTCCCTCTGCTTTTATCATGTGTGAGCGGAATTTGGCAGAGTAAAAATGGCATCCTCCTCCTGTCAAGTGGGTTTGCTCCTACAGTGCCTGTGAATAGGCACCTTCCAGGATGACTCAGAGTGTGGAGCCTCCTCCGGATAGGCATCAATTGTGCTGCTGTGAATCAGATACGGTATGATTTTTACTTACTGCTGTAAATTGGCTTTGTTTGCATATCTATGTGTCAGTTTTGCCTACATACCAAAATGTTATCTGCCTCCAGTTCCTTCAGAAAGGCAAGATGCATGTCTCAACACATAAGGACTGTTTATCCAGGGAGCACTCAGGTCAGGGCAACTCTCTTTAATGGGACTGTTGTAAAACTATGTCCTTCAAAAGGACATTGTATGGAGGTTGATGACTTCGTCATGTCACAGCTGCTTAACGCACATTATTTAAAAAAGTTTGTAGAGACCTTTTAGATGCTTTAAGTTTGAGAATGTGGTGGTAGGAGGGTCAGGACACAGGAAGAAACACCGTTTCTGGGGTGGTCACTTACAGGTGGAAGACTTGTGGTTTCATAGTCATATCTTTTACATCCGTCTCACAACCCTCTGAACAGTCCAGCTACAAGTTGACCTGTGATCTCCACCAGTGTGGAAGGCCCAGTCTCTGATATTATATGTATTTTCTGAGCATTTTTCTAATAATTTTTCTAAGCATTTAGAAAAGAGGAAAACATTTTTTTTTATGTATGTTGTGCATTTGTGCATATCTGTCAGTCAGTCTGTTTGGGTGCTCAGGGCTGCCAGTAAAGGCCCAGCACTCTGTCTGAAGCTCTCTCCTTGTATTGTCACACTTAGAAATCAGAATGGGAATGCTTTTAAGGCTGGCTGTATTATAGCTTGGCGAAGTGTGAAGAGGAGACGAAATGTCAAGGGCAACCGCATGCTGCATTTCTGTAATTATTTTATTATCATTTCCGATTTATAGCAGATGGCTGTGAAGCAATTATTAGAAAAAACATTATGTATGTATGTTTGTGAATGAGAGAAAGAAGGAGAGAGATTACTTATTAGTAATACAGTGCTGCCTTCTGCTTTGAAGTACGAGACATACCGAAGTGATTGGCGTGCCTGGTGACACCTTTCTTCACCTGTGTTTTCTTAAAAGACGCTGTAGAAGTTATTATAAAGAGGGTGTTAGGAGCATCATAAAACAAAATCAAACCAGTTTTTAACATACATAGGATACATAGGATAGAGAGAGCCATAGAGGAAAATGATTTATCAGAAAACATCACCAGGCATACAGGACCATTTGTTAAAGATCACGATGTATGTGAACATTACTTCTTTATAGACCTGAGAGGGCTTAAAGGGCCTATAAGGCATGAATTAAAGGCAGGAAAAATGATAAACCTTTAGTTTGAAGGAGGAAAAATTATCTTTATGTCGGTTTCATGAAAGAAGTTGAAGACAGGAACCTCCACAGTAAGCTAGAGATCACAGGATTTTTTTTTTTTCTTTAGTCACCTTGATTCATGGAAGAGAGATACAGCGTGTCCTGATGTCACAGTATTTGTGTTATAAATCATCAGTGTGACTTTATATAAAAAAACATTGCAACAGAGCAGGACTCTGCTCCTGTTTCCTATAGTTGTTTCCCAGTCTTAGATTCACCTCTCCCTTAAGCTCTGTTTTCTGCATCTTCACTCCCTTGTCTCACCCGGTCCTTTCCTGCTACTCCATATTATTCCCAGCCACTTGCCAAAGATCAGTTTCTACCAAGCCACAATTAGGTTGGTTTCTGGCTCTAGTTTAAGGCTCAATCAACCCACTGTAATTCAGTGTGCCTGTCTCCATCCACTATTATTCCTTTCCATCATTGCTGCCTCTGTGAATATATTCCTTGCTCTGTTTTTTGTTATCTCCTGTATAGATATTAGATACTTTCCACAGCATTAGTCTTTAGCATAACTTAGTCCTGGACTTCAGTCTGCTGCATCACCTCTTATGGAAGTAGGACGTTCCAAGCACGGAACTAAGAACTCAAGAGAATCACTGAGGCTAGAGTTAATCACTTGTTTACTCTTAAAAAGAGTATGTTTTGTATGATTTTCGAAGGCTTGCACTTTGGCTGAATTAAGTGGCTTTTCATAGGGACAACAGAAGGTACCTGCTTCAAGTATGGACCACTCTAATTCAGCAAGNCACCTGGGCCTGAATTACATGCATACAAGTTAGGAATATTGAGAAAGATATTTTATTTTTCCAAATCCAAAAATATGTGAAATTAATAAAAAAAAATTCTTTTTCAGCAGTGTTTTCTCTCAGTCTCCAAGCATGAGCAAAAATAAATAGCTTAACTCAGCAGTGGTAATAATCTCTTCCTCTTTCATGATTGCTTTCTCTTTATGATTTTTTTTGTATTTTTATGTTTCTGTATATATAATATGTATGTTCATCAGAATTATTTTTTTAACCTGAACTCTAAACATTTTGAATGGCACAAATCAAGTGCAAATTTACACATGTAAACTCTATGGCATATACCTGTATGCAATGTTTGATGCTGATAATTTTCATTAACAGCATGGGAGGAGCGTACAGATTTGTGGAATGATGATGATAATGTGAAGCAGCTCAGTAAATCATACTAACAATATTTGTGTTTTGGTATAATAGAATATTATCTGAAGCTTGATTTTTAAATCACTGCTCTTCATTTTAAGGACAATTTTTTTCTACTGAGGGTGTGATTAAGCTCCTACTGATGTCAGTAGAAGAAGGACTTGGCTTAAAATAAGCATGTAACACACATTATCATTATGGTAGAGTAATTACATGCATCATCAAAAGCAGAATGTGCCCCTAGGTACATTCTAATGTAAACTCTAGTGTGTACTGTACACACATTCTGTAGCTCATTTTTAAACCTGGGGATAATATTTTTAATGGGAAAATTGCAGATTTGGGAATGCATTGTATATCAGAAATGATTATTACCTGCTATAAGTGTGAACTTCATTGTACTGCAAAAAACTGTGAATGTCCCCTTGTACCTTTATACCACAGCGTAGAGTTGCCAATAAAAGGCCAAAGTGAGCTCAGTTGTTCCAGCTGAATGACAGGTGTGTGGAATCTGTGGATCCTACTTCAGCTCAAAGGTTTGGGTGATACCCCGGATGTATCTAGCATTCAGGTTGACTTTTGTCTCCACTAATCTGCCTAGCTTCTGATTAACCACATGTATTATACTGGGGCAGTTAAGTTTTCCTTAACAAGATACTTTAAATCTTCATTCAGTGTTGAGTTAATGCTTGGATATGATGTTAGTTTTTTATATATATCACTGATGGGGTTTTTTTCTTAGTAATGAATGAAGTTACTGATTTCTGACCTCTCCATTGTTCTTTTCATGTATTACATAAACCCTTTATTCTCCTGTACCAGTTTCATATATGGCATCATCTGAGTATTTAAAATAACTATCTGTCTTATGTGATGCTTTCTGTCTTGTTGCTTTCCCTCTTGTAATAGCCTTCTAGCAGTTCAAAATTTTTGGATTCTCACATGTCTTCCCAGAGAAATAAATGCATAAGACAAAAAAATATGTATTTATAATACAAAGTAATGTATATTAATTATGTTCATACTTGCTCAAGTCCCCCTTCAATTAGCAAAACCCCATTTAGCTGACTGACACCCTGCCCACAGGTGATGTGTTGCAGAATTAAAAAGTGACTGTATGTTATATATAGTCCTACATCATACTATTCAAACTAATATGTCTCGCAGGTTTTCAGTCCTTTTACTGATGTTCCTAAGTGCCATTCCAGGTCAGGTCTCTCTCTCCACTGATTGAAAAGGATCAAGCAAAGAAACTTAGATAAACAACAGGAAAAAGAAACAGGAAAACTGTCTTAGCAAAGAACAGTTCTGACAGAAGTGAAGCACTTGGCCTGTATCGTCAGAGGTGTTAATATGGTTCTCAGTATCAGTAACAGTCAGGCACTATGGCTGTCCTCTAAAACACTTCCCAGTGACCAGTCAAACCAATAACTGCTCGTGTCACACCACAGATGCTGGGGCGCCCAGTTCCCTATTCAGGCAGAAGGCTTCTCAAACCTGTGCTCCTCTCTTTGTCCCAGGAACACGGTTGGATCCTACGAATGCAGCCAATCTGCATGCAGCAAATGGAAAAAGCAAGATGGAAAAAAAGCAGCAAACCTACTGCTGAGTAATACATGCTCAGGTGAGGGAGGGTGCCCAGCCAAAACTCCCATCTGGGTTGATCTGGAGATTGATTTTAACTCGTATTGTTAAATTCTCTACTAGTCCTCTATAAAGCTCTTCTGTGGCAATTGATTTACTAAAAAATACATAAATAAATATATAGTGAACTTTTAATACCAACCTCATCTTCCCACTTAAATGAGGCCTAAGTTATAGCTGTATTCAACATTGGTATATGTTGAATACGTACAGCCAAAGTTGTGTATTATATTTTTTAAGTAATGACTCTTACATGCCTTAATAAAATCTGCATGGATTCATAAAGAAAAGAAGAAAAGCTACAGTGGATTAAAAGTTTCATTTGTACTTGGAATTATTCTATGATACAACCCAGAATGAAATATTTATTCAAAGTAATGGGATAGATTAAACTCTGACGTAGACAGTTCAGAGTCACTGCAGCCAAACCCAGGATAAATTAAGCTGAATGTGCCCTGGTAAATGTTCACAATCAGCTCTGGAACACAATTTTGAAGTTCGTGTTTGGTGTGAATAGAAATTTTGTCCTCCTCAAAGTGAATAAAAGCTTAACTTTCAATATATCATGTGTCTATTCAAGGCCACATTGTGTAAATACTGCTATTCCTAGTGTTATATTTTGCCTGTTTTGTAAAGGCTCCTTAATAAAATTCATCTGGACAAAATTTTGGAGAGAAGAAAGACACTGCACAACCCAGAAAGTGGGTTACACTGTCTGTTTCTTAAACTCTGAAAAACAAAATAAGACACAAAGGTGATTACATAATTTTCTTTAGTTACAGTGCATAGTATTTCAGCTAATGAACTTCTTTATTTTGTAAAATCAAACAATGTCCAGTAAAACATTAAAAATAACCTTAATAATATATATAATATTTTAATATAAAAAGCAAAACCAATAGAATATATAGGCTTAATTTTCCTATTTCATTTTAATGTCTGCAAATGTCCTCAGAGATATATAGGATTTAATCTATGGTTGTGTGAATCCCACACAGAAAACTATGTCTTTGAGGAACCATTTATAATGCAAGAACTACCACAAAATGTTTTGAAACTCAACAACATTCTTTTAGAAGATATATTAGTGTATTCTCCTTACTAGAATTTTGTGCCTGCAAATTTCCCTTCATTAGTTTTACTGGTCTATTGCTTTTGGAAGGTGAGAAAAAAAAAGTACAATATTTCAAGTGACTAATTGTGTAATCACATATCTGCAAAAAATTCAAAATGAGTAGAATCTATTGGACAACTAACTAAATGAAATGTCCCGACTTTAATTTAATTTAAATAAGTAAAGATCACATTTTAATAAACTAATCTATGGGTGGATTTTTTCTCATTTAACTTGTAGCCATCTAAAATTAGGTACCTAGTCTAAATCAGTTGTCTAAGCTCCTATTATATTCCATAAAGAGTTAGACACCTTTAGAGACAGTGAAGATAAATCTGCCTCTGGAAACAGCTATCTCCCTTCACTTACTATGTAGAAGGAGCCTAAATTTAGACTAGAGTAGTTATCAAACTTTTAGATTATTAAAACTAGATTAACTGAGTCCCATTAAATGCTTTCAAAAGGAGCTACTCGTAGACTGAGGTAAGAGTCACTGTAGGAAGGCAATTACAGTCCCCCTTCCTGTTAAACCCCTTACCTTTCACATTTGATGGACAATTAGATGGATGAATCTCTTGTATTGCAAGATCAGAACTGTTGATTAGCAATAAAGTAATTCATGGAGACCACAGTTCTTTCATAAGTGAATTATATAAGAACTTTACATAGCAATTAATTGACAGTGGTAAAACGATCAGGCCTGGGAACTCGTTATGTAAAACCCAATGTGTATGAAAAAGAAGTGAGTTGTGACATTTGTTGTGAAATCCATCAAAACATCTTGCAGCAAAATAAACAAAGGAAAGTCACAAAGCCTATTATAAAATTAATAAAAACAAAGTGCAGAAAATAGCAACCAGAACTTTGTTTCTCATTTTCATTCTCTTATGCTGAAAAAAAGTTTGGGAGATACAATGAAAAAGTCTAACACTAAAGCCAGTACATGAGTACAAAAATGACATCAAGGAATTGTGGAGGCAAGAAGTAGGAACACAGCAGAGGTAGAACAATATAATAAGCCGTTAAAATATTAGTGGACAAGGGAGAAAAGCAACAAAATAATTCTTTAAAAAGACAAGCTGAATTCAAGTGTATTGAGAATTGTATTAACAATTATAAGCTAAATTTTCATCGATATTGTGTCAGTAATTTATATGCTGCTAGAAAGACAGGGACTGCAGCTCAACCTCTGAGCTATTGCATGTTTTGTGGACTTATTGAAATTGGACTTCTCATTAATTTAATGAAAATAGAAAATGAGAATTTCTTGAATATGCTCATGGATTAAATTTCTTCTTTTCTAGCAAAACTGTACAATGGGTGTCGTGGCAAAAAGGAAACCTTTAAAAAAGTGAAAATCTAGTTTGTATTTTTGTTCGTATTATTAGTATGTTTTATTGTTCGTATGTTTAGTATGCTTAATGGTTGCCTTATTACTTTGTATCCTGCAGAAGTATCATGTTTGTATCTCTAGAAGTTTAGAAAATAATTACTGAAAATTTTGCTTTAGCCATTTCCAAACAAATTAATTTCAGTTTGTACACTATTACGTATTTTTAATGGGTGTTATTTTAAAAGACAAAGTTTTAAAGCATACATACATTTTGGTATGGTTAGGGCTAAGCAGAATCTGATTTGCCTTCTATTTTGAAATGGAATATATTCCATTACACAATACAATATCATGTTAATTGCACCTGGCCTGCCCTCCTCTTTTTATATCAAGAACAAATGCTTTTTTTTTACTGTCAAGGATACGTGTGACTGAGCAGATCTCTGCATATTAGATCTTACTAATTGCTGAAATTTTAACTCGCACAGTTGTCTAATCAATAATGTCAGATTCCATTTCTCAGTTATTGAATTCTGAAAGAACATTCAAGCTTCCTTCCATGCAACCTCATGCGGGGAATTGCTCCCCATAAACATCTGCCACCTAGTATACTGCGGAGATCCAAAATACTTGTTTCTTTTATGGCTAAAAAAGAGTCTTTAGAATAATTAAGTTGTCATAGCACTAAACTCACTGTGCAGTGGGCTTTCTGCTGTTGCCTTTATTTTTGTACCTGCCTCCATTCTTTGGGTGTAACTGTCTGTTTTCCTCCATGTAAACTCTTTGGGAAGAGGTTTACTTTATTTCTCTTTGTAGAGAATCTAAGAGTAGGCGTTAGTAGGTGTTATCCATCTGCTTGATTCTATGCAGCATGGTAATAGCAATGCATGAGGAAATAATTATTCAGCTTCTTCGTAGTATGGAGCTAATTTCTTAACACTAGTATTGCTACAGTAATATTACAGTATTTCACATTAGATGAGACACAAAAGGCATAGTTGTTCTAGGGCAAAGCAAAGCTTCACCTAGCCCAGCAGCCTTCAACGATAAGCAGAAGCAGATGCTTAAGGGAAGGGTAGAATAGAACTTTTATAAACTACAGTTATTTTGAGTACTCTCCCAGAGAGTCTTGTTATTAGAGGCTCAGGAAATCCCTGAATGAGCTGCTGTTTCTATTTATCTAAGAATCCTCCAAAGATTTCTATTCAATTAACTTGATCAGTGTCCACTTGAGAGCATGTAAACTTTTAGTGTCACAAACCCTTTGACAAGGCATTCCACAGCTTAGCTAAGTGAAATTATTACAATTAGTGTGATATCAGTCCTAGCTGATGTAACTTAATGGTAGAATTAAAATTAGATGTAGTTGCCAAAGTGTTGAGCCATGCAGTTGTTCATATACTTGTAGGTTGGCACACATTTCCGCTCCCTTTGAGATGCCATCCTTTACACAACATATCACATCAAGATTCACTCTCTGTCTTTGTCACTTGTATTGCTGCTTTCAAAGCAAAATAAAAAACACAACTGTCAGCTTTCCATGCTATAATGGCTTAGCTATAAACTGCCTTGTGGTACCTAGAATAAGAAAGAAGCAATAAAAAGGTTTGTTTCATTCGCAGAACAATTCCTAACAGGATCTAACAAGATCCATAATTT
The DNA here is from genome assembly GCA_013400035.1 of Rynchops niger. Lineage (NCBI taxonomy): Eukaryota > Metazoa > Chordata > Aves > Charadriiformes > Laridae > Rynchops > Rynchops niger. The sequence goes on along the minus strand of VXBH01000812.1, from coordinate 52,639 downwards.
TGAAAGAGATGCTAATTATGATATGTTATAATGGCGGTCTCTAAGGTACTCTATTGACATTTTTCCACCATTCTTTCATATCCTAATGACATCATAACAATGATATTAAAGGATTTACTCTCTTCCTGATATGGCTGTTTTGGCATTGTTAAACACAATGGAAGTTTTGGATGCATAAAACAGAAAATATACCCACCATGTCACAGAGAATCCACAAAAAATATGTAATTAGACACTAAACATGATGTTGACGGTTCATGTTGAAATTGTCGTCAAGGTTCCAAGTATTTCTTCTTAAGGAAAATTCCTGAGAATGTGACTTTCCCATTTTCATTTTCCCCGTTGTTTTCCTGAAAGGGAAAATTTACCCCTTTCTTTTAAAATTAACAAGGGATTCAGGCCACAGACATCAAACAAAACCATTTACAGAGGCTCAAAAAAGATGTTCAGCTTTGCCAGAGTTCTTTACATAAGAACTGCTTTGCAGTCATGATGGTCCTTATTCGTACAGCCTTCAATGAGCATGGATCAGCTTTGAGGAAAACATAATTTTCTTCTGCCAAATAATTATGAAACTACTGGGTGATCATAACATATCCCAAATGACATCACTCCTAGTGGTTGCCTTTATCAGAGAGGTTCTGTTTTCATCGTGGCTTTTGTATGGAGAAAATGGGCTCTCTGAACTTTAGGAAACAGGGGACTTGTGGCAGCAGAGGTGGATGACTCCTTTCTCTATGTAGATGTGGATGTGGGTAGATGTGAAAGGCATGAGTAGGCCCTGGGCCCGTAGGTGTCCAGATTATTATCCACTCTTTCGTATTCTAAATCTATTTAAATAGGCTGAAAAATGTGTATTGGTGGGAGTTTTTCCTTTAGTCCTCTCACTCATGAAGCAAGAAGAATTCTTGATGTAACCAAGTGCTCTCCCACACGCACTGACAGCCACCCACCCACGGCAGATATTTAATGGAAAAGAAGAAGGGAACAAGCACAATAAAAAATAGAAAGCAGTCTTCCACAAAAGAGAGAAATTTTGCATCCATGAAAAGAGGGACCACAAGTACTGTGACTGAAATATCTTCTGATATTCAGTAAGCCCCTTTATGTCTTTTTTCACTTAGGGCTGAATCTTATCCACGCACCAGGATAACCCTTTAAAACACAGCAATTAAATTCTGGTCATACACCCATATCCAGTCTGTCTACACCCTTCCTATCCCCATCCTACCCTTCTTCTTGTCAGCTTGCACTCCATTCGCACTTGCCACCACTGTAAGCAATTGTTGACAAAGGTGCAGTTCTCTGTTGCTGGAATAGAAACTGCCAGTCTTTCTAGGGTTTTGAGGCCAAAAGACAAGTTATCCTCAACTAGGAAAGAGGCTGTCTTGCAACTGTTTACTGTTCTCTGTGTAGGACTGTATAAGATTATCTGATAGGCATAGAGATCTGACACTTTTGAACTAAAGGGATTAAAAGGTGAAATGAAGACTAAATGAGCCAACAAATATACAGAAACTTGTCTTTCACTTATTAAAATAACTCTTATGAATACCTAAACGAGACTTCTTTTTTATTTTTTCCCCTCCTTTATTTACATCTCAAGGTATTATTTAGAGTATGCAAATGTGATGCGTTCCACAAATCAAACCTGGCAACTCATAATCACATCCTGCTCTATGTGATTTGATATTCATAGACAATCATTGTCACTGACAAAAGTGTATGTGTGGGAGAAGTGTCTATCATTCTGCTATACAAATTAATCAATAAAAAGTTGTGCATGAGACCACTATGAATAGAAGTGGATATCAGTAGATTTTCCATAAGGAAGGCAGATAATTCCTTTTCCTTTTCTTTCTCCATGTCTCCAACTTGGACTCTTTCTTCAGCATGTATCTTAAACCTTCATTTGTTCAGTTTTTCTGACCCTCCCTTTTTCTAAACCAGTGTATTTAAATATGAAAATATATCCTAAATGCAGAATATAAAATTTTTGAATATCTGAATAATTTTCCAACTGAGTTTCTAAAAGTAAATTTCAAATTAAGTAAAATATCTAAAAAGAGATTTCTATAACATTTTTTTCTTTTTCTGATAAGGTTTCCATTGAAGATATTGGAATAAATACATTTTACTTCTTGAAAGCTCTCCTGATTTGGAAAAATGTTCTTACACATGTTATCCAAAGTGTATGTCACCATGTGGATATATGACATACTTACCCATGGATCACATGAAACATGTTAAAAACCACATGAAATCCTGTACAAAATATGGAGAGTTAAAGAATTGTGTGATAAGTAAGAATATATGACGTGTGATAAGTGTCATGGGTAAGAATATATGACAAGTAAGAAAATAGTTTTCTTTAATTCATTGTATCTTGAGATCACTGAGGAAATCTGAAAAGTAGTTCACTGTTAATTGTCCTGTTTGGGAAACAAAAGCCTTCCTAGAACTTATGAAACGCACAGTCTGATCTGGTGAAAGGAAGCACCATTTAGGCTGACTCTTTGGAGGAGATAAAATGATCCCATAACACCAGAAAATCATGACAGCTTTCAAGAAGTAAGGCTGTGTAGAAGGTAGACACTGACTTGGGGGTGGGGGAGGAGGGGAAGGGAAGCATGGGAAAGCTTTTGTGACAGTAATGCTTTTAAAGAAGTGGATCATTCACAATAAACTGTGTGGAGAACTATGTCCTCTTCCTTGCCAGAACCTACCTTGTTCTTTCTATCCAACACTCTCTCATGTAAAACCCGTGCCCAATATTTTGACTTTAAGGCTAAAGAGCGATGTTGCTGAGGGCATTCACTCACATGCTCCAAGGAGTGATCAGCTTACTTTCATAGAGATTCCTTGTCCAATACAGGAGACATGTATCACATTTTATTTATTCAAAGGTTTTCTTCTGTGCTGACAAAGTAATCGGAATGGCCACTTTTATAAACGAGGTCATGGAACTTTTATGAAGGCCTGCCCTTGTAGCCAGTGGCTGGTATTTTCTAGCCTGTTCCGTCCATTGACATTAACAGCCCTCAGCATTTTTTTCTGAAATAAAGCTAGATTGTAAGCTGTTCTCCTCTAGTCTCGGTCCTTCGTAAGTATTACAGCTTTGTTTCCTTCAAAAAGAATTGGATAATTCCCCTTTGCACGATTAATTTAGAAAAGGAATCGTATAGAAATTAAAATACCTTTAAAAATTTGTCTATCAACCTGTTCCAATCTGCTGCTGTACTATGTCCAGATTTTAATCTGAACACAAAAAATTATTTCAACTTCCCTTCCTCTGATGATGCTATCGAGGTTTGGCAGTCGTGTGTTTCTAATGAGGCTAAGGCAGTGTTTTGCAAAAATTTAAAATTTCTTGCTTTTGAGCTTTTCTGAGGTAGATAGCCTTTTATTAAATGGCCATAAACATCTGTTCTCCATCCATAAATAATTACCTGTAGTTCTTTTTTATGCCTAATTAACAAGGCTGTTATAGTACCATTTTTTTTTCTTAGCCTTTCTAGATAGGAGCCTGCCAGCTGCACTACATAAAAAAACCCCAACATTATGAAAATGGTATTTTAACATTAGTTCCGCATTACATGATTTTTGAAACACAAAACTTTGACTGAACTTCAAACCTTTTCTCATAATTCTGCTTGTTTTTTAATGTTTTAATTCCATCACTGGAAGGACTTTGCACTATTCCACCTCAGGCTTTTTGATTTTTGTGAGTTTTTTGTTGGGGTTGGTTTTGTTTTTACAATAATGCTTGCCCTCATCTTTGCAAGGTACTCATAAATGTTTCCCACCTGCATGGTCTTCACATTTTCTCTTTATTTTCCTTGAAAATATTTCATATTTCTTCAGTCCTCTGAGGAACATAAGTTAAAACTCTCCTACATTTATTTATATTACCTTCAGGTTTTTTATTATGGGTATTTTAATAACATATGTACTCTACTAACCAATCAGAGCAAGTCAGTACTCTCCTGGAAGCTGAGGAAATCTGATTTATTAAGCTGATGAAGTTAAGGAAAACATATCAACCTTAGAATACAAAAAAACATCACAGAACATGGCAAATGTGGGAAAAGCATTTCAGAGCATTTCATGTGTGTATTGGGTCTGTCTGAGATGGAGTTAATTTTCCGCATAGCAGCCCTCGTAGTGCTGTGCTTTGTATTGGTAGCTAGAAAAGTGTTGATAGCACACCAGTGTTTTGGCTACTGCTGAGCAGTGCTCGCACAGCATCAAGGCCATCTCTCCAACATTCCCACTTCACCATTAGGCTAGGGGTGGGGAAGATCTTGGGAAGGGACGTATCCAGGACAGCTGACCCAAACTGACCATAGGAATATTCCATACCATATGACATTTGCTCATCAATAAAAGCTAAGAGAAAGGAGAGTGTGTGTTTGTGTTTTGTTATTACAATGTTTATCTTCTGGAGCAACAGCTCCAGGTCACGCTGGATGGCAGCACGACCCTCTGGAGTGTCAGCCACCCCTCCCAGTTTGGTATCATCAGCAAATTTGCTGAGGATACACTCTGTCCCCTCATCCAGGTCATTAATGAATATACTGAACAAAATTGGACCAAGTATTGACCCCTGGGGGACACCGCTGGTTACAGGCCTCCAACTCCACTCTGTGCCACTATCACAACCCTCTGACTCCTGTCACACAGGATATATTATTATGACTATATATTACTTTAAAAGGAAAACAACTTCTATCTTTGCCTCAGAAAGTTTCTAATTCATTTATACCTTCCTTTTCTGTATAATAGTCTGTACCGTAGCCTGAAACATCTGAAACCTTATGTCTTCAAGTAAAATCAGAAAACCATTTAACCATCTTGAGAATCAGCTCCTTTTATAGTTTTTATTATTTATTTAATGATTAACAGCTCATTCCCCCTCCCAAATAATTTTGGTTTTATTTTGTAGATCCTTGTTTCATGAGAGTTTTTATCCTGATTGAATCTATTCAACCTCTTACTCATTTTTGACAGTTAATATTTGACAATTAAAGCCCTAATTTACAAAAAAACCTTTCTAGTATGTTTTATTTCCCACTACAGTTTTCCTGTATGTTAAGATTCTCCCAGGCTTTTTTTCTCTCAGGAAAAAGGTTGTCAAAAAACCTCCTTCCCTAAGGCATCCAATCCACAGACAAGGTGGAAACTAGAAAGTTAAGGGTATCATCAGTGTTTACAAAGCACACCATCATGCCCTTGTAACTCCAGATACAGATATCTGCTTGCTGTTATAACCTCATGTGTGGTCTTCTTTCTCTTTCATCTAGGCTATAAGACTGTTAAACATCACACAAAGACAGAAATATATAAATTATGAGGCTTATTTTGCATTTGGTCAATTCTTTTCCCTGTCAACAGTAAAGCCTAATGACCGGTATAATCTCAGTTTATTCTGCATTTGGCTTTTGAGACAAATCTTTATTTTTAAAGGCTTGACGTGTTTTAGACTGACTAAGGTCTTTAGACTTGATATAGGCCATCTGGGTGAAACTTGGTGGCGTGTATTACATATACCATAATAAATGATCTAACATGGCTTTTTGAGTTTGCATTTTATGAAAGTCTCAAAAGGTATTAAAAACTGAATGCACATCTTGAATCTGAAGTCTTTGGATTTAGGTAAAATTATTCATCTCCTAATTCTACAGTTACATCTACAGAAACCTATAGTTGAACCGCAGTCTTGACCCCAGTCACCCTTGACTGAATGTGATTGAGAGTGAGGATTGGTTTATAGGTGACAAGAATTTGAAATGTGTGTGTGTATATAACAGCAGGTATTCACAGGTCAGAGCTCTGTTGCTTTGGCCAGAACCTTGTGCTTGGATGACTTGAAGACCAGTCACTGCCCAGTGTCTCACCTCATTGCAATTGAGCTAATCTCAACTGATTTTTTATCCCAGAAGAATACTGCCACCAAATACATTCCACTCTGAGAAAATACTGGTAGATTATTCCATGGAGGGACACAAGTTTTAATGGGAAAAATAAAGGGAGAAAATAATGGCGAGGAAAGGATCTCAATATTCAAGATTGTTAGAGAAGAGGCAAGAGAAACATCACCGACTAGAATTTTAGATTTAGAGAGAACGAAAACATAATTGCTAATTGGATTATCTTGAGTATTAATGACTAATGAATAACATTGATAAACAATGTAAGATTTGGCCTTTAAAATCAATATACTGATTTTTTTTGTTTAAATCACTTTTAGGATTTGTTACATCATATTTCTTTTGTAAAGCTTTAACTAAAACACTTCTGGGTAGTCCTTCTGTGCTTATTTACTTTTCATAAATTTCATCAACAAAATATGTTGGGTTTTTTTTATATATATAGTGAAGGTTCCACTTTAAACTGGAAATGTCTCCCACCATCTATTTTGTATATCTTTNTTTGGGAATTTTGTGTACACTCCCAAATAGGCCTTAAAGATGTAAGCACTGGAAGAAAGATGTTGGCAGAATTAGAGATGTTTACATTGCATTGTATCTCAGATGATTGAATTAATCTGTTTTTTCACCATTCAATGACTAAATACAGAAATTAGTTCAAGAAACAGAAGGAAAGTTTTAATCTTATTGTTTATAAGTTTATAAAGAATAAATTCATATTGTTTATAAGTTTGTCTATTTTGTACAGATTGTTAAAAAACAGAAAAGCACATGAAAATTATAGGACTGACAATATACAGTTACAGTTCAGATATTGTTTTAAAAAAGAAATAGGATTGGGCCAGCTCAGTTTATTAGTAGATCAAAACATGGTAGGAAATGCAGTTCTCCTTGCCAATATTTCTTCCTAAGATTTCACAAGTTTTACTCAAAAGCTTGCCTAAATAACTTCTGTGCTGTATCAGGAAATGTTATCAGCAGCTCTGATGAACCATTTCAGACAAACTGTTCCTGGACCCCTGGCCTATAATTTTCCCTATGGGATTCTTAATTCCTTGCATTAATTCCAGCTACTGGTCCTTACTTTACCCTAAGTATAATACTTCAGAGGGAAAAAAAGTGACACAGCTAGCCATTGATTAAAAGTTAGATGTAATTCTTTTATTTTTGTTTTATTGCTTTAATCACTGTAACATCTTAATTTACATTTGGATTCAGGAAAGTGTCCATCTTCAAGAAAATTCTGAATAAATAGTGCATAAACACACAGATAATTCTATTCTAATTGCTAAACTGACCATTCTGTTCAATGAGACACTTTATGTGAGCAAAGGCTGGCATACACTCCAGAGAACATAATAAAAGTACTCTCCTATTTTTTTCTGGTCTAAAAATGTGGAGGGTAATGTAGGTTGTGCTGTTTTATCACTAGAAGAGAGTTATAAATGGCAGTTATTGTAATAATCACTCTAGGACCACCTGCTGTAAATCTAGCATTTTATAAACTATGAAATATGAGTTAATCCCTTGTCAAAAAAGGGGAACACATTTGGTATATAGAAGAGGTAAAAGACATATAATCCTAACTATTGCATGGCTGGATGCCATATTCATTGTCTAAAAGTAGAGTTTCTTATACTATAAAAATTAATTCTGTTGGCTCAGAGACATGTAACATATGCAGAAAATCCAGGCCATTCCTGGTAAATTCAAGAAATTCTGAATTTCACACATCATAGTGCAGCAATGCTTGTTAGCAGTTAATAGGTTCTAAATTTGGAATGTGTAAATGTGTAAAGACAAAAAGTGGCTTAATGAGGATGAAGATCCTTACTGTCACTCTTTTTAGATAAGTATTGATGAAACACCAAGAACATCAGTGTTTACTTTGGTTTCTTTACTAAGTCAGAACTCATGTTAATGATTGGTTTTTAAAAGAATGAAAATCTGTGTCCCTGGGTAGTCAGTGTACTGCTCAAGCAAACATAATGTGTCCTGTTAGTTTGTGTTTCTAAAGCAATGACTCCTTCAAAAACAAATGTAATAGAGAGAGCAACATGCATAGTACACAGGAAACTCAAGAAAACGTTCGTGCTGTATATTGTAAGTAATAACATTGAAACGTGTGGAAGGATTTTTAATTTTTTTTTTTTTTTTTTTTTTTTTTTTTAATGAAGCACAGATGTAATGCTGAGAAATATCAATTAGTTGGAGCAGTGCTAAATATGGAGTAATTCCAGTAACACTCCAGTGCTGGTATAAGCTGCAGAGCAGAGCACAGTCAGTGAATTACAATTAAGAAAATTTGATCGCTGTGAAAGTGATTTTAACAGGCTGTCAAAATACCTTTTCTGTTAAATTCTGGTTCTTACACCACACCCTTCATTTAATTATTGATTTAATCTGTCAAAATGTTAGTGCTGACCACTAGATACTCCTTTGCAATCTAAATAACTAAAATTTCACCAAAAGGATCCATGTATTCAGGGACTCGGATATGGATGCTACATTTTTTGTGGATGTGAATAAATGGCATGGGAAGAATTAAATGCCATGCAAACTGGAAAGTGCTGGAGTGAGTTTTGGCAAGGGAAATAGATTGTGGAATTTAAAAACAACAGCAAATAGGAATTGTTTTCTGTCTGGGCAAAACATTCGTTGTCTGAGATAACATTTCCAAGTGAAGTTTCCTCTTAGTGGTGCTGTTGAGAGAGACTGGGACAAGAATGTGTTCGTTTTGAAATCTGCTACATATGATTTTTTTTTCCACTTTAAAAGATATGTCTTGTCTTATATATAAACAAGTAATGTTTTAAATTGTGGATATCAGAAATTCTGCACAGTTGCATGTCACTTCAGTTAATTCAAGGCTTAAATTCTCTTGTGAGTCTACTACTATGAAAAAAAACCAGCTCAGGTCGCTTTCAGGGACTGCGATGCCCATGTATCCCCTTGATTTAATTATGCCTTGCAAACTTGTATCTACATCACAGAACTGAATTATAACAGTTTCTTAGAAGCAGCAGCTGTATTTCCAGGCACCTGGGGAAAAAATAGTCAAGGCAATATAAAATGACTAGATCTTCAAGGATCTTTTGAAATTTTTAGAATTTTAATCTCTGCATACCTAATCCAACGTTCTCAGATCGTACCTAATTGCCCCCACATTGCATGGAAGGAAAGAAAAGAATGGAGTTTTGGTGGGACACCTAGTTTTTCAGAGCAGAGCTTCATAGCTGGGTGCAGACGGCTGCACACACCCAGTGTTTGTGCACTGGTCTGCATAATGGTATTAGTCCAGTGTTCAGTGTAAACTAAGATATCTGTCCTCTTACTGAGGCTTATTAGCTCAGGCTTAACCCCCTTCTACTGTGGCCGTCCAGCTCAGAGCTCAGCCACAGTGAACACATACCCTCTGCACCCAGACATGTAGATTCACTCTCAGGCAACGTGCCCTAAACATTGGATTCCTAGCACCGGGTTTTCATTTTTCTGTTCTTTGGAAGGAAATCAAACTTTGCTCTTCAGATAAGTTTCCTGTAACTTTTATGTCTGGCAAAGCCAAAGAAAACGTCTTCATGACTGGAATTCAAGGCATTTCACATTTCAGCAACTTAAAAACTACATACGTATGTGACAGGCAATGAAATTTGTGTGCAGCTGTAACAGGTTTTGTGAATCTTCAGCTGCACACGCTGCAACTAAATCTCAACATTTCCATTTTAATCTTAATATCCTAACATCTTAGCATGTTCATTGGAAAGAAGAATACAATACCTTGATTCAGTACTTAGGCAGCCTGTGATCTGAGGACTAGAAAGTGATGCTGAAAGTGTTCTCATGAAAAGGAAAGACATTATTTCTCTCGCACTAAAAAAGAAAAAAAAGATCATTAAGAGATGTGGGAAAATGTGCAATATAGGGAATGTAGTTATTGTACTTGGCTAATAAAAAACAATATTTAAGTAACTAAAGAGTGGTCTGAACTTCGAATTTTTAACTCATGGCTTTAGCTGAATCTCAATATAAAAGGCAGTTCCCCCAGAAACAAGGTGCATTTTTCTGTGAGCATATGGCAGGTTCTAGGCACAAGGAAACCAGCCCTTGATAAAATTCAGTGGGAACATCTGTTCAAAGAACCTACTTGGAAAGTAGCCCAGACATTTGGACAAACCTCAGTTCAGTGTCCAGCTGCTGCAGTGCCGAATAACGTAGGAAAAAAAAGGCAGGAGACAGAAGCAAAGCTGGCTAATACATTTCACATCTCCATGCACTCCCAAGCCTACAAATCAGTGGAATTATTTACTAGGGAAGATAAAAAACACTTTTAAATGCAGGGAACAGAACCAAGAATGTAACTTTAACTGCGTTGGTTTTCCATGCAGCTAAAAATCTTTCTGACTCAGTAAAAATTGAGAGAACCGAGAACATGAGATATGATTATGTACTGTGACTTTTCCCTATTTAGATATACGGAATTGAAAATGCCACCTTTTGTAGCAATTTCTCAAATTGTGTCAAATTGAGGCCCTTATTTCAGACAATAGCTAACAAGTACAGCAGAAGTTTTGGTTTAGTACACATGGGAAGGATGTGTATGCAAATATGATGAAGGTAGATTTTAATATTGCACAAAAGTAATTTGCAGTGCAATTAAGAACTTTTGCTTTCAATATGCAAATTGCCAAAGCTTTCTTCATAAGTAAGAGGGAAGAGGTGTTGATGGAGGAGGATGTAAAATAAAAATCTTGATAGAGGATTGTTTAGTCACTAGGCTACTGTGTTATACTGTTACTAAGGAGAAGACAGTTATACACGCAGGATGCTTTAATTAAAATCTGTATTTTCATAGCAGGTTAGGATGCTGATTCAGGTCAGGCCAGTACAAAGTGAATCACTGTTAAATTTTTATCACGCCTCAATACATCTGCTGACTTTCTAAGGCGTTATCTGCCTGAAAGATCATGAGATGGCCTTTTTGTTAACTTTGGTTAGAGTTGATTTGATAGAATGATTTGTGGTTTCCTGCACATGTAAACTGTGGTGTATTATGTTTTAAACAGTTTTATTCTGCTCCACAGCAAGACCTAATAAAAAAGATTTAGTGAGAAAAAGGTAAACAGAATTCCTCCACAAATCTGCTTTATCCAAAACTCCCTCCTCTGTTTCTGTTCACTATAAAGTACTCTTTGTTGGTTAAAAAACTGGCTGGAGGACTGGGCCCAGAGAGTGAATGGAGTTAAATCCAGTTGGTGGCTGGCCACGAGTGGTGTTAACAAGGGGTATTGGGGCCAGTTCTCTTTAATACCTTTATCAATGATCTGGACGAGGGGATTGGGTACACCCTTAGTAAATTTGCAGACAACATCAAGTTGTGATGGAGCGTTAATCTGCTTGAGGGTAGGAAGGCTCTACAGAGCCTGGACAGGCTGGATCTGTGGGCTGGGAAAAATGGTATGAGGTTCAACAAGGCCAAGTGCTGAGTCCTGCATTTGGATCACAACAACCCCATGCAGCGCTCCAGGCTTGGGGCAGAGTTGCTGGAAAGCTGCCCAGCTGAAAAGGACATGGAGATATTGGTCGACTGCCAGCTGAAAATGAGCCAGCAGTGTGCCTAGGTGGCCAAGAAAGCCAGTAGCATCCTGGCTTGTATCAGGAATAGTGTGGCCAGCAGGACTGATCATGCCCCTGTACTCGGTACTGGTGAGACCCCACCTTCAGTACTGTGTTCAGTTTTGGGCCCCTCACTACAAGAAAGACATTGAGGTGCTGGAGTGGGTCCAGAGAAGGGCAACAAAGCAGATGAAGGGTCTAGAGCACAAGTCTAGATGCAGAAGTCAAGGAGCAGCTGAAGGAACAGGGGTTGTTTAGCCCAGAGAAAAGGAGGCTGAAGGGAGACCTTGTCGCTCTCTACACCCACTTGAAAGGAGGCTGTAGTGAGGTGGGGGTCATAGAATCATAGAATCACAGGGTTGGAAGGGACCTCTGGTCATCTAG
>VXBH01000812.1:0-40323 GCA_013400035.1 Rynchops niger | reverse complement strand
CAGCTTTGTGTCATCAGTGAACTTGCTGAGGGTGCGCTCTATCACCTCATCCAGGTCACTGATGAATATATTGAAGAGGACTGGGCCCAGTACTGACCCCTGGGGAACACCACTCGTCACTGACCTCCAACTAGACCCTGTGCCCCTAATCACGACCCTCTGAGCTCTGTCTTTCAACCACCTTCCTGTCCATTCATCTAACCCACTCTACCTAAGCTTCCCTATAAGGATGCTGTGGGAGACTGTGTCGAACACCTTGCTTAAGTCAGGGTAGACTAGGGTCAGTCTCTTCTCCCAAGTAAGAAGTGATAGGAAAAGAGGAAGCAGCCTCAAGTTGTGGCAGGGGAGGTTTAGCTTGGATATTAGGAAAAATCTTTTCACTGAAAGGGTTATCAAACATTGGAACAGGCTGACCAGGGCAGTGGTTGAGCCATTATCTCTGGAGGTAATTAAAAGGCTTGTACATGTGGTACTTAGGGGCGTGGTTTAGTGGTGATTTGGCAGTGCTAGGTTAACAGTTGGACTCAACGATCTTAAAGGTCTTTTCCAACATAAATGATTCTATGATTCTAGTCCTTATCAACATTACCCGACTCACACACTGCCATTACTTTGAAGTCCCAGCCAAAATACCCCATGGAAATTATGAACTCCTTTGATCATCAACTTTTAACTCCAAGGGACATGATTGTCCTTCTGTCAAGCCTGCAGAGCTAGGGAAGGGCTCCCACTGTCCAGCTGTGTCTTGAATTTTATGGTCTTGGAGTCAGGATTAATCCTAGTGGCAGGTAAGTGACTGGATTTTGGTTATTTGACTTTTCCTTAAGGAGGTTTTGCATTGTCCTCCCTCCTCACCTGCCACCTCTGATGTGTCTCTGGGGGGTTGACCACCTCTTGTCTACTATGCTGCTTCCTGAGGACCTGTCCCAGTACTTTTCAGAGTAGTTCATTATCTCTGGGACATCATGTATGGGAAAAGACCTAATAATAAAAAGCATAGTTAAGATAGCTCATAGCCTTTAATTTATGTATGCTGCTATTTTGAGGTCCAGAGTTGATAACAGCCAAAATACAACTATCATTTATTTTATTTTCCTTTTCATGGGGCCAAAGAAGAACAAAATTATAATCAGTTAGGTGTACAAATAGTATGTGCTTGTATTATAGCAGCACTGACAGCTCCCATCTGTGATTAAGCTTCCCTTTTAACAAGCCGTACCAACACATACTCTGAATCACCCTGCAGAATTTAAAGTTAAAATAAGCTCATACAGATGGAACAGACTGCTGGAACTGGTTTTAGCTAAGAAGTCAGGCAGATGAAAAGGAAACAGCAGCCTTTCAATGGTCAGTGATTCAGCTTAAACTGCATTATCCACGGCTACATAATAAATATTTTGGATCTCCTTAATCATGACAACCGTCAGAAATAAATAGATGGCCAGCTGTCGACAGACCTTACCCTCCTGTATTTCAAGCTGGTCAGATATGAGCCAGCTCAAGTCCTGAAGTCATATAGCCACAGCATGACATTACTGGGCTTGAGCCAGACAGAGTGCCTTTCTACAGGACACTTGGATCTGACTGTGTCTTTTGGAGTAGACATTTCTAGACTAGTTCTTTGGTGCTTTGTACAGAGGTTATAGGAAATGAAGGCTAGCTCTGGTTCAGATGACCCTTGGAAATGCAAAGACTAACAGCCCAAAGTTATGTTATTTTGCCTGCTGTTGCCCAGATCTTATGAAACACATTGAAATTTCTCATGGTTTCCATCTGAAACCAGTAAAAAAGCCTCTTGAGTAGGCAAAATTCAGCCAAGAATGTCCCAAAAACTGAACAGACCTCAAGAAACACGTTTGCAAACCCGCATGAACATCTGGATTATAACAAAAGACAAATCTAGCAAATGTAACCAAATGCCAGTTTTTGTTAAAGACATTTCTTGTAACTGTAAGCAGAGTTACTCGTTTGATAGACAGCATCTGTTACATTTTCATGAACTTTGAACATAAGTTCTCCACTTCCTGGATGGTTTCACAACTTGATGGCAACCTCCCTTTGGTTTTTATGCTCATTGTCTTGCCATATTTGTATACACAAGATGAGTCTGTTACAGATTGAGAAAAACGATCTCCTGGGGCATCCAGCAGTAGTCCATTTTGCCTTGTATTTGTTCTCCTATTAAGCCTGTAATCCTATGAGTGAATGATTCTAATATAATTAATCAGAACTGCATGCATTCAAATCACTGCTGTGGACAAACGGTAACACAGTTGTGTTAAAGATCGTTCACAAAACAGCTACGTCCAGCTACAGCTGCAGAACTTGTAAAATGTTAAAAATGGGGGGGAAGGAGATCTGGTTTTTGAGAGGAAACTTTATAAAATCCAAAACTGCAGATTGTCTGCTCACTATTAGCAGCATGCTGGGCTGGCACCCAAAACCAGAGAAATGTTTTCAATCACTGTCAGTGCCATTGTAAGAATAGTAAGCAGCTGATAAAGGTCTTTTGATCTATTTCTTCTAAGCCTACTATTAACTGTCTTTTGTCCTTCAGCATATATAATTTGAATATATAAATCTAATACATTTTAAAGACTAGTCATCCTAGAGAAAAAGAAAAATTGTTATAAAATATTTTTATTGCTCTTCTAGAAAAAAAAAAACAAAACAGTGGAAAAATATACTAGAGGTCTTGAGTGCTCTGTTCTGCTTCCTTGTACTGCAACAGCACTTGGTTGTGCTGGCTGGAATAACTCTTTCTACTCTGCCAGTTGGATGAATGCAAAAGGAAAGGATTATTTTTGTGCATTTTACCACCACAAGGCCCCACACAGAATACACTCTGGATGTTGGAAAGGAATGGACCTGTCCCACGCACATACCTTGATATCTAAACTATTTTAATTTGTTCAACAACATCTTTGAATCTTGTTCTTCAAATCCAAACTGCATTTACACAATTTACTTTGAGTAGAAAAATGAACAAGACCATTTTCTGAAAGGAATGCATCGCTGAAGTGACGGCAACATCACCACTGGCAACTGATGCCTTGGTTTAGTGAAGCACTGCTGCAACTTGAAAACTGCTTTTACTACTTTGCATAAAGAAGGACATATGCTACGAAACACACTGACACTGGTTTTTTCCCACTTGGGTTCATGTGCATAATCTGGGATTATATATTCTATTATGTGGAGACCGTGATTGCATTTTGTAGCGTGCATCTACACCAGGAGGTAATTTCATTTGTAAGAAACTCTTTAAAGGAGAGGAGAAAACACAGCAGCGATATGTGCAAGTTAGAAAGTCTGACAAGCACATGTATATGTGGATATTTACCTGTTGTTCTGTTAAAGTCCACCCATGGACATAGACTAAAGAGGTGGTTAAAAGGCTCCTGACAGATGACTTCTAGATAGTACTCACATCCTGACTGCAGAATAAGAACCACTACAGGAATATATGGTAATATATTTGAGAGGTTAAATTATTTATTTTTCTGTGTTTCTAACTGATTTAGCCCTGCCAGAGTGGCATTATTGTAGTTGATACAAACATTTACGTAAGAACTGCTTGCCATAAGAGTCTGATATTTGCTAAATTAATCTATAAGAACTTTGAAAATTGTATGAAGTATGAACTTTGAAATGGTATGAATTGTATGTATTATCTTTTTCATGTGTAGAAAGGTCTAATAACAATAATAATAATAATTCGAACACGCTTTCTCTTTTTATAAACAGAAAGCAATAAAAAGGCTTCATTCATTTTGTTTTTTCTAATTAAAGAAGATTATATCCAGAACAGAATAACAATCCAGATGACAAGCTTGCACAAGGACAGTCCTGCTTCTTACAATACAATAAAACTGAGACTGTTGTCTCAGCTTTACCAGACACACATTAATTCCTGCTTTCTTCTGAAGTGGCACTGCCAAGAGAAAACACCATTTATACCTGTCACACTACTTGTCTCTTCATCTGCTTAGTCCTGCCTTCCTGTCGTGCGTTGCTTTGCTGATATAATGGTGGTAGGAGAAGTAATCAGCAATGGTATTGAAACTGCTCATAGAGCGCGCTAGAAGCTTGTCGTGTTGGTGGACAGTGTGCTCATGTAGCCACCACCTGCGCTGTCTTTTGATTTAAAGCTTAAGTCACAACACAGAAGAGAAAGGAAACATTTTTCTCTCACTGACTTTAAATTTAAAATGCCAGAGGGACTGTTTGATAAGCTGATATATACACAATATGCAGTTTTTAAACAGCTTAGAAAGCTTTTAGGGATTTTTTTTTTCTTTTTATTTCTAATTAATTTTAGAGGTTTTGATTTACTTTGAAGCATATCTACAGAAAGCCTGTTAAGGTGCTTTCAGATTTTCAGGTTTTAAAATGTTTCAAAGAAATCTCTTGGAGTTACCAGTAATTTGAAAATACTGTGCAGAGGCAAATTGCCAAGGAAGAAAGGAAAATTCCCAAATAAATATCAAGTTCATCTGATGACTAATTGGATATTGATGCTCTGTCTGAATTTTCCCAGTTTCTATCTTCCAACTCTGATTTGAGAGTAACAAAGGATATTATAAACTGAGACCTTCTCTTCCTTTGAATAATATTTGGTCTAAAGCAGTAGGAATAAAACAGAACAGAAGCCATAGAAGTCCTGCAATATGTGCAGGGTTTTCAGATGGGTTAAAGCATGTTGAGCCTCCAGATTGTAAGTTAAACGTTTGGCAAAGAGTGTGTCTAGCATCTCCTACTCCTTTTCGGTTACTAATATAACTTACAGAAGTCAAACTCAAACAGCACAAGTGACTTTACTCCTTGGAGAAAGAGTAAATGAGTAACATTTACAGGACATTTTGTTTTATACTGTGGACCTTTGAAAATCAAAATTCAAAGCTAAGAGGAGAGTTAGAAGTGAAATCGTGATGCACTTCGACACATGGTAAAAACAGGTGTTCCATAGCATCACCAGTTTAGTTGTAATGTTTAGGATGAATATAGCCTACTTGGTGTCTGAAACTATCACTGTTGAAGATAATTGCTTAACGGGGAGAATACACAATTCATTGTAAAACTGACTGCTGCCCCATTCAGCACAGAGGCGTTGGTTCAGCCAGAAAAATAGTCTTTGTAGTGCAGGCTCAAACAATTTGCATTTGATTGCAACAGTTACATGCAGGGGAACTACTCAGATGCTGTGAGGGGCCTTGTCAAAACAAATGACTCGCACAGTACATTTTTTAGTCATGAGTATTTTATGTCTATAGGAAACTACCCTCACATTAGATGTTTTCTGCAATATAAACGCAGTTGTGTATTAGCAAGACTAGACAGAAGCGTTATGTATTTCTTTCTGATACCAGATGATACGATTAAGCTAACTTTTGAACATAAAACTGCTGATCTGGTCAATGGTAGTTTTACTTCGACAGTTTCAAGATTTAGTTTTTAGCAAAATCTACTTAATAAAGAGTATCTGGAATCAATCCTTTCCTTTCTTTTCTACATACATACTAGGCAATTCAAATGAGATACAAGCCTGAAAAAAGAATTCCAGCATTTAGCTTAACT
This sequence comes from Rynchops niger, assembly GCA_013400035.1. Taxonomy (NCBI): domain Eukaryota; kingdom Metazoa; phylum Chordata; class Aves; order Charadriiformes; family Laridae; genus Rynchops; species Rynchops niger. The sequence continues at coordinate 34,746 of VXBH01000812.1, read as the reverse complement.
AAAATTAAACCTGAGGAAAGTTAATAAAAGCAATAGCAACATTTCCTTAATATTCTCCAATTTAACATATAGCCATGAAACTCTCAAATCAATCCCTTAATTTTCTCTTTTCTTCTGTTCATGTGGTATATTTAACCTTCTTCATTTTCCCTTCAACATGCTATTTTCTTCCCCCTCATGTTTAGCTTCTAGACTGTATTCTCACACTCTTCTTTTTCCCATCTTCTTCCTGAAGAACCTGTTTTTCTTTCTGCGTTACCATGCCGTCTGCTACTCTTGCTTTTCCCATACAACTGTTGCCTCTTTTATTGCCTTCACTCTAATGTGGTGTTTTCTGCCGTGCCTCTCACCAGCCTGGTAATAGTCTGGTCACCGAGACTGATACTCATGTCTTGGTGCTGTAGGTAAGTACAGTTTTTAAGATCCCTTCCGTAAATAGAAAATTGATGTAGGAAAGACAAGCAATTTTCCTCAGAACAAAATTATTTGGATAAATATTGAACAAACTAAAAATAAATTGGATATAGATTGTTAGTTTGGGGCTTCTTATCTTGGATATCATTAGGTATTCAACTTTTTGTTGTGTGATTTTCTAAGAAAAAGATATTGTGCTCCCACTACACTTGTATATATTATATCATATCATAGCAGTTTTAAAGTTACTGCCCTGTATGATTTTGCAAATTTATACCATCAATAAGGCTGACAGATTTGGTAGTATACATTATATTAGTGATGACTTGGTAAAAACTCTGGAGGCAACTCAGGTATCCAAAGACAACCATGTAATGCCAGTTTTGGATATGCCTGCCAACAGTATCCTGACAACACCCCACCTGCTGATCCAGAAAGCTGCAGGTCTCAGACCACTTAAGGCATCTCAGATAACATTATGAAACCCCTACGTCTAATTCAGACAGCTGAATTTTACTCTACATCTCAGATATTAGTCTGAATTAATGTTGTCTTAATTCAGAGCTGATCCTTAGAGTCACTATACACATTGTTCTGGTATTAGAGTTCTCTCTGATTCCATGTTTCAGATGGGACACAAAACAGGGGTCCTGGTGACATCTGGCTACCAATGACTACCTGATGTTAACAATTTTAGCTACTTTAACTAGGGCTACGTGGAAATTCCAGATTTCCCATTTAACATCTGCGTTTATTATGGTTGAGTTGGTAAAAGAATTCAAAGTCTCTGGAAGGTATATTACTGCACATGTGTGTGCACACAAGCATGTATGATCTAAGTTTTTAATCAAAAGGAATTCATGAATCAATATTGGAAAGCAGAATTGCTCTATATAATTTAATATTTTGTTCACAGCTGAGGGAATGATAATTTTGAGGTTTGTAACTGCTACATATACATGTGAAATCTCAAGAATAATTCAGATCATAGCAGTATATGTATTTATTCACTTCAATTCTTTACTCCCAGAAGAAAGCAGAGATGTAGAAATGTTGGTAAATCAGGACAGGAGCAGTGTGGAGGACTGTGTTTAAATGTGGAGCATGATTTGGGGCATGCGAGGTAAAAGTTGAGAGGTGACATCTGCAGTTACCTGTTACTGCTCTCTAGGGAATGTGTTGGTTTCTGGTCCTCCACATAGCTGGATCTCAGGAGTGGTTGGTGGAGCACACTATAGTTCCTACATTATTTGTGTATGTACCTTCCTTGTGTCCGTATTTAGTGGGTTCACACTGGCTGGATGCGAGGTGCCCACCAATGCCACTCTATCACTGTATCACACTCACTATCAATGCAAAATAGACTCAAATTGGGGAAAATTAATTTAATTTATTACCAATCCCATGAGAGCAGGGTAATAAAAAATAAAATCTAAATGTTAGAACACCTTCCCTCCACCCCTCCCTTCTTCCTGGGCTCAATTTCACTCCCAATTTTGTTTACCTGCTTCCCGCAAGCTATGCAGGGGGATGGGGAATGAGAGTTGTGGTCAGTTCATCACATGCTGTCTCTGCTGCTCCTTCTTNGATTTAGTTTTTAGCAAAATCTACTTAATAAAGAGTATCTGGAATCAATCCTTTCCTTTCTTTTCTACATACATACTAGGCAATTCAAATGAGATACAAGCCTGAAAAAAGAATTCCAGCATTTAGCTTAACTAAAATTAAACCTGAGGAAAGTTAATAAAAGCAATAGCAACATTTCCTTAATATTCTCCAATTTAACATATAGCCATGAAACTCTCAAATCAATCCCTTAATTTTCTCTTTTCTTCTGTTCATGTGGTATATTTAACCTTCTTCATTTTCCCTTCAACATGCTATTTTCTTCCCCCTCATGTTTAGCTTCTAGACTGTATTCTCACACTCTTCTTTTTCCCATCTTCTTCCTGAAGAACCTGTTTTTCTTTCTGCGTTACCATGCCGTCTGCTACTCTTGCTTTTCCCATACAACTGTTGCCTCTTTTATTGCCTTCACTCTAATGTGGTGTTTTCTGCCGTGCCTCTCACCAGCCTGGTAATAGTCTGGTCACCGAGACTGATACTCATGTCTTGGTGCTGTAGGTAAGTACAGTTTTTAAGATCCCTTCCGTAAATAGAAAATTGATGTAGGAAAGACAAGCAATTTTCCTCAGAACAAAATTATTTGGATAAATATTGAACAAACTAAAAATAAATTGGATATAGATTGTTAGTTTGGGGCTTCTTATCTTGGATATCATTAGGTATTCAACTTTTTGTTGTGTGATTTTCTAAGAAAAAGATATTGTGCTCCCACTACACTTGTATATATTATATCATATCATAGCAGTTTTAAAGTTACTGCCCTGTATGATTTTGCAAATTTATACCATCAATAAGGCTGACAGATTTGGTAGTATACATTATATTAGTGATGACTTGGTAAAAACTCTGGAGGCAACTCAGGTATCCAAAGACAACCATGTAATGCCAGTTTTGGATATGCCTGCCAACAGTATCCTGACAACACCCCACCTGCTGATCCAGAAAGCTGCAGGTCTCAGACCACTTAAGGCATCTCAGATAACATTATGAAACCCCTACGTCTAATTCAGACAGCTGAATTTTACTCTACATCTCAGATATTAGTCTGAATTAATGTTGTCTTAATTCAGAGCTGATCCTTAGAGTCACTATACACATTGTTCTGGTATTAGAGTTCTCTCTGATTCCATGTTTCAGATGGGACACAAAACAGGGGTCCTGGTGACATCTGGCTACCAATGACTACCTGATGTTAACAATTTTAGCTACTTTAACTAGGGCTACGTGGAAATTCCAGATTTCCCATTTAACATCTGCGTTTATTATGGTTGAGTTGGTAAAAGAATTCAAAGTCTCTGGAAGGTATATTACTGCACATGTGTGTGCACACAAGCATGTATGATCTAAGTTTTTAATCAAAAGGAATTCATGAATCAATATTGGAAAGCAGAATTGCTCTATATAATTTAATATTTTGTTCACAGCTGAGGGAATGATAATTTTGAGGTTTGTAACTGCTACATATACATGTGAAATCTCAAGAATAATTCAGATCATAGCAGTATATGTATTTATTCACTTCAATTCTTTACTCCCAGAAGAAAGCAGAGATGTAGAAATGTTGGTAAATCAGGACAGGAGCAGTGTGGAGGACTGTGTTTAAATGTGGAGCATGATTTGGGGCATGCGAGGTAAAAGTTGAGAGGTGACATCTGCAGTTACCTGTTACTGCTCTCTAGGGAATGTGTTGGTTTCTGGTCCTCCACATAGCTGGATCTCAGGAGTGGTTGGTGGAGCACACTATAGTTCCTACATTATTTGTGTATGTACCTTCCTTGTGTCCGTATTTAGTGGGTTCACACTGGCTGGATGCGAGGTGCCCACCAATGCCACTCTATCACTGTATCACACTCACTATCAATGCAAAATAGACTCAAATTGGGGAAAATTAATTTAATTTATTACCAATCCCATGAGAGCAGGGTAATAAAAAATAAAATCTAAATGTTAGAACACCTTCCCTCCACCCCTCCCTTCTTCCTGGGCTCAATTTCACTCCCAATTTTGTTTACCTGCTTCCCGCAAGCTATGCAGGGGGATGGGGAATGAGGGTTGTGGTCAGTTCATCACATGCTGTCTCTGCTGCTCCTTCTTCCTCGGGGGGTGGACTCCTCAAACTCTTTCCCTAGTCCCTCCCATGGGAGACAGTACTCCATGAACTTCTCCAGTGTGAGTCTTTCCACAGGGTGCAGTCCCTCAGGAATAGACCCATGAGGTCACAAGTCCTGACAGCAAACCTGATCCGTGTGGGCTCCTCTCTCCATGGGTCCTGCCAGAAGCCTGCTCCAGTGTAGGCTTCCCAGGGGGTCACAGCCTCCTTTGGGCATCTACCTGCTCTGGCGTGGGGTCCTCTATGGGCTCCAGGTGGACATCTGCTCCACTGTGGACCTCCATAGGCTGCAGGGGGACAGCCTGCCACACCATGGTCTTCAACAGGGGCTGCAGAGGAATCTCTGCTTCTGCACCTGGAGCACCTCCTCCCCCACCTTCTTCACCAACCTTGATGTCTGCAGAGTTGTTTCTCTCACATATTCTCTCTTCTGGCTGCTTCTGGTCAGGGTTTTATTCCCCCTTCTTAAATAGGTTATCATGGAGGCGCTACCACTGTCGCTGATGGGCTCGGCCTTGGCCAGCAGCGGGTCTGTCTTGGAGCTGGCTGGCATTGGCTTTATCAGACAGCGGGGAAGCTTCTGTCAGCTTCTCACAGAAGCCACCCCTGTAGCCCCTCCCACTACCAAAACCTTGCCAAGCAAACCCAATACAACTTAACCACATGTTCCTGCCTGTATACAGAATAGAAAGGCATTAAGGTGTGCCGCCAGACTGAAAGCAAAAATGCATCTCTATTCTGTGGTCTAGGTGTAGCCACAACAGCCTAAAGCAAACAGTTCCGAAGTGTGCCCTATGACAAAATAATGTATTTGGCACCTATCTTGATCTTATCTGAAGATTACCTCATGTTTCTTTCTTTCCTTAGTCACCGCCCAACATAGAAAGTGAATTTCCGACTGGCTCATGACATGATTTATTTATTTTTCCGGTGTTATTCCAAGGTTAAACCTTATTTGTGAGTCTCTTCAGTGCGTGGTTGTTCATGCCAAGTGTCAAACAGGCTTCTCAAATCTGTCTGCTGCCCTGAAAATGAGGTTGCAAATAATGGAGAATCAAAGGCTGAAGATCTAATTAATGCCCAAATCTACAAGTAAAGAGAAAAAAAAAAAAAAAAAAAAAAAAAGGAAAAAAAAGAAAAAGGAAAAATTTTTGGAAAGAAAAAGAAAGCTGGCAATAATTCCTTTTGGCTCAGATAAGAGGATCAGCTCAACTTCTCTTTGCTAGTGGGGCACTCGATCATCTTTGATCATGCTGCTAGAGAGGCTGTCTGTGCCCTGTGGTTTGCTGAAACTGGCTACTATTCAGCAGAACTGAGCTAAAACCCTTAAATTCCCTTTAAGTGCTCCTCAGTCAAAGCTTTACCTCAGATCACCGGCTATGGATTTAGGAAAAAAAAAGGAAAAGATAGGATAAAATCACCACCAAATCTGCTGTCAGATTATTTTAAGACACTCAGTTCCAGTCAGTTAAACTGACTCAAAAACATGTAATAGACAAACAGTATAGTGGAAATGAACTTAGTGAACTCAAAAGAAAAACAATAGCATCAGACAATGTAGACTGCTTCCCTGAGCTTCCTGTCATACAGTTAGTCCCTAAATCCCAACAGAGACAGTGAAGGCAAACAACATTTTATAAAGCAAACACAGAAGTCTGGGTCTTTCCTGTTTTTCATAATGAGGTCACCTGAAAAATGAGCTAGATATATCTCAGGTGTTTGTTTTCTGTTGTCTCCTGCAGCTGTTATGCAGAGAAAGGAAGAGTTTTCTTTCCTGTTATTTGGTTTTTTAACAGATCCTGTGTGTGTCAACACTGAAGAAAGAAAGAAAGCATGAAAAGCATGGGCTATGCAAACAATTTCTCCTTATACAGGTCATTGACGCTATGAGTCAGAAGAGGAAAATGGAATTCAGGATGCCAGGCAAACATTAAAATTACTCACAAATGAGTTGTAAATTTTCCGGTTAAAAAGGTAACAACAAGTTTGTATGAGATGTTTGAATGGGACAATATTTTTCAGGAACTGCTTGCTGTTGAATGCTGTAACTACAATAACATAATCCCATGCATTGTTCAAAAGCAAAGGGAAGTCCCAACAAAGTACTATATAATTCTTATTATGAAACTGTAAATTAAATAACAACCTCTGGAAGCACAGAAAACATTGTTTAGCACTGAATTTTTCCATTTCATCAGTATCAGGCTGGATGGGGCTCTGAGCAACCTGACCTCGTGGGAGATGTCCCTGCCCACGGCAGGGGGTTTGGAACTAGATAATCTTTAAGGTCCCTTCCAACTCAAACCATTCCGTGATCATTTACGGAAAGTTCTTTCTCAGGCAAAATGTCCATTGGATCCATCTATATTTTACAGGCAATCTTTGACTGAGAAAAATTTCTTGTTGATCTCCATGTGAGAGATTATGCTGCACAAGTAACATTGGTCCAGGCAACAAATGGTCACTTGAAATAGGATATGTTATCGAGAAGCAATTACAAAATGGTATGGCTGTTAAAATGGCCCAGGCACAATGATTGAAAGGTGATCCATAAAAAAAGAGGAGGAAGCAAACAGCTACAGACCTAACATAAAACTTTAACAGGGCAAAAAGGAATTCTAGTTCTTAATACTTATCTTAACTGCACCAGTTTTGCACCAGTATAATCATTAACTTCAATGTGGCTGCTTCTTTTGTTCATCCATGTGAGCTGGGTGAGATTTGAGCCTACAGTATCTCTCTGAATGCGTTAGCAGCCTGCGTACTACAGGTGAGTTCTTTTAATAGTTCCTAAAGCTGGTCACTAAGCATGTCAATTTCTCAGTGAGTGGGTGCACCAATGTGTAGGTATATCGCAAATCAATGTTTACCTTTAAACGATGTGCATGACTTCACCTAGAACACAGTAAGGACTTCTTTCTGTGTAGAAGTGTCAATGCTGAAAAGTAAGTGTTGTGTTTTTTTTTTCTTCCATACTAGGAGCCTTTGAGATGGGATTTATGAGTGAAGACATTTCTTTATGTAACTTCTTGTGAAAACGACATTTGATAGCAATAAAATAATCATGAACAGATAATTTTTGTGAAACTCCAAGAGAGACACTAATTTTCATTTCTGCAGAATGAAAGGGCAAAAAATGGGAGTAATTTTATTTAGTTTCATATAGTCAGTACATCTCTTCACCTAACTGAAAAACAAACAAATAAACCCCCCAAACACATCAAAGGTGATCATGTCCATTAAATTTTAAACCAAAGATATATGCAGATATTTACTGCCTGATTGGATTCGGAAAGATTAACTTAGCATAGGAGCTGCAAGTTCAGTTACATGGCTCAAGTGGCTAACATGTGGCTGATTTATTGTTCTCTGGGGACACAGGGAATTGAAAGTTGACAGACAGGATACGCTGTACCCACTTACTGGCAGAACGTTAATTCCCAGAAGTCAGAATGTATGCGTTACAAGCAATGCATCTTTTCATTTTGTTTTGTTTTCAAGTAGTATACAGCTGAAAATAGCACAGACGATGCCTGAATATCTAAGTAACTCCTATATAGTGAACTGGTGGGGAGGAAAAGGAAGTGTGGCTGTCCAAGAAGCACTTCAAGAAAGCCTCGCAGGCATGCTTGATTTAATGTAACATACTAGCCAAATCTTTTGAGCTCTTAAGCAGTACCAGTGTTTTCCAACAGCAGAAGCAACAGCAGCATGCTTTTCTGGGGAGAAAGCATTCAAGATAAAGAATGTGTGAGCTCTGGAGATAAATTAGGTTACAAGTTGAGAGAATCTGTAAAGTGTGATCCAAAAAATGCTTATCATACCAAGTTACCTTCTTACCTTACTTGCCTCATCTGAATCCTGGGCCATACTTGCCTATGGGGAAAAGACAACAATAAAAATACAATTTAAACTTCTGATACTTATTTGTACAACCAAGTTTTTCTTCCACATGCATAAAATCCTTTAAAATGAAATGTCTTTCAAAATCTGCTCCAAATGTGTTAGTTGAAAATTTTCATGCCATAAAGTGCTGTAGTGACAAAAGTGAGTCTTTTTACGGGACCAGGTGCTTTTTTGACAGTATGACACTAATAATTCTAAACAAATTAGATTGACTTTATTATGATAGAGTAAAATCTAATAAGGTTCATGTATTATGTGGCACCTTTGGAAAATAAAGTATGCTTACATAGCTAAGTAACCATGCATACCCACATGGAGTCTGTAGTAGACACCACAAGGAGTAACAATACGAATTTCAAAATCATTTGGAGGCTTTTCTGGTCACTATCACAGCACCTTCTCAAAGCCAGGTGATGAAATGTTTTAGAATGAACTATCCTTACAGGAAAGCTGTCATTGACAGAATCAGAGCTCTTAGTTTTGTCCTCTCCGCTCTTTCTCAGGTCAGCTACAAGTACAGTATCCCACCTAGCACTCAGTGAACCAAAGAAGGCAGGCAATAAAGCAACTGGGAGTATATCTTCAAGCACTTTTCCTGAAACTACCTCTTTTTTTTCTTCACTTGCAGGCTATTAATGCTTGCACAATACTTCATCTCTGTTTTGCCCTGAAGGTGGAGTGTTTGCCATAGGTATACTTATTTCTGGAGGTTTTACGTCTGTGAGGTGCTGGGTTTAGAGATCCCATTTCAGCTACAAACACAGCTCACACTCCGTGAAAGCGTAAAATGTTCTGACTAGATAGCTAATGATTTATTGTTGCCAACAGTGGTTTTCTAATTCCATTACCATAATTTCCACTGAAAATTCCATTTACAGCACTCTATGTTTAGACTCCAGGTAAATGAAAGTTAGTAATTTAGTGCTGCGAATGTGCCTCACTATTCTAATTAACATGTTACTTGTTATAGGCCTTCTTTCTTTCTAGAAAAAAGATCCCAGAGAAACAATCGCCACACATTTTTATGAAGGAAACAAATGTGGGGACTCTGAGTGTTGCACTACATATATCATATAAATTATCCTTTATTCTTAATACAAACTGTGCACTGTAATTTAAAGTCAATGTGCAGTCACCTATTTTCCATTGCTGTGGAACTGGATTACCACCTGCCTTGACTCCATCCTTTGGGAGGCTGCCAGCATTGTTACAATTTAGTGCTATATGCCACTGTGTCAGGAAAGACATGCCTCCCCAATCTCACTGTCAAATGAATGCTTGTCAACATCCCTTAATTATTGCTATTATTGGGAATGAAGGTTAAATATATGTGTTTTGTGAATGGTAATGTCTATTGTCTGTTTTAGTTTTGTTAGGTTCAGTTGTACCACTAGGAAATAAAATAAAGATTTAATTGAAAGATGATTTTGGAGTCAGGCCTCTGAGTTTATTTGTCATTGTTTGTAGTGAATTTTGTGTAAGCTGTATTAACATTTACATTCCAAAATACCCATAGAGGAGAGAATGCATGTTCAGCAAACTAGGAAAAATATCTCTCTCAGTAAAAATAAAATAAAACTCAAATCCCCAGGACAACATACAGGCACAGAAGAATCCAAGTGATATTTTCCTCCTGGGCAGGTTGAGGGCTATGAGAAAGTCAGAAAGTAGGCACAGCTCTCCTATCTAATGCCTTGTTTTGTACCCAAGTGATGAATGGTTACTTCTAGGAACCATGGCCTTGCGACTGGTTGACGGAAGATGATAGGTCTGAGAGTTTTTTATGTCAGTTGAAATGAGTAAATTCTTGCAATTTTTTCTAAGATAAGGTCAAGTTGCCCTTCAAATTATTGCTCTTGTCCTATTTGTTTCTAGTGTGCATGTGGCCTATATTTTCCAGCCTTTGGGGAAGACAAAACTTTTACTTTCATTGTCACGACGTGCCACTAAGAAGGTGTTATAAGTGCCTCAGTATCAGGCAAGACACTGGCTCTTGGAGCAGGTACATTACCTGTGCTGACATAACAGCTCACCACAGAGCTGTTCAACTCCTTACTCTTTCCAGCCTCTCCTCTAGCAGTGTAACTCTTCCTCTTCATGTAGTTCCACCTTCTGCCTTTCTGTCTCTGGTACTCACTAGATGCATTTTATTGGGTTTTTTTTTGATGCATTATCTTTTTCTTCCATTCATGAGTTCAGCTGGCCTGTGGGGGGAAGAGAATGAGGTTAGTCAAGAATGAGGAGGGTAAAACCCCTGTAAACTTCCCTCAAGCTATCTTTCTAACAAAATTACTATCTGGCTAACTTCAGCCACACTCAGCAGAAGCACAATTTAGGTCAGTGAACTTCTCCGTCCATTCCCCGCTCCTTGTCTTCCTCTGTTCATCTCATCATCACTCTATCTTCCCTTGCATTATGTTTTTAAGGCTGTAGTATCCATGAACTCAAGGAACTGATTGAATTGATCAATATTGGCTCAAAATAGCACTGCTTTCTAGTTGTACCGGGTTAGATTCACTGTGTGATCATGCAACCTTCTGATCTGGCAAAAGGGGAGTAGAAGGTGTGTTGCAGTAGCTTAATCAGACATTGCTATGGGACTTGCCCCTGCAACCACAAACAGAAGCTGGCTGTGCCACCAATGGGTTAAGACACCCGACAAATATGTGCTGCTCCCAACAGGCTGATCCATAGCCCATGGCACGGCCAGTGGTCCCACCAGCAATCTGATTTGTTGCGTACATAAATTAGGATACACTCAAGCATTGTATCTTAGCAAGGAGGCAGCTGAGGAAGCAAAAAGAAACAATGCTTTAAACCATACCCCAGTGGACTAGAAGAGCTTTCTTCATCACTGCAGACTGCAATACAGAAGTAGTACAAGCATTTTAAGTATCTGTTTTATTCTTCTCTTCAACCTAGAGTTTGCTGGAGTACCACGTGGCTTGTTCTCAGTACTGCCTCTATGAAAGCTGTCACAAGATCACTCTAGGCAGTTGGTCTTCTCACATTCAGTTTCTCATCCTGTGCTAAGCAGGACAGAAGGGACATCAAGGCAATGCTAGGATGTTCAGCAGTTTGTGTGGTTTTCTGGTTAGAATAAAGCAAGGACATTACTACAGATCTATCTAGTTAGGTGTAAGTTATTTCTAAAAGGCAATCCAGTATATTGAGTGGGGATCCACTCATACGTAAACAATAACTGATGACGGACACAGGGCAAGCATCTCAGCTTCTGCTCTCCTGAAGTTTATGTGCCTGATTCAGAGCTGTACACTGGTCATTTACACCTAACTTGGGTATCAGAAGCAACAATCCTCTTGTGAGGTAGGTTTCTGACTTGAAAAAAAATTCGAACTTAAAATGCACTCTGAGAAAGAGAAGGAATTGTAAACAATGCCGAACTTTTCCATAGTAGTCAGGTGACCAATCTACTCATCTGGAAACAGGGAGACATGAATTCAACTAAAGTGTTCAAACCTCTATTTTCCCCTTCCTGGGATGGTAGCATGCATGCTTCCTATCAAACATCCTTTGCAATCTTAAATGGAAGTGCTAGTTGAACACAGACACCTCACCAGCCAAACAGCATGTGAAATGAGGCTTCTTGGACTTCAAAGGCTAAATTCTTTCCAAGTACTTAGGTCCTAAAGCAGATGGTCCTAATTCTTGCCCCCAAATATTTGCCTTCGTTTACAGGGAAGACCAGATCAGGGAAATGAACTATCCTAGCATCCCACATGGTTGTTTTAGTGACTATTGCCTTCACTTTTGTGCTGTTTCTCTACAGTAATATGTGAGGAAAATGGCAAATCCAAATCCATCCAAAACATTTCAGGAATTTGAAAATAAAGTAACAAGTCTTCTATAGTAATTATCTTCAAGGCTTATTATGAAACAAGACATAACATTATTATTATTATTATTATTTTTCAGTCAAGAATGTGTAGCTGACTAGGCAGTGGCTAGTTTGAAGGACATAGGAAATATACAGAAGGTCATTTCATAGATTGTGAATACACAGCATTTAAAATAGATGAAGTAGGGAAAACAAATGGAATTTTGTTAGTTGGTGTCCCTGAAGACTGGTTAACATGAGTAGTTTCATGTATGCATGTTATCATATTTTGAAAACAGTATCTGCTTGTTCTGTTGAACTATCCCTGATAAATGTGAATTGTAAAACACCTCTAGAATTTTGGGAGTTTCTGTAAATATTGAAAAATATTTATCTTTGAACCCTGATTAAGTCAAGAATTATTGTTAATATTCAGAATTCTTTATTTTTTTATCTAGACAACATATTTTTCTCTTGCAGAAAACAAATATTCATGATTTTGACACAGTAACTCTACCAGCCTATTAGTACATTCTCTAAGCTTTAGTTTAAAATACCAGTTTCAATTAAAAACAACGCTCTATCCTGGAAGCACTACTTCTCGTTTTTTTGGTTTTTTTTTTTTTTTTTTTTTTTTTGGTAGAGGTTTAATCCATCAGTTCATACCATTAACATCGCTTTCTTACTTATTCAATACCAGCGATGTTTCTCTCATCCCTTGTACCACTGAACCTACTGTGTTAATAACAAATATTTACTTTTTAGTATGTATTAAATATAGGACCATCAGTAACTCACCCACAATTTTGGTAAAGCACGTAAAGTCATATGCAACCTCATACGAAACTTTCAACGTCAGCAGGGTGAGAGAAAGTTTACAGCTGCAGGTTTTGCAAGCTATTCACTTTAGCTTTTGCCTCTCAGCCCCCACCCTCCCTTAAAAAAGAACTATGTTCCTTTTTTGAAGGTTTTTTTTTTTGTTTGTTTGGGGTTTTTTTATTATTTTTTTTAACAGATAATGCTGAATTTGGCAAGGAAAGAAAGTATTCGTGCCTGTATTGGACCTTTTGGAGAGGCACTTGGCTATTTATTGCCTTTCTTAGTAAGATTTCATCCATGCTTGTTTGTTTCCCTGCCCTTTTAGAAAGGAAGTCCCACAACTGCTCTCCTCCACCTCAGCAGTTCTGACCGGGGTCCTACTTAACTTCAAACACCCCACCTTCCTGGGCAACTTTCACCTGTCTGCTGAGACAGAGTTTCTAAACACCACCATGAAGCAAAACTGGGATGTTAAACATACATTGTCTGTTTCTTTCTCTAAAAATACAGTATTTATAGGAAAAAGAGTTGGATTTTTTGTCGTTGAAAGTAAACTGTGTATTGGTATGTTCTCTAAGTAAATGTTTCATTAATTTGTCTTCTCTTTCTCTACCTCCCACTTTTTTTGGCTTCTTTCTAATATTGCAACTCTGCTTGGCAGCTTTTTACCTTTGGGTTTCTGAGAGCTGTAAGCAGATCACCTGCTTATGGAACATGGGCCAGAGATCACTCATCCTCTGAATATTGAGTAAAAATAAAATTTTAATGAAAAATCTCAGTTTTTTTCTCCGGTAGGATGTCTGCCTTATTGCTTCATATCACTGTGACTCTTCTGTGTTTTATCTGTGATTCTTTATGTTTGAAGTTATTCTGTTGTTATGGTTTTGTCTTCTGCTCAGATTTTCTGGGCAAGATTTCCAGAAATCACCAAGGAAAGTATTCTGAACATTTTGATTGCAGCTTATAAGTCTAAATTTAGGTATCCATTTTTAAAACTCCGCTCATTTGATTCTAACATACAGAATTAATGCAGTAATTCTACATTAATATAGCATCTAATCATAGAAGTGGATCCAAGTTTCACATTTTGGATGTGTAACAACTACCAAAGCTATCTGGATAAAAAAAAGAATTTTGGTCTATTTTTAAAGATAGCTACAACTCAAGATAATTTTTAAATTCAAAAGGTAGTCCAATTCCTCTGTGTGAAGCAGATGTGTTTGTGCAGGAAAGAGGAAGGAGGAAGAAAGCAGAGTGGAAAGGGTTTCATTACTGGGTCTTGATCTGGGTTGAACCACAGTGGTCTCTCAACAGCGTTTCGTGCTTCAAAAGCACTAAACATACACAAGGGTGATAGCCTGATTACACTGGACTGAGTCCTGAATAACCCTGCTGTCTACTTTAGCAGAAATAATGTAAGACAATGAAGTAATTTAAGCAAAATGAGACTCTTTAGAGATACTGACAGCAGAGCTACAGACGACACTGGTATAGGTGGAGCCTGTGCTGTTCTTGACATGCTTCCCCTATTATATGACCCAGAGAACACACCATGTCTGGGAACACAGGCTACAGCCCCAATAACTCTTTGCTAAATACACCTTTTCCATCTAGGGATTTTCTTATAGAAGTAAAGTGAATCCAGATAACATACAGAAGCATTCAAAGAAAAAAAAAAAGCCCTCGGTACAGTATAAATATAGTCTGTAATAGATTATTTGTTGTATATTCTTCCTTCTTCCCTTCTTCTTGACCATAATGCGGTTGCCATGTCATAGGATTCTCTAGCCTTCAGAACAGTTCATTCGGCCATCCCTCATAACTATAGTTGTCTGAATTACAAATTTTACCATCCACATGTCCTTAAAGAAGTGTTTGATGCTGGTGTATAATTCTGCTTACGACTGTGGGGCTGGGCTCAGAAGAATGTGTTACTTATTATGATAAGAGTGGCAGAAAGAATGTATGTGTTGGTATTTCTTATCAACCCTCTTTCACGTAGCTGTGTTTTGAAATACAATGTGCTGCGCTGAAGTCCACCTAAAGCAAAATTAGCTGTGAACGGAGCAGAGTAATTACATGGCTTGCATTAGTCTGGGCACTCCTAATTTTAAACCCACCGTACCTTTTCATTGATAGCATTGCATTCTTCACTCATGGTCAGTCTGTCACAGACTGTAACCTACCATTCATCTGTTTCCAACCGAGTCGGTGTTTTCCTCTATCTTCATTCATGGACTGATCCTGAAAGGCGCAAAGAACCTGCATCTGCAATGAAGTTCATTACACTTCCTGGCAGGATCTGATACTTGATTATTTCTTCCTCCTTTACACATACCACGTCTGTCTAAGTTGGCTTTCATTTTATTAAAATGATTTTCTGTACTAATTATTGCCCCTGTTCCTGACTTCTTCTATGTTTAGCATTCTGTCTGATTTGTCATTTACAGTTTAAAATGAAAATCTTGAATGACACTGAATGTAAAATGGCCTGTAGTATCAGGGCTTCCTGCTAATTTGATGATAACATCCCAGTTATGCTTTGTGATCAACCTTCTAGCCAAGTATCTTGTTAAATATACAGCTTTTCTACTACGCTTGCAGCCACAGTGTAAATGGAAAATACATGATATAAGATCTCGTTCCATCTACTGTCTTCAAAGGACACTTCAATCTGTAGTTTTCCTAAACTGTCTTATTTTGAATGCTTAAAACACACTGAAATTTCTTGTCACTCATATAAATGATTAATTTAAGCCTAAGGCATATCACCCTCTTGAAAATATTTCCTCTTATAATTGAATATTACCATTCATGCAAATATTTCCTTTCTCCCATATCTCCAAACTGTTGGAACTATCCAGTGTGATGCATACTGCTTATTGAATATAGGCCCGAATGGTGAAAGTGCAGAAATGACACTATACCAAGGAAGTGGTGCGAGCAGGGCTGCTCTGCGCAGGATGTGGAGCTGGGAACCAAGGGTGACACAGTCCCATGGAGGCTGACCACAGCTTGCAGAGCCGGTCATTGGTCTCAGGCAACAAGCCAGGTCCAGAGGCCATCCAGGGAGCCGAGCTGGAGACGGAGTCAGGCACAGGGCTGGAGACCAGCATCCTGCAGCAACACCACGGCAAGAACCAACAGACCTGGGATGGTGTGAAGTGTGGTCCTGGGCAAAGAGCAGGGACAGTAAAGTTAATGGTGCCACCAGGTGCTCTGACAGCACCCGGGTACCGGTACTTAATGTTTACCTCATCTTTGTATTGCAGTAGTCCCAGTATACAATATATAATACACTGTACTGTGATGATATGAAAGCCTGCATTTCCATGTTCGCTCTGATTTTCTTTTTGTGGTATGTACGTGACACATTGAGCACAATTTTCATGCGATTTTTTTGCAGTCATATTTTTTAATATTTATTTTCAATATCTTTCCTTTCTCTCTTACATTGATTATGTAATAGGGGATTATATGAAAATAGAATTTCTTGCCAACATTGTTTGAAGTCCATGGACCTTTATACTGAATGATGTGTTTATATAAACCATTGTGATTCATGAGTTAAGCATTCAAATAACTACTTTGTCAACACAATGTCACCTGCAAGCATAGTAAACATCTCTAGCAACTCAATTGTATGGGTCTCAAGTCCTCACATTTATTGTGTTAATAAAATGCACGTTTTATTGTAAAGCATGATCAGATTTCACTAGTATCTAATTTTAAATAGCTGAAATACCTGTGCTGAGGTGCAAAATCTCAATGAATTTTTGACCTTAAAACTTTAGTATTTAAACATGAAAAATACTTTCTGGTTCTCAGTATCATACTGATATCACACTGAGAAAATGTCCACAATTTCTGTTCTTTGGTGAAAAAACATGTTGCTTTGGGAGCGGTAGGATTAAAAAAAACTGTGTACATCCCCTTTGTGACAATTATCGACATCCTGTTGGGATATTGACTGTAAGCTCTCTGCACCACCTATAACAGTGCTGGAAGCAGTTCGCTCTTGGCCACCTTGCCCCTGCCTAAACCCGATGTCCTCTCCTTTGCTGAAGCCTCCTCTGAAGGCTTCGTGGACAAGTGCAAGGTGAGTGTCTGCACTGGCAAGAACAAAGCCCATGAAGTCTGTTGGCTGCACCTCAGTAACTAATCACCCCACTTGAGCACACACAATGGAAAGAAAATATATATATTTTTTTTTTAAATTGCTGTTCATGCCTAATAAAAAGTGGCATTATCTGCTAATTTATGGCTATCTTTCACTCTTTTCGTTGTTACTTTTGCTCCGTTTTTATAAATAATTCATATTTAAACACCTCCTATAAAGAACAGCAAGTAAATTTTTAAGTAGAAATTGATTTAAACTTGGGCTTTGGGGTAACCGCTGAGTAGTGTGGGACCATTCTCTCCTATTTTTATTTTATTTAAGAACTAGATCCAATACAATTGGTCTGCTTGGTGTTCTTGTATCAGTCACTTCACAGTTCATACTAAGTGAAAAAACAATGGTTAAAAATATTTTCATTGTTTTATCTCTTTGCTTTATTGCATAATCCATTGTTTAATAACTCAGCTACCTCTTACCTCCTTTTCTCTCACGTAAGGAAGGTCTGAAGAATAGTTATGCAACTTAAGAATTTTTACAATCACTCAGCAAGCAGATTGATTTTAGCATGTGCAATGGTATTATAAAGCCAATAAAATTCAAGTTCAGCAGGTCCTAATAGCATATTTGGCTTGCACGGTATTGCATTTTGATGGTAATATAATGGAATATAGGTTGAACAGCAAATTTTGACTTATTCAAAAGTTATTTGTGATTTCATGCATTAAAATTTAGCATACATCTATTTTTTTCTCTCACGATTTTCCAAAATACAAAAAACTTTCAGTATCCAGCTTTGAATATTAACTTTATTTGCAAATATAACCATCCTCTTCAGTAGAATGTAAAAGCATCTGCTGGTGATACTAGCTGCTCCTACATTAAAAAAATGCTTCAGCTAAGCACTGGGAAGACTTGATAAATTAGTGTCTTGGATTACTTTGTTCAGGGTTTTCTCAGCATTTAAAACTAGCTATTTACCCAACGTTTCCATCTACAAATCCACGCCTAATTTTTAAATTCAAGAAGTCCAAAGCTTAGTGTTTTTATCACGACTGTTTCTGTTTCATCATGAAGTTTCTACTCTGTGACTTTGGTAAGCTGGATACAGTATTTTACAGCTAAACTTGTTAATAATAATAATAATAACTATTATTATTAGTAGTAGTATTACAGGTGGTTTAACTACTTAAGCTAAGACAAAAGTTTGGTGTTCTGCAAAGGCAGAACCGCAGACTCTGCTGTATTAAAGAACATGTAATTTCAGGGTCAGTTCCATTAACACTCATTGATATCTGCAGGCTCTAACTGAATTTGAGGATTGAATCTGAGTAGAACAACAAAGAAAAAGCTGGAGAAAGATGGTCTGATAGTCTACTGGCCAATTACTTCCATTTAGCCAGTTGTATCTGGAGAATCTGGATGTTGTAATAATCATTTTATACTTCAGTGGAATTCTGAGTAAACGATTGTCTGCAAGCCTCAAGAATTATCTCGTAACAGACATTTCGTATTTGTACAAATGTACTCGCTTTTCATTTAAAAGAAGTAACGTCATTCTCATTTCTAAGGCCTATGTTTTTATCAGCGTTCTTAAAAACAGAAGAAAAAAAATATAAATGCCACTTAGCCTATGATTGAGACTCTTAGACCCAAAGTAATTTAACTTCCTTTGGCATTAAAAAGACTAGAATTTTCTCATTCTTTGCAAGAGAGGAATCGTATTTCTCTGCATGTGTCTTGCACAACTGACACTGGATGAAATGGACATATGGCTGCCATGATTACAGTGGAATTGCTGTATCAGTCATTAAGATAACTAGTGGAGCTAGAAGTCAACTCAGGTATGATGCAGTGTTATAGTAGTTACTACATTATGTGGTAAAGGAGTACGTAATTTAGGTTATTTATTTATTTATTTATATACTACATAGATAGTAATGAATAGATTTTTTTGTTTCCTCCTAAGTGAGGTAAGCCATTATCCACCTTCAAAGGAAAGATTTGCATAGAAAAAAGCCCCTAATTGGGCAAAACCTTAACACTCACAAGGGTCTGTGTTTCCAGTTGTATTACTTACTGCTTAGGATTTTCTTTACCTCTATGAACACTTGGTGACTATACCAGTTACTGGAACAAGTTCTGCTCTCAATTACACCATCATTAGCAACACATGGTGGTAACTGCTAATGATGTGCTTGGTTCAGCACAGTGAAAACTCAGGAACTTTGGTTCTAAAGTGAAGAATATTTTATATTCAAGGCATATCTTTCTGTAGCTTTTATAGTGGGGTAGGTTTTCTTTTCAAGATGGCTGACATGACAGAGGATACACACATACACTCTCTCTGCATGGAGACTTGGCCTTTCTTCTCTTGCTTCCATTAAGACTACAGGAAGCTATGCAGGCTGCGAATACATGGAGGTTCTCCAAACATGGAAACAGTATAACTGGTCTTTCTCACTCTCACTAGATGGTGCTGCAGAGTAGTTTTCTGAAAAATAAATAAATAAACGTAAATACAAAGTAAATTGATCCCAGAAATTGCTGGTTTACTTTTCACTTTTATCACTGGAAAAATAATGGAACAACTCTTTGGAGGGCAAAAGAAAAAAATCATAGGCAATGTAGGTACAATGGAATTAGGATTCACAAATAATCCAGATCTCCAAAGTCAAGTTCTTTACAGATTTTATATGCTAAATGGGTTGTAAATTAGGGGATTAAAATACTAGGATTGTAATAAGAATATTTCAACACAAACTTTTAATTGTGTTTTACAGTGTTCTGCAGTGGGAAATTATTCATTCTTTCTTTATATACCCAAGCTAGTATCATTGTAGAACACCTCAACAGCATGGTGTCTTCCCAAGTTAAGTATTTGGGATTCATAATTAAGCTTTTTTGCAGGTAGACTTCAAGATTTCTTTCTGAAATTCTCTGACAGGCCCAATCCAATACTCAGTAACCAAAAGAACATAAAATTAAGTTTTCATTCACAAACACAGGAGGAGAATGTGCCTTCTGTAACATAATAGATAAAAGTCTAGGACAGATTTCCAGCAAGTGGGAGACCAAGATAATTTGTCTTCAGCCTGATCAGGTGCAAGTGGGCACAGCCCATCTCCATACAGGATGCAACAGCCTGGGGGAAGGAAAAGGAGAAGGGATGAGAACACTCATACCATTCCTGGGATCGCATCAGTGTATAGAGAGAAGAAAGGACTTGTGAGCTGTGGAAGACTGGGCACAAAATACAGCTTCCTTCTGTAGCTTATTGATGAGAGTATTCACTGGGAAGAAGTTTGAAGAAGGTAAGAATCCTTTTTGGGTTCTGATCCAAACATTGCCTATGCTATTTTTATTAAACAGATAAGATATGGAAACTGCTGAGGACAAGGACTACAGTTCAGGATTTCTGAAGGAGCGTCTCACCACTGATGCACGTACTCAGGCTCCTTCCTGTGCTCTCACTTAGGTTCTCTTCCACACCTTGCAGTTGCATCCCAGGAGCAAAAAAAGTTGATTTTTGCCTTTTGCAATAGGGATGGGAAAGGAAAGGAGGGCCTTGGAGTTTACATTTTAATGTCTGTAGACCTGTCTAATCCAGGGCTACAGGTAGATAGATGGGGAAATCTGAGATATGCGTCTTTTTCTTTAGCATTTCTAATGAGTGTGTCCCCTTTTTAGTATGCTGTGCATATGCATCCCATTCTGAGGTACCTAACTAATATACTACATAGGGAATACAGGCATTTCATTCACATCCCATTCCAGTAAGTGGGAACCTGTCAAGAAAAATAACTGAGCTGGTATGAAATGCTGATGAGGAAATTTTAGTTGAAACACTATAAAAAATCATGGCTGTAAATTGTATCTATCTATGAATAATATTCCAAAAAGAAAAAAAAAACCATCTACTGAATCCCCTTCCCAGACAACTTTTAAAATGAAATTCCTCAAATCCACCAGACTAGCACTGTTTATTTTTTTTTTTTTTTTTACTTCTGTTAATTCCTAACTATTCTGAGTACAGCTTGTTGTACATCTCAGGTGTGACTCTTTTTGTACTAGTGTTGTTGGTTTATTTCCTTTAGAAAAATAGGATTAAATATTAATAAGCTCTATAGCATATCTATATAGTAACAATCTGAATGCCTAGATTGAAACCAGGGTTAAAATCAGTTTAAGAAAAAATTACAGTATGTCCTAATATTTGTGGGAGGCTAAGTATTAGGAAATATATTGCATATGTTTGAACTGGCACATGGGGGAAAAATGATACATCCTTGTCCATACAATACCAATACAAATGCACACACAATGCAGGCATATGTAAAGCAGACGCACATATGTCTGGTGTAAGAATGACTACACAGAAGCTGATTTCTCCCCATTGACTGTTTTAAATCTTATTCCATTAATTGCCAGCTGGCTGTGAGCTGGAAGAGGGCTGTCAATGCAAAGAGCAAAAACAGATTCATCCCTTGATTTAATAAGGATGGTTCAGTACACATCATCTGCACTATGCATTTATTCATGCCCTTTTCTAATTGGTCTGTTCAAATTGTAGAAGATTACATAATTTTAGCTAAATTATATGAGAGGAAGAGAAAGACCAAATGAGAGAGAGAGAAAGGGGGAGAGATATTATTAATTTATATTTCATTTTAATTCACCTAAATGTAGTTCAATATTTTGAAATGTTAGAAGTTAAAATGAAAGACAAATGAGAAATGCTTTGATTTGCTTATATCTTAATTCCAAACAGCTATCACCCACTGGAGTATGGAGCATAAAGAAAGCTACTTCATGTGTAAACTAAGAAAGACAGAGGGCATGCTGGCTTAAAAAGAATAAAAGGAGAAGTAGTTTTAAGATCTACAGTTTTTTAAAAAAAGACACTATTAGGATTTCAATTGGCTCAGTGAAGGACTTGCACATTCACACCAGACTATAACACCAGTTGTATTTTATGTGAAACCAAAGAAGGTCATAAGTATTCCGTATCCCAGAATTACACAAAAAAAAATCCATTCAGGTATTTCTTTAAGTCTTGAGGAGTCAGGTCACGCTTCAGTGGCTATATGTTTACGGGCACATTTAATCCTCCTGCGACACTGTTCGCTGAGAATCTGTCTTGGGTCCTGAGCAGGATATTTGGCTGATGCTTTGTGTAAAAGCCCCCTGACTCAAGCAGTAGACAGATCCTGGTTCTTGTCACGAAAGCTGAGTCATACCTATCTTTCCCAGGCCTCTAATATAGTTAAATACATAACATACTTAACCTGCATATATGGAGGGAAAGAAGAATGTCACTTAAAGGATGTCCATCGTGTCCATGTGAAGAAAAGGCAAGGTAACAAGGCCATGCCTGACCATAAAGGCTAACCCCTTTCACTTTGATCTGTTCCTTCATTTGTAGCATTATTTTGTTTCTTCAGTGTATTCTTTGAAGGTTTGTAGAACTGGAATACATATATCGCTCAGCTACTAGTTTTGAATTTTTTTCCGTTTTGAGAAAAACCTTTCTGTTGCATGGAGTGTTATCACTTTTTGTGAGACCTCCCTCCACGTTAGTAGGGAGCAGTACTGTGCTACAGTTGGTCTTAGAAATACATGACAAAGTTAAAAATTTCCAAGATACTTTACAGCTAAAGTAAAAAAAAAAAAAACAAAACAACTAAAAAAACCCCACTAGTTAAATTAAAAATTTGAATAACTAACCCCATTAAGCAACTGTGAAGTGTTTGTTCTGTTCTATATGCCAAGTCTTCCCAGTGAACCACAGGGATTTATAGTCCTGAAAGTATAACTTCAGAAGTAATAAAGTCTGAGGAAATGCAGGAGATTTTCAACTACTTGCTAATAAAAACCCTCTGATATTTAAAAATATTTGATAAACAGTTGAGATTTTAATATGCAGAAGACAATGTCTCTTGTGTCTTTTTTTTGGTTTGAATGGCATTTTTCTTCACTTTGTTTAGGTGAAAAGGAAAAGCAATGTGAAATATCACATTTGAAATGCCTTGTCCCCTGTATTCTTGACATGGCTATGAAATTTTTACCCTCTCTAATATTTGGCTTTTGCTATGTCCAGTAATGATTAATAAGTGTAGCAGAATAACATTTCTCCTAAAATGAAATGATGAAGAATTCTGACAATTCCATTGTCATTGATATATTTCAAAAACAGTTGCCTTTTCAAAGACATGGCAGTACCATCTCTGAACCATTCAGGTTTTCTGCAGATCTATGCCCTGCCTCACTTTTATCTACACAAGTATGATTATTTTTTGTTATTTATTTTAAATGAGGTTTTACAATTGAATGGCTACTTAAAAAGGCCCATTCATACATCTACAAACTTGCAACACATAAAATACTCTCATAATAAATCAATTAACTGGATGTAATTCCAGTGTTAATAAAGTTTTTATTTTATCTGAAAGCATTACTCAAGGAGTGCATATTTCTGCACAAAAAACTGTGTATGTCTTGTCAGAATGGAAAGCCAAAACCGAGAATTTTTGCTTTGTTGTGCAGGATACAGGCTTTGGTATATGCAGTGTGCTCCTTTTACACATCCTTCTTGCACATAGCAGAGCTTGACACCATTGGTGTCTATGGCTTGTTTCAACAGGCCTTGATGTCAATAGGAGCTTTTCCATGTACTTAAATGGATATAGGAAGAAGAGGACTGGTTACATATTTACTAAATATATCCTGTTAAATGACCCAAAGAATGGTTTACCAGCTGTTTTGCAGGATGCTGGCCTTTTTTATTAAATTATTTATTTTCCTGCCATGTCACAGCTTCAGGACAATTACCTAAAAGAGTCTACTGCAGTGCCTCTGGGCCACAGCATACTCTACAGGATTCCCCTATAGACATTCCACAGGCAGTGGCCATACGCTGCATAATTGGGCTGCAGTGAGTGATTTGCCAGAGCAAATTACCCAGGGAAAGTGTTCACCTTTCTATACCCACCTTTAAGAGGAAAAGGTCTCTCAACAGAGACCAAAGAACTGTGTAAAGGCACCAAGAACTTTTAATTTGATTTTCATCACTGACTTACTGTAAGAGACCCAAAACTCCAGTTCATGAGTTCATTATGCAGGTTTTGCCAGAACTGGTATATTGACTTTAGAGGATGTTTTATGGGATTGAACTGCATCTAACCCCTGGGGCGGGCAGTCCTGCCAGATCGGACCCAGTATGTTTGAATGCCTATACTCATCTGCATATAAAATTTAAAAAGGCTGCCTTCTGCAGTTCTGACAGTCCATTAAGTCACAAAAATCCATCAGCGTTTATTAGGGAAAATCTCACTTTGGGAAGGGAGAGGAAGCTGCAAGTAAACTTTTGATGGCAAAACACAAATCCGAAAAAAGATGATTTTGAAACCCTGCCCTAGTGATGAGCAGGAGTGAAAAGTCTAATAGCCCTAATGGGAGCAGGGTTTGTCACTCAAGTCTCTCTGTGACTCTTACCAAATAGCATTTCTCATTGAAGTGTATCCTGTAGGTTCGTGTGTCTCAAAACATCAATTTAATGATTCCAAAACTGCCATGGGCATTGACTACAGCTTTTGGAAGAGCTGCAGCAATTGCGGTAGTCTGGGGTAAAACATATTAATTGGTCTTCAGCATTGCCTGATAATACTGTCATTTACATATGTCCAAAATGTAGTTTGGTCTTTCATCAGTGAAAGGAAGACATAAGAAAAAAAAAAAAACAAAAAACAATGAAAAGCTTGATCGGTAGTATGAAGTGGCATTTTTCTTTCGTGTCCTTACTGCTTTTATCCAACAAGCAGCTCTCAGCCCCGAAAACAATAGTTCCCAAACGAGCCGTTCATTGGTGCATGATTGTGAATTAACACAAATTGCTGGCACATCAGGAACTTAAATCCTTTTTCCTGTTTTTCAGAGTTTGTAAAGGATAAAATCCTGGAGCCTGATGTTTTCCTGAGTGAGAAACATATCATCCTTCCGGAAGCAGACAGGCTTGTTTTCTGTCATTAAAATGGTCTGGAGAGAAAAAATTTAATTGTTCCTGTCTCTTCAGGTTTAAAATAGATCTCTAAAGCTGTTGCCATAACCTGCTGGACCTTTGTATCATTAACTGTCAAAAGAACTCTACTTTCTGGAGCAAAGTTCAAATTAGCGAACATTATATTTAGAAAGGAATAGGGTAAAAGTACAAAAGTTTTCTCCCTTGTTATTGTATCTTGAACCGACTGTAGTTTTACTGTGTTTTAACAGCTTCACAAGTGCTTGTTTGTTATAACACCCTAGAAAAATGAGATACTAATGTCAAAAAAGCATGGAAATCTTTTCTTTGTTGGCCTTCTCTATATTTTTGTTGACTTTTGGTGCCTTAGCTATTCTGTGTATTGTCGACTGTTCTGTTTAAAATAAATAGAGGGATTTTTTTAAATTGCACTTGCATACCTTTTAAATCCTCCTTTTTATTTGCTGTTCAGTTATCTTTACAGTTCTTGACAAGGAGAGACTTGTCAACCTCCTTGAGCCCTACTGAGATGAAGGCTATGCTCAAAATGTCCTCTCAGCCTCCTCACTGTGGCTTACCCAAAAAAAGACCCATAGACCAAGCAGAGCAGCTGCCTAACCTGTATCTCATCTCTCTTGGGGGGAATGTCTGCAGCATTCAGCAGGATATCTGTATAACTTTGGGTTCAGTTCCCTCTCCTCTCATCTTAAGCATTTATGTTACTTTTTTAAAATTTAGATGATCAGCTCACTTAAATATTTTCCCCACCCATCCTGTCTTCTAGAAAACTTAAGTATCAGTCTGGCAGCTGAAGGACTTCATCAGGGAATTGAAGACCTTGGTTTCTTCTCTGCCAAAGCACTGTGACATAGTTTGTGTGATAAAATACATGGGCAGTGTTCAAAAGGCAAGAATTTCCCCTTGCTAAATGAATGTTCCAGTCACTGACCTGAAAGACTGATGCTCTGACTCATGTGCATTCTCTTTCTCTGCATACTATTCATTTTAATTTTCTTTCTTCATTGCAATTGTATCAGCTAAAGAGAAGACAATAATGTTGAATAAGTCACCTCGAGCCTGATCTTTAGGATAATGCAAAGGCTGAGGATAGTCAGGACAGATCAGACTGAGGACTTGGATGATGCATAACTTCACACTCCTTGGGTAAATGGGTCACCATTCTCTAGATGTGATTTTGAATGGAGTTTTCTATGCATGTTGGGAATTTTTTAAAACTCATTACATAGTAGACAGATATTGGAAATCTTGTCAAGCTAGGACTTTCATAGAACATATGTAATGCAACATTTGGTTCAAAAGTGAGATTCATATCATGCAACTTTAGGTGCTACAATACAGGTCTTTATGAAGCTAGTTGTCTAGCATTGATGAAGACGGAGTCACTGCAATCAGTGGAGAACAGAGAGCAAGCCATCTAATCTTGAAATTTGACACAAACGTTTAAGGAATTGTGCTGGTGAAATCTTACCTTCTTCAGTGGCTGAGAAAAACTTTAGCGGAATGCTTATCTTTTACTTAGGAAGCTGAATATCACCTGAACCCTAGTAAATTTTAGGGGATTATCAGATTTCTACCAGAGTGTGCAGATGACACCCAGCAAACCAACATTAGAATCCAAAAAGGTAAATGTCTATTTTCTGCTAGTTGTCTGGACTCCTATTGTCAGTAGAAAACAGAAGCACCTTATAGGTTTACTTATCAACAGTTCAAACACACACCTGTTACAAGTTGGATCACAGGCATTGTGGAGTTTTCCCCTTTCTCTCCATTCCCTTTAAACCTCATAGATAACTAGCTTGCAATATATACATTTTGCATGGCAAAAATTGGTTGCACTGAATCTGATTTCTGTGCTATGTTTTCAAACCAATAGTCTGTCAGCTAGATCTAACCTGGAAGACACATTGCAGTCATTGCCATGCCAAAGTACTCAAAATTTTAATCTGTGCTGAGTGGCAAAGTTTATTAGCTTGGGCTTGGTGCCACACTGACACAAATATACAGCATCTGGCTAACTCAGAGGGCAGGCAGGGAGTGCCTCGATCTGCCTTCAGAAGGCCTTGAGGACATATTCTTATAAGTGTTAATAAGAAGGCATCGGTGGCAGTGTCTTTAGTTCTATGTCACTGGAGTTAGGGCTGTGGAAAAAAATATCCAAGTGCTTGAAAGCGATTGGGCTGGGAGAAGTGGGAAATAGCTGAGCTTCAGACCTTGACATAAAGTAGACTACAGGAAGCTATGACTAGAATTCACGTTATTGCATAGAATACTAGAATTAATGTTATTGCATTCATAATCCAAAATACGTCACTGTTAAGCATGGTCCTTTGCAATTTGGGATGTTCATGGATGCTCTAATCACTGTAGTAGCACTTTTCCATTTACTGTTGTCAGGATACTGGAACTCTTTCATACACAGGCCTGGCTATCAGTCACCCACATTTCTGTTGCTTTGAAATAACTTCAATGTATAAAAATCTGTGTAGGACTGCCCACTTAGAAAACAAAGATGAGGCAGAAAGTGGATGCTATTTGTTATTCGATGCATGATTCAAGCTTCCCATCTTTGCTCTATAGGTATAAAATACATTATATGATATACTATACAACAATATACATACTATAATATGACATGTCATAAACAAAGGCATTTGCATTTTTGGAAATTTTTGGACCTGAATTAACACTATGTTACTGAAGATAGGTCATTGCAGGTTTTTATTTATGGCATACTATATTGTTTTGTCACATGCAAATTGTTAGGTATGTAAAAATTGTTAACTTTTATGTCATCTATTTTAAAGTACCCCAGAATAGATGCTTAATAAATCAAACATAGCAGTAAGTGCATTTTGAATATGTGAATGTAGTGCTTGCATAACCCCCTGCCACAAAGCCATTTATAATATATCAAACTCCTTTTCAGTTATACTAGTAATTTATCAAAACCAAAATAAGCTACTTTAACGCAGTCAATAAGTGCAACTGAACTATAGAAAAGAGCTTCTTACAGTTCACTAAGGTCAAATAACTTCCAGGACAGCAATAATGAAATCTGTTTCATTAATTCCTAATCTTGAGTTTGTATCACTAGCTATGGATTTACACTTTGTTGTCAATGCATTTAACATCTTAACTTGAAAGCTTATTCTTTTAACTAGTCACACACAAACGTTTACGAAAACCTATTCACTGTGATTTCTTTACATGTCTATAGACCTAATCTATATCATCCCTTCAGCCATTTAATTTTCTCTTAAGTTTTCATTTCTTTAAATTCCTTCCAATTCTACAAATTTAAAATGCAAATACAGAGGTCCTGTGAAAATCACTGTTTATATCACATTAGTGGAAGGTACTTTTATTTTATAAAATATAGATATTATTCCTTATGTTTCATATGTGTCTGATATACTCCTGGGCTGATTTAGAGCTTCATCATTTATCATTTGTAATCAATGGGAATATCTCCACTAAATCTTAATTTTATTAGACTTTCACTGAATCTATTCAGTAGTTTTTTTAGATATGACTAATCTAAGCTTGTGTCACTGTTTTATTCCTCAATGCTTTTAGAAGAATATTATTCCATACAATACAATATAAAAAATGTTTGTATAAAAACACTTTCCTCTCAGTAATGAAATGAAGGCTCTGTTTAACCATATTTAGGAGGGGGGGAAGTTTCCTTTATTGACTTGTTGAAATCATAGGTAAACTGTGGTACTTTAAAATCCTAAGCACAGAAGGTGTCTGCTTTACTGAAGGATGAACAAAAGGTGGAAGGTTAAATTGCTCAAAGACCCATATTCAGCAACAGGAAGAGTCAAAAGTCCCAAGTCTCAGGTCTCTGCTTGAACCACTAGCCACAGACCCACCTATAGTTCAACTTTCTGCCAAACCTCGTGTCTGTAATTAATCTTTCCTTTAACACAAAAGGAAAACCCTATAGACACCTATGATTTATTTCTTGGAATTCTGCCTTCTGACCCTTTGCTGGAGGTCCTTTGCAACTTGAAATAATTTCACTTCGTGTACCAAAGACATTGTTACATTCTTTACTGATGACATGTCATATACTTGCAGACACTAGTAATTTCTTACATGGCAGGGCTCAATAGACCTAACAAAGTGAAAAAAAGTCAGGAAATCTATTTTCTAGTCTTCAGCAACCTGATGGACAAAGGCATCTCTGTATATAAAATCAACCTTATAAATATGTATAGATTTTCAGCTATTGATGACTAAAAGAAAAAATGAACCTGTAAAACTTGCAGTGCCTCATTTGAAATCATAGTGTAAAATTTTGCCAGGTAAAGCATGACTTTAAGACTTTAAGGCTCAACATGNGTTGGGTAATGGTGGAACTAGAGGGAATGGATTAAAACTAGAGATGGGACGATTCAGACTGGATGTTAGGAAGTTCTTCACCATGAGGGTGGTGAGACACTGGAACAGATTACCCAGACAGGTGGTGGAAGCCCCATCCCTGGAAGTTTTTAAGGCCAGGCTGGATGGGGCTCTGAGCAACCTGATCTAGTGGAAGGTGTCCCTGCCCATGGCAGGGGGGTTGGAACTAGATGATCTTTAAGGTCCCTTCCAACCCTGACAATTCTATGATTCTATGAATATTAACAGTATGTGTGTATTTTATACCTATGTTTGGTGGTGTGCACCTGCTTGTGATCCTGAGTGAGAGCTGGTGGCTAAAATGAAGAGAGTTTGGGGACTATCCGTGGTGTGTATTAGGAAATCTGGAAGCTTCAGACAGATCATCCAAGTCTGTATGAACATCGGGTTGTTCTTAGCAAAGGGCCAGGTTTTGCTAATGCAGTGTCTAAAATGTTCATGCAGAGGTTAGGTTTTCCAAATCAGACTTCAAGTTGTTGGCAGGGCAATTGTGGGGAACTCCCTCACAGCTGTTTGTACCAGTCTTGGCCTGTGATATATGGTTGAATAAAGGACTACAGTTTCCACTGCAGCTTTCAGAAAGTAAATGTTCACTAAGAGAGAATTGTTTATAATGCACTAAAGACTATTTAATTTATGTGGTGCTGCTCTTTATTCCAAAATCTCCATCACAAGAAATGGATGCAACTGCTCATAATAAAGTATGTTGTAGAAGTAATTTTCTACCTACTGTGAAATCTTTAAAATATCTTCTCATGTACAAGCTGATCTAACAAACCCAGAACAAAATAAAACTTGCTTTAAACTACTCTATATTTGTCTGAAGTGTAGCATAGTAGCAAATCCACCTGATTGCTGTGAATTGTTTAATTAAATCTGAAGATAAACGTGATCTTAGATGCAAAATCATCTAACAAAAATAGAATCAGAAGGGAGAAAGTTTTAACAGGGATCATTCCAGAGGATGCTAACAACGTGATCCATGATCCCAAAACCAGATTTATAAAACTGTCAAATAAGGAAGTAACCCCACTGAGGTGGGGTTTTATTTTGCACGACTCCTGAAATGTATTTGTGGATGGCCTTATGCTGTCATTTTACTTCTTGTTGCTGAAGATATGAATTGAGTGATGGATTAGAGAGGACACACATTTCTCACGCTGTTTAAGAGTCAAAAACATTCACTATTCATGCATTCTCAATTCATTAATCTATCTAGATAGTAATTTGCATGCTTTCTTCAAGGGAAAAATCTAGTTGGTGGTATGTCATTGTTTTTCTAAAGGTGCATGAATAATTTGTGGTGATTGAATTCCTTAAAAAAATTAGATTTTTTTTTTGTCTGTTATTAAATGTCAAGACAAAGTCACAATTTTAGATGCAATTCCCAGTAAAAATATTAGCCTAATAGTTCCTCTATTCAACGGTAGTTCTTCTATATACAATAGTCACATTTTGTTGGAGGTACTTGATCAAAGAAAAGGCCATAAAGTTTTGTTTTTTCTTCATAAATGAACCTTCTCAAGAAGCTCTGTATTCTGCCTGTCACGTCTCTTCCTCTTACATCACAGATTTGTGGAGATGTAAGGTGTGCGCTGTCATGTTTTAGAAGATAATGTTTTGATTCTGATTCTATTGACTGAAACTGGAAGAGCTGGAGCAGAAAAGAAAAACCTGTTCCCAGTTTCCAAGGGTTCAAATGTTTTTCCCCATGCAAATAAAGACTACTTATTCCATAACACTGGATTTTCAGATCAGGCTTATCCTGAACAATCTTGACCAAACCCGCTGAAATGTAGACAGTTTATTTGAAGGTCATTATAGAGATCATTCAGATTAATGATTATTTTCCTACTGGTAATACCATGAACCTATTTTAGAGGTGAAATTTGTGAGAGTAACACAAAAGTCCAATCCCCCCAAAAAACACAACTACTTTCAAAAACTTGTTTTTGCAATGAAAAATGCTTTTCAGGAAATAAATTGCTGTGTATTCTTGACAGATCTTTTCATTACAACTTTCAAACCGCTTAAGTTGTGGCTCTGTTTTATCTCACTAAGTAAAGTTAAAAAACACGGAAAGTTTTGGGGGGAGAAGATTAAAAGAGAATTTAGGCTACCAACACCTCTTTCCATTTGGCTACTGGGATCTTTTGGAAGTGAAAATAAAAAAGCAGGATAAGTAAATATTTCTCAAAGACTAGCAAACTTTCTTGTAGAGCTTTCAGCTGTTAAGTAGTTAGTCAATTCAAGACTCAGGTAAATGAGTTTCTCAGGGATTTATAGCTGATCATTCTCTGTAGACAAAGCTGGTTTTCTTAACCAAAAGCATGGATGTGATTTTACAACTTTATTATGGAAATGGCTGTAACTGCCACTGTAATTACTGCTTGGTCTTTTATAGATGTAGCTTCCAAAATGCTTTATGGTAAACTGCTTCATCATGCACTGTGAAAGAAAATTACACTTTTCTTTATGTGTTCCCATGTTCTCAGTTTGACAATTACTTTCAGTTCATGGGGATTATAAGGTGTCAAACTTATTATTTTTTACAAAAGAAAGGAAAAAGAAAACAGAAAAAAAAGGAATAGATCTAGTGATATACCCACGTCATAAATGCTCACATTACCTTTCATGGCCTCTTAGTGCATTGAGCTAAACCACTTTTATTTGCTAGTCTTTGTGAAACTCTCTTGGGCTTTTTAAATACCTGCTCCCTTAGCTAGACTCCCCTATGATCCTGGGCTGCAAAGTTTGGTTTTGTGAGGAAACCACACTGTCTCCCTGTCTCGGTGTGCAATCTTTCCTGTCGCCCACTCTGGGGGCCTGCTAAGCGTGGCTTGCTGCACACAGATTGTTTGTGAAGCTGCCAAACGGAAGCCAGCAGCTCAGCTCAGCTGAAAGAGATAAAAACAACATTATTTCATAGCTATAAAAAAACACAATAGACTTGTAAATGGTGCCTTGTACAAACAGGGCTTTTCTTCAGGAAAAGAATAGCTCCTTCAATGGAGACTGAGACATCTGTATTGTTCATTCACCTCTTGTGCAATGAGTTGCTATTAATAGCTCTGCATTAGAAAATCTTGCTATAAATAACATCTGAAATCTACTTCCATGATCCCCTTTGTCCTTGATATGCGTTCATTGGGGCATTTGTATATTTACCATGAACAAGAGAACAAAACAACTATGGATAAAAAAGGCTATGACTATATTCAACGATTCAGTTCCTGGGATGGCTTTCATTTGGTGGGGGGAAGAGAAGGGAGCAGAAAGATATAAACAATAAACATCTCTCTGACTTTTCTCCAATATTCTAGCTAGACTAACAGGCAAACAGACACAGCTTGACAGACAGATGATTGTCTTATCAACTGTAACCATCTTGGAAAGAGTATATCCAATTCTCCTAAAATAGCTAATTAATTGGGAACTAGTCCCTCTGTTCTCTTGATATGGGAACTTTTCACAGCAGATGGTCTGTTCCATGATACGAACAGTATATTAGTTTTTGCATATTCCTGAAATGGAAGACATCACTTAACAAGTCCTTCCAAATGAATGGTTCCAGTAGGAAGAGGTTGATGGTTTATCTCAACAGATAAAGATTTGACAAGGTATTTTAGAATTTTCATTTGTACTTCTTTTGACCCTTTTAGTTTGCATAATGTTTTTGTGGTATGTCTTACTTGTTTTCAAGAGGAATATGCAACTTGGTCTTCAATGGTTTTATTGACAGTAATGTTTATTGCAAGAATGAACCTAAAGGGACTAGATTTTAAACAAGCATTTTCCTTAGTTTTGTCCGTTAGTTGTTATTAGTCAGAAAGCAAGAATTATGTAAATGTCTGTTTGGCTATGAATTTCTTAGGTTTTCAGGCGCTTGTTTCTTACTGAATTTTAACTTCATTGTACCTTCTCTACTGTATATCTCAAAACAGGCTAGAAAAGTGGAAATTTAAAAATTGAGAATATTATAAAAGATGTGACTACTGTTCTTCATGTCCTCAGAAGAAAGGACAAGAAGAAAACAGTTTCATTTGGAACACGGAAGATTTTCTTCTGTCTCCTGAAATCGGTTTTGCCTTCATTGACTCACAATGCTCAGTTCACCTTTTGTTGCTGGGTTGATCCTGGGTTTACAGGCTTTGGTTGACATTTCCCTGGAGAAGTTCTCCACAAAATCAACACGAACATGCTGCAGCTGTTTGTCACAGCTGTTGCATTTCTGTGGAAGAAAATACTCTTCTCATTCTGCTTCCTTCCTTTCAGCTGGTTTCCTACTTCCAGGATCATAAATTTTTTTACCCTTTTTATTCACTCTGATGGTTTGGTGTTCCTCCAGGTTCCACCAGGAACCTCTGGGTTCCTCGGTCATGGTTCCTCCAGGTGTCTCTGTTCTGTACCTAAAGGAAACATGTCTTTGTATAAGGGTAACAAATTTGAGGAAGATGATCTACTTCCTGAGCATGCCTCCTTATTTTCTTATATATTTTGAAAAAGAAATCAGCTGGGTATCAAATCCCACAATGGTACAATAATGCAATACCATAGCTACGTCCTGGGCTTTTATCCCAGTTTTGTAAGAAGTCCCACTTGCAAAGGCATAATATATAATACTAAAGCAAAAGTGTAGTAGGGACAATATATGTCATTTTATCTCTTACGCCTTCAGGTGATTCAGCTTGCAAGCATCAGATTTCTGTAGATCAGCATTGCTTTTCCAGACATTCTGTAGTGTGTGCGTGTGCATGCAAGTGCTTGTGAAAATATTGTTCTTCAACGCCTCTGTCTGCACTGCAACTCCATGGTACCAAGACCAGTTCCAATTCAAGTGGGTTAGGAAAACATGATTCCTTCTTGTCACACCATTATCAGTCACCTATAGCATATGTAGTAAATAATATACTGGCAGTCTCTAATTTCGTAGTTCAATGTTAGTTATGTAACGGTTCAAGTATGTACTCATCTTTAGGCAATGCCTATATCTGGCTGGTTGAACATGAAGAAGAAGTAGCTGCATGAAAAGACACCACACCAACAACAATTTCCCCAGCAAAGATAATCAGGTTTTAAATGAAAGCATTCAGATAAATCATGTGAGGTGTTACACAGATGTAAGTATATGCTAAATGCAGTATCTTTGGGAGCTTTGGCCCTTTCATAATTAGCTACTAGTGATGTGGAGCCTGGGTCTAAAAGCTACATTTGCTTTTGCTTAATTTAAAGTAGGCAACTAGCAATGTCAAATAACCTCTGGCCAGACCTACCATTAACACAGATAACTCATAATAAGTGTTGTAATGCTAGATACGAGTTTTTTAGCAATAGAATATAATTTGCCATGCTGTGCATGACGATAGTTTAAGGAGGATGTTAAAGTTTAAAGTGTATTTGGAAAATTTATTAATATCTCAGTTCTTGAAATCATTACTAGATTATGAGTAATTTTGCACAGAAATAGA
>VXBH01000811.1:112287-137310 GCA_013400035.1 Rynchops niger | reverse complement strand
TCTCCAGACCCCTCACCAGCCTGGTAGCTCTCCGCTGGACACGCTCCAGCACCTCAATGTCCCTCTTGGACAGAGGGGCCCAGAACTAGATAACTGGCCCAGAGTCATATTCGCATGGGAACAAAATACCTAGGTCCCCGCTCCACACAGTGTTTTGGCTGTGTTGCCAGCCATCCCCCCAAGTCCAGGTGCAGCTCATCACAACTCCCACTGATGGTTATGGCTTGAGCGGGAGCCGGCGGCAGGGGAAAGGGGGAGAGCACACCGCCATGGTTGGGTGAGATGACCTCCAGAGGTCCCTTCCAACCTCAACCATTCTGTGAGTCTGTGACTCCTGCCAAAGACAAGGCTGCAGCTCTGACAGTGGGAGAAATCTTCCATTTATACCCGGAAACTGAATTTCCTGGTGATGAACACAGGACCTTCCCCCTATCCCCAAGTCAATCTGCTTTCCACCCTGCTGGTAGGGAGCCTGCTCGCCAAATCAAAGCGCAATAGCTACAGATTCAAGGGGAGTTTCTCATTTCTGAGCAGCCCTTTTCCTCTGATGGCCACAGACTGCTGTGTCCCACGTGTAACCTCCACCGTGGCTGCGAGAGCGAGCCTGAGAAAACAGCCCTGCCGTCAGCAGCGCCCTGCATCAAGTCTTGAAAATTTGTGTGGACGTGCAAACTGAAAAAAGGCTAAAACCTGTGTTCCAGTTAGCATCTTCATGATCCTTTCGTCCTTACATTAATCCAGGAATGAGGAATAATGGACAAGTTCTGCCGTCAGTTGAGCTATGCGTAAGCAGTGTTGTCCTACAGGCAGGCGCGCAGCTTCCTTATCCCATCGCCTCTACAGATGAAACCAAGAGGTGCATTTCTCCAAGTCCCAGGGTGCGCAGACTTTTACTAAATGCTGTAAGGGTTCAGTTCGGCAGATTGTGTACAAAGCTTTCTGGTTGAAACAATCGAAAAGGTTGCGCCTCAGGAGTGAAAGGACAGCCGTAACTCAAGGCAGAGGCCTGACCGCTTGTAAGGAGGAAAGAATTTGTCTAAATAAAGAATGAATGCCTGGAATTTCACCTGGTTTCATCTCACGCTCATGGTTTCAGGGTATATAAATGAAGTCTGCAAGCAGGGAGCGGCTGCTCAGAGATGCCACCCTGCCTCCTTCCCGGCTCGATGGCATTCAGCCCCAGACACCCTTTGGGTCCTCGTTCTCTTGTCGCTTTTGAAATGAAAAGTACAATTTAAACTGATTAGAAATAAAAATATCCTTATTTTCTGGTATGGAAAGGGAACTTTTAAGTTTTAAAAATGACCACAAAGATTTTCAAGATAAGTTTTTATTCCTTCTGACACAGCTAAAATAAAACGGTATTTGAAGAATAAGAATCTCCATCATCTTGATTCAGGGTAGATTTGGAACTTATTTTCTCCTGGTTTAAGTCTAAGGGCTGAACATTTTGTAGATCTCTTCTGCCAATACCCCGCCCAATGCACACAAGAGCCCAGCTGGTGACTGGTCAGTCAAAGGGAAAAGTGTTCTCGACTCTAAAACCTGCGTCCGCTCCATTGACTCAGCTGGGACCAAGTGATCGGTGAGCTGACACGTTATTTGTCTACCTGCTTTGTTCCATCAGCACAAATGCTCCCAGTGCCTCAGCTCTGGGCAGAGAAAGTAGCTTTGATAAGGGGTCTGTCATGTCAACTGCAGATGGTGTGCTTCAGCAAGCTGCCACGCTCACAGCAGACTCATTTGATTTGCATTTGGCTCTCCATGGTGTGAATTATGCCTCAGCCAGGTCTTTCATTTGCTGGCATTTTCACAGTGCCCCTATGAAAGTTCGTACCCAAGCAGAACTTGTACCCAGGTTCTTCCTTCCTATTGCCCTTGTGCTTTTTAACTATGTTTCTTTACACAATTTCTGGGCCTTTCAGAAGGTCCTGATGCACCTCCTTAGCAGCTACATCCTACACAGAGAGCCAGGAGGAGATGCTTCTAGGTTATTTGAGACTGTGACAATCTATGACATGACGACTTCCATAGATCATCCCAACTGGGGCTTCAATAGGTGTCAGTCTCTTCTGAAATTGGATACTTAGGTCTTGCTCTTTGCTACCAAGGATCTGCCAGGCTTGCTCATCTCCTGCCAATACAGGACCATCAACTTTTATGGTCCAAAATTTGCCACCCCAAGCCCTCTTCCTATGCCTACCCAGGCCTTGTAAATCTTTTACCACTTTAACTCAGTTTCTACCATATATTTACAAAGGTTTGTGACCTTTAACTGTAGTCAATCATTCCCCATGGTCTCACTTGTCTCTTTCCCCCTGCAGCACCTTCATCACCCTGCCGTTGCCTGTAAATGATTTACCCAGCGCCTGCAGAGCCCTGACCGTACCCCTTGAGGGACACGCAGCTCACTCGCAGTCCTGCCCTGGTTTAGGCTTCCCAGGTTTTCTGATGCCTCATTCAGATCTCCTTGCCCTCCGATAGATCAGCACTTGCTCCTCATCTTCAGTACAGCAGTTTATTGTCTGTATTAGAAAGGCTCTGGACGTGAACTGTGGGACACGTAAGTGCAGAGTGGGCAGTAGCTCATGCGGAAGGAGGAGTGTAGGTCACTGCCGTGGAGCTCTGGGAGTGTGCCCCGTTTAAACCCACCCTCACACATGTATGTCTTCATATAGCTGCATGTGGTCACGCTTGCCTGCATTACTAGTACCTGGGTGAATTTTGTATACAGAGTTCAGCGTCAGTAATTTGAGGACACTCAAATCTCTCTCTCATCCTCCGTATGAGTTTATCAGAACACTCTTTAGGTGTCCGAACAGTCTTTGAGTTTCCAAACAATCTTTACGGTGAATTTAATACATACCAAATTAAATTAAAAATTCAAGTTAAATACTAAATTCTAATTATGAATCTTAAATGCATTTAAGTAAAGTGAATTTAAATAAAAAGGTGACTGAAATAGCCCTATGGTTAGAAACATGGTTAGCCCCGGAGAGAGCGTGCTGTCTGTGTGCGTGGCTCACGTGCAGCTGTTCGTACAACCACCATCACTGGGGCAGGGGCAGGGTGGCCACAGCAGCTGCACCTGAAGCAGGGCTTTAGACCCCAGTCTGGAGGCCTGAGAATGAGAAGTTTAATTTCTCGCTTCCCAGGACTGCTGCATCTACTTCCCTTCTTAGCTTAGTTTTTTTCCTTTTTTTTTTTTTTTTTGGATGCTTGGAGGGGGTTGATGATAGGAATGACTATTGCTGCCCTCTCCAGTGGAGTTTGGGATATTAAAAATAGTATTTTAGGAGGCTGATCAAGACCAGTAGCTCACCTCGTTGCTGGAAAGAAAAAGTAGTATAATATTAGGGCTAAGCCTCTGGAAAGTAAACCACCACCACGATAAACAAAGTGTTTGCCTGGTCAAAGAAGCAAACAAATCAGTAAAAGTACATGCATTTGTCGGCCACATCTGCTGAGCCTTGGATCAAGTTACAGGTCAGATGTACTACTCCAGCAATCATTGCTCAACAAAGCTGCAGATGGACTGTGGAGACTTGGGGGTACATGGACACAGGAGCCAGGAACCAGGCAGAACGCCCCAAACTTGCTTAGACCAAGCCCGAGAACAAGTTTTTTGACCCCATTATAAGTGAGATGAAGGCCACAGGTTATTGCAGAGGCAAATATGGATCTTAGAACCAAATCCAGCGATTATCATCATCATCTAAACTGGTTTCAAGGTGGGTGGTTGAGTTTCTGCATGGTCATCACAAGCCCACTGCAGCAGGGCTGGCTCCTAGGCATTGGAGAGGAGCAAAACCCACCGGTGTGGATCAGGAGGGTGACACCAGGGAAGGGGATTCCCCAAAGGACCTGCAGGGAGTCTGAACAGAGCAAAATCTTCCTAAAATATGTGGAGATCCTTTGAAAATGTGTCTGGTGCTCCCAAGGGTGCTCTTACGGAAACCTTGTGCCCTTTTGCTGCCCTTGGTGGGGGTCTCAGGACCTGCGAGGTGATCTCCAAGGACCGTGGGCAAGACCTACGAGGTGGTCTCCGAGCTCCTGGCTGCCCGGGACCTCGCCTGTGTGACCACTAGGTGTCACGGCTGTCCCACAGAAGCCACCTTGGAAGCAGCGGGAGGGGTCCCTTCTTCTTGTCAGCAACCACAGAGTCCTGATAAAACCGTGGTGGGGGAGGCAGAGCCTGTGCCTGGCTCTACCTTGCCTCCACGGAGGGGGACCAGAGGTGGGGGACTTCCCAAGGTGTCACCAGGGCCACGGTCTGCCTCTGGCGCAGCACGCCGAGGACAGGGAATGGGAGCTGCAGGGCTGATTTTTATTTTTTTCAGATTGGCTTGCAAAAGTGTACTCATAAAAGAAAGTATCTCATCAAACAGGGTCCGTGCTCCCCAGGTGTCTCAGGTTACAGTCCGTACACGGGCTCCGGGAAAATATTTCTTTAGCGTGGCTAACCAGAGTTGTATCCAGCACTTCAGGTTAAGTTTCACGCGTGTCCTAAAACTGTTATTGAGCCTCAAACACTTTCCCTTTCTGGGATGTATTTTCCCAGAATGGGTTTGCCCGGTTCATTTTAAATCTCCGCTTCTCCACAAATAGAAAAGTGGCAAATACTTTATGTACTGTAATTTCCACCCAGATCATAAATCTGGTATTTCAGAGAAAATGACCTGCTTTCTTCCTGGTTCTTAAAAGCACTACTGTGTGACGTCTGTTTGATCCCTTTTTTTTTTTTCTTTTTTTTTCTTTTTTTCCTGCTGTGTTTATCACCAAGCCTACAGCCAGGTTTATGCTGGAGGTTTCATCCAGCTGGATCGTGTCGGTGACAAAGGCGGCAGCTCAGACCTTTGCTCTGTCCCTGAAGCATCCTCCTCCTCGCGAGCAAGCACCCTGCAGGTCTCCTGCTCTCTCTCAGCACCGTCCGCACGCCCGCATCCAGCCAGCCCCTCTGGTCACTCTTGCGCTGCTGGAGCTGGGATTACCCTCACCGGGAGGCTGCATGGATCAGCCGCTTCCCATTGTGATCCGCTTCATTATGAAAGCTTCTTTGGGTCTGTTTCCCGGATGGCATGTGGGAAATGCACACCACCTCCCAGTAATGTAAATTAATATTAATTGAGCTACATGAGAGATTCCCAGTGAGCTGCTTTGCAAAGACGCTCCTGCAGCACATGTCAGGAGTCGTTAACACATCAGCGGCAGCACGTCCAACGCTGAAAAAGATTTAGGAGGGATTAATCCCTCCCTTGGCGGAGCTCTGCTGGCCTTTGACAGAGTTACGTCATGGGTGAATTTAGCCTCCATTGTCTAACATCAGACAGACTTGGCACCGGAGGAATGATGATGACAATGGCAGATGAGCACTTGAGATGCCCGAGTATCGCTCGTCCCCAACCTCCCGTCGTTTCGGGGGTTCCTGAGCCCATATCAGACACCTGTTGAGAAAACCGAAGTGAGTGCAGTGGGGTGCCTCCCAGCATAAGCCTTCAGGCATCCTAACAGCTTTTCTCGCTTCTAATTACATACATCATTTCTGATGACAACTTTCATAAAATGAAACACAGTTTTTATTTTCACTCCAAAAGTCGCTAAAAGGACTAGCTGCACACAAGAACAGGAACCGTGGAACAAAACCAGGGAGGAAGCTGTCATTTCACGATGCAAGCACAGACAACATTCAGCTTCGATAATTTGTGCTTTCATTGATGGCGTTTTGTCAGGGTTTTTAGTAGACAGTGAGAGGAGGTCTGGTGCCGTTATCACAGAACCGAACACAGGTTTGGGCGTGATTCATGCTCCTGTTAAGGGGTGACCGCTGGCCGGTGGCCTGCTCCTCTGAGCATCGCTGCTCCTTTCCACCACGTTTTTATCTGACAGGCAGGCTTCTCCTTTCTGCTGGTACAGTGCCTGGAAGGGTAGAGCAGCCTCAGCTGGGGCCACCACGTGCGTCAGAGACCTGGTAGAGAGTACAGCAAGGTCCTCTGATTCAGAAGCGCTGGTGGGTGTTCGCCTCACGGAGGTGCCAGGACCCCAGGGCAGTACCTTTGTGTGCAATCAAGAGAGTTTGCAAATCTACTTGGATGACTTCACATGGGAAATGCACCGAAGTCAGCGTTAAAGGGATATGAGAAATGAACAGGACTCGCTGTACTCCACTTAGGGAATAAATTGCCGGAAGCCTGCAATTAAATCTTGCAGATGGGAAGCTTTCTGGAGTGGGGTTCCTTTCTATATGGAGCGCTTGACAGTTAAAATTGAAGTCTGTTGAACTGTGCTGCATAAATATATTTCTGTTTCTTCGTTTTCACGCCTGAGTCATACTAGTCCATTTTACTTTTTATGTGAGACGAATCTTCAAGAGAAGATTTAAAAAGCAGAAGTGTGGCCACTGATGATGCTGAACATACCTGTCAACAAGAAAGCTCAGTAAGATGTCAGTAAAGGAATGATTTTTGCATGTGGACTGTGTTTATTCATTTTGTGACAACGTTAACTTAAACAGCATAACCTTATGCCTTCGGAAATTGTGAAATTTAGAAGGCAGATGGTCCTAACACTGAGAAAACACAGCGGAAAACACAACGTACAACCAATACTCTCACTCTCCTCAGGGCGTTGTACTCCTGTGTGGGCAGCCAGTCCTCTCGCGAACTTTGATCGTGACCGGTCTCAAGCCCCTGTGCTATTTGCAGCCTGCAAAAATCTATCTGTCAAGGTGCGGTGCCAAATATCACTAGGAACAAGCAAAGCCGCTTCTTTAACTGCTCAGGAACACTCGGATTCAGCACAGACAATACAATTAGACAACAGCCTGCGCTCTTCCTGGAAATCAGCTGCATATTTCTGTTGCTAACGTTTAGCTGCTTTAGCAGATTGTTTAGAAAATTGGATTCCATGGCCCAAGCTGAGGATATGAAGTGAGCAAAACAAAAATTTATTTTTTTTTTTAGGTGGCATCCAGGCACAGGGATCAAACAAGTCAACAACTACCCAGTGGCTTTTAATCTGAGGACTGGGAAAAGCTGCTTGTACGNTTTTTTTTTTTTTTTTGCAGGTCTAGGATCAAATCCAGAAAACCTCTCAAAATTTTTTATAAACTTCTTCTCAACTTCAGCATGGGCTCGCTGGTCAAAACTGATTGACTTTTGACCCAGAACAGCAGATTAATCATACCATTCATCTGGGACATGAAGAGCGTCTTGGAAGTTCCAACTCTGCCAAAATCAGACCAAGAACTTGAATTTAAGTCACTCCTTCCACTCTGAGGAAAGTGCCCTCGCCCCAGGCTTATTGATTCTCCTGATGATCTGTCTCACATTTTTCATTACAAGCTCCAGAAGATGTTCATTTTATCCCTGATGGAAAACACAAAACATTTTAGTATATCAGAATTCGTAATGTAGTTGAGATTCTGACTTTTTTACGACTGACTTCAATTGTTGAAATATTTGCTACAAAATATATTTGTTGGAGATATACCCTGCAAAATACAACCTTCTGTAGCTCCATAGCTCCCACATACACTTCAAGCCAACCAGAATGCTGTTTCATGCCCACAGCAGACATCTGCCAATCCTTGTTAGTGTTCCAGAGATTCCAATCTCTGTGGACAACAAGACCATACCATTGGAATTAGACAGGTAACACTGAAGTTGCTTTTAAGAAGAAAAGCTTCAAAGATAACTCTGAAGGACCAACCCAATCCATCACAGGTAGATGTTAATTATGATTGTAAAGACCACAACTGAGTAAGGATCCTGAAGGATCCATTTCCAGTCCGTGGCACTGTTGTGCAATGTGGCGATTTAAGCACAGGAGACTGGCACGCCATCTCTCTCAATCCTATTTATACCCTGCAATTTTACAACAAATAGCTCTGTAAAATGCAACTAGTTCCCATCCATGTACCATAAAAGCAAAAATACCGGAATCCCAAAATACCAGACACAAATTGTCATAACCGACATCCACCCACAATCTTAAAAGCAGAAACATAAAAATGCAGCCCAAATAAATCATCCTCTGAATGTACCAAAACAAAATTGACTACAAAATGAGCTCGAATTGTACAATGTTTGGCTAGGGCCTCTTGACAGAAGGGTGCAAACGTCTGGAAAGTCTGCCTCACAGCCTAATGTAACATGGATTGACCTCACCCCTTGTAAGCATGAGAGTTAGAATTGAGAGAGTTGAACAACTACTGCCTGTGAGCGAAATGCAACCTGGCAGATCATGCTCAGGATGCTTTGGTAGGACTGCTGGGATGGGGCAAACTTTGTCAAGGGAGTAACATCTCGAGGCTTGAAGTGGATGTAGTTCTTGAGAGCTTCTCAAGTGAGAAGACCCATTTGATGAGATATCTGAAGTCAGAACAGAAGGACAGAGTTGGGTGAGAAAGAAGGAAGGCAGCAGCAGAGATTTTACACCAGATCCCAAAACTTGTGGCTAATCTTTTCATTACCCAAACATTTTTCATTACCCAAAGANTACAAGAAGGACATTGAGGAGCTGGAGCGTGTCCAGAGAAGGGCAACGGAGCTGGTGAGGGGTCTGGAGGACAAACCTGATGAGGAACGCCTGAGGGAGCTGGGGGTGTTCTGCCTGGTGAAGAGGAGGCTGAGGGGAGACCTGAAAGGAGGGTGTAGGCAGGGGGGTCAGTCTCTTCTCCCAAGTAACAGGCGATAAAACAAGAGGAAACAGCCTCAAGTTGCACCAGGGGAGATTTAGACTGGATATTAAGGAAAGAATTTTACATGGAAAGGGTTATCAAGCATTGGAAGAGGCTGCCCAGGGAAGCGGTTTGAGGCACCATCGCTGGAGGTATTTAAAAGACGGGCAGATGTAGTGCTTAGAGATATGGTTTAGTGATGATTTTTGTCAGTGTTAGGTTGATGGTTGGACTAGATGATCTGAAAGATCCCACCTAGGCAATTCTATGATTCCATGATTTTAGTTGCCCTGTGACAACCATGACCGTAGAGGCTGGACAGAAACCGCCTTTCCAGGCTGTTCAGGTGGTGGTGCTAGACAACAGGCTGTAGTAGAAATGTAAAATCAGAGCCTTTGACAGGGTTTGTAGCTTCCTTCCATTATAACTACGTTTCTACTAATTTAGTTGCATTACCAGCTTATCTGTGTGATTTTCCACAGTGCTCCTAAGAAAGTCACGCAATAGACACAAGGACTATCCAACCCAGTTCAAGATACATCATCCTCAGAGTAAACCTCTCTAAATCAGGGCAGTATAGAAGCACACGCAGCACTCAGTATAGCAGGTTTTTCTGTTTTTAAGCCTTTAGAAGAAGCCAACACTGTTGGTAGAAGTCTGTTAACAAGGAAGAACATAGGCCAAGATTTAATCTCTGATGTAATTTTCTGGGAGTTTCGTCAGAGATTTATCTGTTTATATACTTATTCTGGAAAAACGTTCAGAGAGAACATTTGTATCCAGAGATGACATTCTCTATCAAAACAGCTCTAGGTTTTGATGTCAGCATCCCTGCAAGTGTAACTCCAACTGTGTTCAGAAGAAGATATATGTTTATGTATACAAACATATACACATAAATACATGTTTTCCTCATGTATTTTTTAAATAAAGAAGAAAGATTTCCCACATACACAGTAAAAGACCCAGGGAACTGAAGGCTTTCCATAGCAGCTGCTTTTATTTATCTCTATTGCATCTTTGAAGGTGTTGCTTTCCTCCTGAGCATTGGGGAAACCGTGAACTTTTTTGTAAGTTTGAGAAAACTCTTTTACCACGCAACTTTAAATATAGCTCATGATCCATACATCTACTCGTGCTATCCATAGCAGTGTGAAGGCTGTTTTTATGGGAATATGCTGGAGGGAGATTTAGGTTCAAATTCCAACTGTCACAGGAGCGTCCATGCTACACCTCATGGGCAGGTGTGAAGCCAGCTGTAAGCTCAACGCACCCAGCAATTTCCCCATCCTCATGCCCATATGGGATGAGTGACTGACCTGTATCTACTGATACAAAACCCATCAGATAGCCTGGAGCATGCCCTAGCTGTACTACATGTGAATTTAGGGCAGCCTTTAAAAGTCCCTGGTAGCCTACGAAACACTGCAGAGACATGTAATCTCAGGTAAGTTTTTCAAAAATCTGTCTGTCACCTATAAAACTGGGACAAAAGAGCTTGTTTTCTTCATTGTTGATGTTCGCAGACTAGAGGATTTCTGAGTCAGAGTTCACCTCTAGCCCTGGGGT
Source organism: Rynchops niger (assembly GCA_013400035.1). NCBI lineage: Eukaryota > Metazoa > Chordata > Aves > Charadriiformes > Laridae > Rynchops > Rynchops niger. The sequence continues at coordinate 127,064 of VXBH01000811.1, read as the reverse complement.
ATGTTTAAGGCTGGCCAGGAAATATTTTTCCTGTCCTGTGTGAAAACACTCACGGTTCACAAATGTTTCCAATCTCCCATCCAGGCAAAACAAACACCTTTGGAAGCAGAGGGGAACCTTGACTGCAACAACAGCCTCAAGGCTTTACGCTGCAGATGACACAAACCATGAGAACTCCTTCCTCGTGGGAAGATCATTTCTGTGAGAAACATCAGTCAACGGAGACTCCTTAAAAGCACTGTCTCAGCTCTTGGGGAATCCAGTAAGGGGTGTCCTGGTTACCAATCATAGAATCATAGAACCATAGGGTTGGCAGGGACCTCTGGAGATCACCCAGTCCCACCCCCTGCCAGAGCAGGGTCACCCACAGCAGGTGGCACAGGAACGCGTCCAGGCGGGGTTGGGATGTCTCCAGAGACGGAGACTCCCCCACCTCTCTGGGCAGCCTGTGCCAGGGCTCTGCCACCCTCACAGCAAAGAAGTTCCTCCTCATGTTGAGGTGGAACTTCCCATGGTCAAGTTTGTGCCCGTTACCTCTTGTCCTGTCCCCGGGCACCACTGAGAAGAGCCTGGCCCCATCCTCCTGACACCCCCCCTTTCAGTATTTATAAGTGTTGATAAGGTCCCCCCTCAGCCGTCTTTTTTCCAGCCTGAAGAGACCCAAATCCCTCAGCCTTTCTCCATAAGAGAGCTGTTCCAGTCCCCTCAGCATCTTGGTAGCCCTTTGCTGTCCCCTCTCCAGCAGTTCCCTGTCCCTCTTGAACTGGGGAGCCTCCTGCGCCTCCCCAGCAGAAAAGAATGAAGGAGCTTCACGTTATAAGCACTCCGAGATTTCACCATTTATATGCCAGTTCCCTTCAAACCCTGGAGTAAATGAACTTCATAGGAAGACTTGGGGCTTTTGCTCTGTCACATTTCAGGTATCCCGAGGGAGGGAGCCAGCAGGACCAAGATGCAGGAGCCACAAGCATGAGGAGCTTCATGCTGCAGCTCTCTCCCCGATGTTTATCTCAGAAGTACCTGAGTATATGATGTTCCGTGCTTCTCTTGAAGAATAATCCATGTACGAAAAATCAATAGAGAAACAAGCTTCTTACGGGGCTAAACTCAAGATAGTCAGCAGAACAGGCTGGGTGTTTTCATTATGGGTATTTTTCATTAAATCTCATCTGTACTGTGCTATAGCATCTACACTATTCCAAGAGCCTTGGCAGAAACAATAGCGACAGAGACAACAAAGGAGCATGATACACTTCACTTTTTTAATGCATTTCTCCATGCAGGATTTGTTGGCCTCTCCGGGAACTAGAATTCACCTGAAATGAAAAGTCACATGCAGACACTCCTGATGTTTGGTGAACTCAGATCCTAATCTGATCTTCAAGCTTTTATCAAATTTTAACTACTCAGGAAAGATTGAATAATATTGTTTGTACTTTATCTTTCCTTGGTCCTTCTCCCAGTCTGTAGGAACAGCACTCATGACAGACAGAGGTATGAAATAATCCTTTTTTTTTTTTTTTTTTCAGGAAAAAAGGTTATCTGCAGCCCACATTATCCATCTGTATTTTATTTGAGCAAAGAGACAAAACCGAGATAATCCATTTTCAGCCAAATGCAACAGCCTTGAAAAATAGAATCCTGTCCACCAGCTTAGTCATCCTGCGTGTTGCCCATTTGATTGGTCTTAGAGAAAAACAAAGAACTAAAAAGAATGGTGTGTGTTACGTTAGGATCTGTACCAAAGTCTGTAAGGGGAGCCAGAGGAAGAGTGACTCACACACTGGGAAGAATTCCACCTGTTCCCATCCAAGTTGTGCTTCCCTGTCAGGCTGGAAGCAGCTGATGCACTGGTTCCCATGGGAATATTTTCATCTTCAACAATATGCACATTTAAAACCGCTTCCCGAGTCTGTCCTATTTATGATTATGTTTGCATTAAAGGTCGTCTTCCAACCAGCGCAGAGCCTGGTGCTGAGGGAGCACTTCCCCCTTCCCCCAGACTTCGGCTCCGCTCTGATTTTTGAAGGAAATTAAGGGTAACCAATGTAAGAAGAGCATGACTATCACCAGGACTGGGAAAACCATTGAACACCCCCCACCCCCCACCCCCTCCGTGAAAAGGGTTTTGCTGGGAAGCAGAAACAAGGGGAAATAAATGAATTTGCTTGAAGAGATACGTTAAAGACCATGAAATTCAAAAGAAAGTCGTGCCACGTAAATAAAGGCTCACAGGATGGCTACAATAATGGCCCAAAATGAGCTACCTAGTGCATTTTATGAATATTTTTTACAGCAATTGAGAATCCATTATCCAAAAGCTTGTTGATTATGCATGCATGAAAGAATACATCAGCAGTTAAAAAATCACACAGCCACTGGGTCCCAGCGCCCACTATGCTGCATGGCCACAAAAAGGACTAGAGACAGGGACTGACCATAGACAGGCAGATTTTACAGGCACTTTTTCACGCTGTTCCCCCAGATGCCTCGGAATCACAAACCAGCCTTGAACGTAGGGAGCAAACCCAAACTGCTCTGTTGCATTCCTCTGCTTGGCGCCTCAGTGATGGTGAGGAACGATAGCCGCGACTTGCTTCTTCGTCACTCTGGATGAAGCAGTGAGAGAATTCCAGTGCGAGGCTGGAATTTATGGCTGTATCTAGGCAGACACGTACAGGCAGATGTCAGCTTGTCTGGCTGTGTTCTCAGCTAGCCAAATATCAACAAGATGGATGTGGTTTTACTGCACCAGATCTGTATCCATCTGTATCAACTTCCGTGATTATCTTCTGAGGTCTACTTCTGATGTTGCCACTAATTTGTCTGTGACTGCATGATTATTTCTGCATTTCAGACTATCTTCTACCTAAGAGATTTTTCAAGAGTGAGGGTGTGTTGAGGGATCTATTCCTCTACAGACGTTGGACTGGCTGTGAAGAGAATTGGGTCCGTTCCCTAGCACAGCTAATATTACTTCTTTTTTTCAAGCAGGCCATTTACTCCTCTATCTGCAAAACAAGGATAAATATTTCATCACTTGAAGCAGGGCTTATAAAAAACATCTGTCATGCGAAATGTGTTTGTGAACTAGGTTGCTATTACAGTGTTTGTGAGTAAAGTAAACACCTGCCATGCAAGTGGTAAGACCTCCTCCTAGCTTCAGCTTCTGTATAATTGTTGTTGTTACTGTTACATCGCCATTACTTATCCAAAAATTAATGAAAGTGAAGAAAATGAGACCTAATGCAATGGAATGGAAAAATAAAGACTATTTCCCTACTTTTGAGTAACACAGGATAGTGCTATATTCTATTATTGCTTTATTTACTGTTGATCGAGAACCATGTTCCAACATGGATGTTCTTCAAATAAAACTCATCATCTCTAAAAGCAAATCCCATGAGCTTTTACGTTAAGGTCACGAATCTCTCCGTAGCATGTTCATTGCATACATTTGGGGCAGATGTTTTACATTTTTCATGCCTGAGTCATGGGCTAAATGTCTGACTATTGACCCATGTTTTGGAGTGAAAACGTCAAGAAATCCTTTGCGGTAACTGTAGTTTCCTGTCAGATGGAAAAATGTTGGAAGCTCTTTCTCATGAACTTCTGTCCCTCACTGGCTGTATTTCCTGTCCAAGTGGGTTGGCATGGTGACAAACTTTATCTAATATGCAATCGCTGATTACAGAAAAAGGGAATGTAAACGGCGAATTAGACAAACTCTAAGGAAACTTTTTTCCTCAGTTTTTGAAGGCAAGAAGGCATATGGCAAAAGAATATAACAATTGCAATTTGTGTATCGTTCAGAGTAGTGCCCTCAGAGCAGTTACTAGCTAACATTCATGACTTCATTTGTACTTGGCAACATTCACATTTCAGATGCACTGGAGCAGATTAGTTTTCATAGTGGTAAACAAGGGAAAAAAAAAAAAAAAAAAAAACCAACAAACCCAAACCAAAAACGATCATGAGAGCTTGAAACAGCCTGGAAAGCTGAATATTTATTTTGTCAGGACCTGACGTGACCTTCATTAAAATCTACAGCAAGAATGAAACTGAATTCAGTATGAGATGGATCAGAACTACAAGTGCTGTCTACACCACTGTGGGTTTAATTACGAGGCAATAAAGGGCAGAGAGAGGAATTTTGAAGCCAATGGTTGTGCCAGACTGGCAGTGTTTACCTGAAATCTCCTGCCCCATCAGCATTTGTTGACCGGGCTTGGTAAAGAGATAAATGAGCTAACGTGACTTCCTAAGGTGGGTTGACTCAACTCACCTGAAGATCACCGAATCACAGTATCACGGAATGGTTTGTGTTGGAAGGGACCTTAAAGATCATCCAGTGGCACCCCCTGCCCTGGGCAGGGACACCTCCCACCAGCCCAGGCTGCTCCAAGCCCCGTCCAACCTGGCCTTGAACCTCTCCAGGGATGGGGCAGCCACAGCTTCTTTGGGCAACATGGGCCAGGGGCTCACCGCCCTCACAGCAAATAATTTCTTCCTGAGATCTCATCTAAATCTCCCCTCTTCCAGTTTGAGGCTGTTACCCCATGTCCTATCATTACACTCCCAGATTGTGAGCTCTTTGAGAAAAGGAGATCTAGGCTGAGGAGTTAGCCTTCTTCAGGTGGATAACCAAGAAGCAACTAAGTCAGAGATGAAGTGGCAAGCTCATTCCACTGTTTTATGGTTGAGTTTTTGAGATGGGAAACATGAGGTTAAAAAAAAACCCCGTACCAGTTCTGCAGCTCTGTGTACTGTGTTTGCACAGAAAGCTGTGTGAACTCATTCCATTTATGATCCCAGACTTAAAGACAAGTGAAGGCTGCTCGGGCTCCTCACTGATGACTCTTACGATAGGAATTTACATCACTAGTTTTTGCAGTTTTTTGTCAGGACACTCTTTCATTTATCTTCCTTCATAAAGCACACTAGATCAGGCTCTATGACACTAATGTGCAATGGTCTTGATTTGAATTGGTGTCTTAGGAGCCTTGAAAAGAAACCCCTGAAATGAGAGGTGCTGCCAGGATATATTTTCCTTTATTATGAGGCATTTAATCCAAGTTCTGCTCCACAGGAGACATTATAACGGTGATGTAGCTGGTTGCAAATCTACACAGCTCCCTGAAGGACCACTTGGTGCTTACTTTTATCTTAAAATATGCATCCAAAATCAGTAAGAAATTATCTGTGTGATTTCTTATCATTTGATTGATATTTCTTAAGCCAGATAATTACAGAACAAGACTTACCCTATATGACAAGGAACAATAAGAAAGAAACCCTCAGCCCTGCTCTTCAGATGGCAGCCTCTCAGAGCACACACTTCTCAGGGGGCTCGTAGTGTCATGGCAAACTTTTTCGTCCTGACACGTTCGAGAAGACAAGCCAGACACCACTGTTCTGGGGGACTTCTATGTATCTAGTCTCAATGTTGCTGTGGACATCTCTTTTCTTTCTGTCTCTCTTTGAGCCACAGAAAATGGATCAGCTGGTACTGCTGGTTTTATTAGTTGCTGATGGACACGCAAGCTTCCAGACTGGACTGTCTGAAGGGTTAAGCAGCTTCATGGAGGAAAGTACTAAATGAGAGGTGGCTGAGACCAGGTGCCAAGCCCAAATGCATAACTAGCCACCACTGCAGTTTGGTTTTATATCCATTCTGTGCCTGGAGGAACGTGCACATAGTGAGCCAGACTCTCCTACTCCTGCTTTAACTAGAGCTGACAAAGATTACAGTGGTATGAACAAGAGGGGATGCAGCATCAGTGATTTTAGTGAGATTATATGGATTCTTGAAAAAAAAGAAGGTGAAAAAGCTGACTTGGAAAAGCTAGATGTAAAGTGAGACTTCACAAATAGATATAAAGTGAGGCATCAGGAAAAACAGAGAAGTCATTGCCAATATCATAATCATATGGTCAATGTTGGAATAAGAGGAAAAACAGCACAATATCATGGGAATCTACCAGCACTGGATATTAGATGGAAAGAAGGATCAAGAAATTCCAGCCTTTATTCCACAGTTCTGTGCATCATTGCAGCTCATTTACACCTTCTGCAAAGGCAAATAACAATAAAATGCCATTGTGATAATTGAGATTGATCTCTTAGCCAATAAATGCTGCTTCGTTAGCTCAAACTTCCCAGTCTGTTTGCTTTAATTACCTGCTGTCTCTCATCCGTGGCTATGTACACGCAGCACTGAAGCTTAAGGCATAAACGTGGTGTTTATCATGCAGTGGTAGCTACAGAGGCACTTAAAGATTTATGACAAAGCATCAGAAAATGGCCCCCCAGTTGTAAAGTAAGAAAATTGGGGAAAAGCCGCTTTGAGTTCAGCCTGTAGAAGACATTTTAAGGTATCTTGAATTAGGACAAGTTAATTGTCACCCCCTAACTGCTTCTGAATTTATGGCCAGGAAGCAAAATTATTCAGGCCAGAAACAGCACCTTTTAATTAGGTACTTTGCAATGTCCAGCACAATAGATTATTTAGGCACAAGCACAGTACAAATATTGAGTATAGTGTAAGGAATAAGGAAACATTCAAAACATAAAGCAGTATAAAATAAGACCTCCCATTTTCAAGTCCTTTCGCTAACATAATAAAAATATGTGGGCAGGAAAAAGATTTTATATAGTAAGACATCATTTGCTTCATCAATGAAAATTAGGCTGTTCTTGCCAAACTGAAAGCACAAGTGATCCATAAGTAATTCTGTATTATAGACTCTTCCCTTAAACAAATGAAATGAAATGAAATGTGGAGTCTCCGTCTCTGGGGACATTCCAACCCCGCCTGGACGCGTTCCTGTGCCACCTGCTGTGGGTGACCCTGCTCTGGCAGGGGGTGGGACTGGGTGATCTCCAGAGGTCCCTTCCAACCCCTGCCATCCTGTGATTTTGTGATTCTTTTATCGGTTTATGTAAAAATAATTCAATGTCTGAATGATCTAGCAAGAGATGTTACCCTTTGGGAAAAGCTTTTCCTTTCTCCTACCTGAAATAACAGTGTGTTTACAAGTGATAAATCAGAGAAACTCTTCTTTAACAGTGCCCTGAGCCCAGGGTACTAGCAATTAAAACAATCACGAATTGCAAACTCCAGTAAAAGACTTTTTCTTCAGTAAAAGCTTCAATCAATGCCCCCAGCAAGTGGTGTAAGACACAAGCTGTCCACGAACGGACACCCACGACGTGCATTCCTAGAAAAAGACAACTTTGGAGATAGTAAACCTGCTTGTCACTTGAGATAAATCTTTTGACTTCCATTCGTGATACATTATTCTGTTCAAACACAAAGAGTCTGTGCACGTAAAACTTCCTAGTCCTCTCTGTTGAAAGGTACCTAGAATGTTTTTTGCACTGTGTATCTGTCCCCTCCCCATCCACCATACAGTTTTTATAAATCCCCCTGTATGGATTTCATTACCATACAGACTGTGAGTTCATGTACCGACAAGGACATTTTAATCCCATTAGCAGGCTTTGTTCAGCTCTGATCCAAGTTCCAGCTTGCAAGAAAGACCAAGCGATTTTGGAGGTATAAAGACGAGAGGTGACAATCAGTGTGGCAAGATCATGTTTATGGAGAAATACCTCTCCAGTCACCAGAGCTTGGTCAGTCCTTTGCTGGTGTAGGCCAAATCTCAGACTTTTCATCTACTAGTTTCTCGTGTCCCGAAAATGGGATGGTGACAGAGTGAGTAGAAAGGTGAAGTACAAGAATGTACGGAAAACTGAAAATCTCCAATTCCTCAGTACAGGTGTTCAGGACATACTGCAGTCTCACCTTTTCTAGCGCTTGTCATGTGGCATTTGTCAACAAGGCAAAAATAATCATAGAATCATAGAATGGTTTGGGCTGGGAAGGATCTTTAGAGGCCATCTAGTCCAACCCCCTGCAGTGAGCAGGGACATCTCCAACTAGCTCAGGTTGCTCAGAGCCCCGTCCAACCTGACCTGGAATGTTTCCAGGGATGGAGCATCTCCCACCTCTCTGGGCAACCTGGGCCAGTGTTTCACCACCCTCAGCGTAAAAAAAATCTTCCGTCTTTCAGTTTAAAACCATTACCCCTTGCCCTATCGCTACAGACCGTGTTAAAAAGTCTGTCCCTGTCTTTTTTGTGAGCCCCCTTTAAGTATTGAAAGGCTGCAACAAGGTCCTACCGGAGCCTTCTCTGCTCCAGGCAGTAATAATCTGGCAGCAGCAATGAGGTTTTCAATGCAAGGGGCATTAACGGTGGAGAAAGGACACGGTAACACCACTTTAGCTGTACGTGTTAGAGCAGGGTTGGCAGCAGAGGACATCTAGTGGTGTTCAGCTGTAAATTGTAAGAACAAACAGCCGGATTCGTGCACCATTCTGCTGTCAAAGCGTTTGTGCTCCCGTTCTCTGCGACTCAACATTATATATCTGTGTTGCACAAAAATGACGTATTTATGTACACAGGCTAGAAGCAGAGTTATAATTTATATACTTAGATATGTATATGGAGGAGGAAATCTGCTACAAGCTTGTCTTTTAATGAAGTTATGAACTAAGCTTATTCAGGTGTGTAGAAAAAGATCATTTGTAGTTTTTGCTTACAAAAATGTAATGCTGGGGTGTTTGAGAGAAACCGGAACTAAAACTAAATAGCTGCTAGCATTGCATAAAATGATGTTACCCCTTGGTAGGAGACACTGCTGCAAAAATTCAGTAAATAGTCATATTCCCGGCAACGGCACTGTCGCATGCCAGCGTACCCCTTTATTAGCCACTCCACGTGATACTGCAGGCTTACTCTAAGCCCACAGAGAGAAAGCTTCTTATAATGCCTTTGCCATATAGCGGGAGAAGGATGGCTAATTTTATTTATTTACTTATTTATTAAAAAATGCAGTTGAAAAAGGAGGCAAGGAGAGACATTCAAAAGGTTGTCTTCATACCTTTGGGTTGGATTTTCAGCGCAGCACCCTCCAGCAAAGCACTGAACTCTAAGGTTCAAGTTAAACACGCTTTGCTGAACCAGGGCCAGAACACTGAGTATTTTGCACAGTCAGATCTCTGGTGCATTTGTACAATAAACAACAATAACACTAAAAAGTCATCAGAAGTTCCAACTGTGTTCTGAGAATTAATTCGCTTGCTCCTGGAAAATTAACTTGAGTGCTGAACAGAAACCAATCAATAGGGGAAATCCAAAGCATGTGGCAGACTCCTTGGTGAAGTTAGTATTGTGTGTCTGCAGTTTCGCGCAGAATATCCAGCCTGGTAAACTAGAACTTTTAAAATTATCCTGTTCCAGAAGACAAGGCAATTTGACACTTTTGTGATTTCCCAAGTTGTCAAAATTCATATAAAAGCTTTTTTTATTGGAGTCATTGATTTTTCTTTTAGTTTGTTGCTTTTGACAAAAAACAAAGAAGAAAAACCATCTGAGTTGCACATACCACTGCTACTTCTTGAATGTTAAGAGCAACATTTTGGGGTGAAATATTGACTGTTGCATGAAATGGGTCAAGGCGGTTTTGGCAGAAAATAAACCCCCTTGTGTTCTGACACTCCTCACTGAGGTGGGAGGCCAGGTGTGGCTAGGTTTAAATTCTGAGTGATGCCCAATTCAGCACTATCAGTCCAGTCGCATTTAATATNGTCTTCCCCGGGTATCCCCCCTCTCTTGGGCTATTTTTATACTATTTATTATCTTCAAGGTGGAGTTTGAGTGACTTTAGTCATACATACTTTTATCATGATTGGTGTATCATGATTGGTATAGTTTATGAGAAATTCAGGGCGCAGACTCAAGAAGGAGCTGTCACACCTTGGAGGCGGGTAGTCTTTGGGATGGAGGTGTGTTTTGGTATTATAGTGACATTATAATGAGCGTAGTTTGCACAAAGGACAGCATTTCATCAAAATTTGAGAAAATGTTGGCTCTGAGTATCGAGCGGGCAGCTAATTGGCAGCTTATCTGTTTCATGGTATCATCCCATTCCCGTATCCGCTATACATCATAAGGTAAAGCCGCGGAATAATTGCATCCCGTCCTGTACCTCATGTAGCTTATCAGGGAACCACAGATGTTGTATTCTTCATGCCAGCTGCGGCTATTTTCTACCTCAGAAGCCTCTTGATTTTATACTTTTCCTTAATGTGTGAACAATGCTGTACTTTTGTATTTTTAGCCAATTTAGTATTTATTCCACAATTGACATACAATATTAAGAGAATTTCAAATCAAGATAAAAAGGAAGTGCCAAATGTTGGGAAAACCTAACCTGAAAATTTATGTCATGGGAATGATGTTTTACCACGTGACTCTTTAAAGAATCCATTGTAGTGAAGCAGGAAAGATTTCTGTTGCAGATTGAGGGTGGGATTCAGCTCCAGACACATAGAGATGTGCCTCAACTAGGTACTCCTAGGTGTCCTAGGCATCTGATGGTAACTGAGGCACCTAGAGCATCCTTCGTGACCTCCATCTGCTGCTCCAGAAAAGGGGATTGCCCTAGATCCTTCATCACAACAGTGAGCCCCACATGCTTTGAATTGCTTAGAGACGTTCTTCTCTTGTTTCAGCTGATGTCCACTGCCTCTTGCTCTCCCAACAGGAACCATTGTGAAGAACCTGTCTCTGTCTTCCCAATGAGCTCCTCCTAGATATGGGAAGGTTGTGATTAGGTACAATACTGCTGCACTGTATCTGTACACAGACATGGGAAGGCTGCTATTAGGTGCAAACCCTCTCGTCTCCAGGCTGATCAAGACCATTTCCCTCTGCCTCCTGTCACAGGGCATGTGTTTCATGCCTCTGATGATTTTGGTGGGCCTTGCACTAGACTTGATCAAGTTTATCAACATTTTTATTTTGTTGGTGTCCCAAAAATCATAATATTCCATATGTGGTCCAACAAGTTCTGGTTAGAGGGGAATAATCACTTCCTTCGGTCTACACTCCTGTTAGTACTGCACAGTATCTTGCTAATTTTCATTGCTGCCAGGGCACACGACTGGATCACGTTCAGGTTGTTGTCTACCAGGAACTATCAGAAGAGCTTTTCCCCAGTCAGTCAGTGCCCAGCCTGCACCATTTCTTCCTTCTCAGGGGGAGGACTTTGCATCTATCTTCATTCAGTTTCTTAAGGTTCTTGTGAAACCATTCCTCCAGCTTGTCCGCGCCCTTTTGAATAATGGCAGCCCTTCCCACCAGTGTACCAACTGATCCTCCGTCTGTTTAGTGTCACCTGTAAAGTTTATGATGTGCATTCTGTATTCTCCTCCAGGTCATTGATACAGATATTAAAAAAGATACACCTCAAGATAAACATTTAACTAGCTCCAGTTGTAACCAGCTTCCAAAAAGACTACAAACCCTTAACCCAAACACTTTGACCCTGACAGCTCAACTAGTTTTTCAGTCCCACATAGTAATCCACCTACTCAGATCTTAATAACCCAACTTAAAAAGAAGGATGCTGTGTCTGACTGTGTCATAAGCCTTGCTAATGTCAAGGTAGACAACATGCATCATTCTTCCTTTACCTTCAGACCTAGGTGTGTCATTGTAGAAGTTAAAAATGGTTTACATTAGGCAAATTCGTGTTGGCTACAAAATACATATGACCTTTCTCTACTGTCTTATTCCAAGGAAACATTGAGTCATTTAGATGAACAAAGTATTATTAGAACATGCTGAGTTCATCTTTTTCTTGGTATGGACTTGGTACACAAAGGAAGAACTGACACAGTGTCAGACTTCTTCGGTAGTGAGGCAATTTATTTCACTTATAAGACCACCCTGGAGACTCTGAAGCATGGTTACAGTCTTTTCAGCTGGACATTTTTTCTCTGGGTCTTATCAGTGCGGCCTTTTAATAGACCTGATATTGTGTGATTTGAGACATTAATCCATCATTTCCTTTCCTTTCTAACATAACTTTCTAACATAACTTCTGCATAGTAAGATTGAATGTAAGCATTGAGAACCCCAACACTGTCTAAAGTATCTTCCTGCCACTTATACGCTCTCTCATGAGAAGAACTCACCATGATACAAATAAGAGTAGTTAATTTTACCTCACAAGCACCAGTGTCCAACCTTGGGGTGGGGGCAGGGAGGGGGGGAACACAACACAAAAAACTACAAAACCCAAAACTGTATTACCATTTCTGCTTTTCTGTCCTATACGTGAAGCCTTCACCATTCCTGTTTTCCACTCCTTTACACCATAGGAAGTTTTTGCTGCTTCAGCTGATGCACAGCTATAAATCTGCTATAAATGAGTTGAAAATTCTGCTTGTTTGTTCCAGAATGAACAACAGGGGATGGGACGGGAGTCTCTTAATATGGATATGCTGCCAACTGGAAAACTTTCTGCTTCCTCAAGATATAAGCTACACTCAGATTTTTCTTCATCCCACCTTTTTATTCTGGCCTCCTTACCAGAACTGTGCCCTCATTAACGGAGAGGAGGGCTGAATGAGCTGGCCATGCAGATAATTTTGAAAAAGAAAATATAGGAACAGAGAGGGAAGTAAAAAATCTGTGAAATGCTAGGAAAGACGAACTCATTCTTATTTGTGAATAAGCAGTGACTCGGCTGCAGGGCAGGAGGGTCCGGCGGGGCCCTGTGCCGGCCCCACGGAGCGGCGGTTCAGCACCCTGGCCAGCGCCCGCCCCGTCCCGCGTGGGCGCCTCCCGGGACACGGCGCTGACCCCCGGGGGGGTCGGGGGGAGCACCCCAATACATCGGGCAAACACAGCTGCAGCCTCTTCCACGCAAACCACAACGCCCTGGCCTTTAAGTAAAGGGTGGAAGGGATGCAGAGGTGTCTATCTGTGGGCTTGGGCTACGATTTCGTGCCGGACTGGAAGCGCTAGGCAGCTTTTTAAGCTTTAATACTTGAACCAGCCGAGAAGAGAGCTGTTTATGAGTCTCCAGCCCCAGCGATTTCTTGGCTTGTGCCTGCAAAACTCTTAGGAAATGTCAGGTTACTTTGCTATGACATTTCATGCTTACTTTTTTTTTTCCCTGCACTTCGCCTAGCAGTGCCTTACTACTGCTTGCAACGCTTTTTCAAAAGAAAAATATATCCCTGAGCAAAACAGTGGTGAACTTCTTAGGACGGAATTAGAAATAGATGTCAGGAATTCGTGACCTCCCAGTCCATTGCGTACTATTAAAAGGGAGGGGATGAAAGGGGAAGCAAAATATCTGCAACGAGGGAGACATTAAGAGCGCTGAAGGTTTACCTTGTTAAACTCACATGTGTACGGTCATACTTTGTTGTTTCCTACCTGTTGGTGGCCATCAGGTGTCAGATGCAGTTGCCCACTGTCTCCTTCTGTCCTGACAAGAGATTATTTCTTTTAGTTAATTTCCCAAGGAGTTAAGCTCCTTGTCTTTACATGGCCATTACTCTGAGAGAAGGTAAATCCTGCCCTGCCACCTGTGCCTAGAGCTTGAGTGTCCTGCTGTCCTCCCAATACTCTCTGAAAACCAGCAGCATTGGTGCCACTGGCTAACAGAGGGTCTTTAACCCCCATCCCCTTCACAGATCTCCTCAAGGAGACGTGACTCTCTCTTGCAAGGACTTATCCATCCATCAGGTTTTGGGGTCCCCCAGGAATTCAGAACACTCCGGTCCTTCCTGTGTTATTACAGCCTGTCTCACTTCCCGGGCACCACGTCTCTGCAAAGAGCCCTCCACCTTCCTCCATCAGCACAGCTGCTCTCCAGCTCTAGAGCTCTAAGAGACATGTTGTGGTTTCAGCTGGGATAGAGCTGACTTTCTTACCAGCAGGCAATATGGTGCTGCGTTTTGGATTTGGTAGGGGAATAGCATGATAGGGCACTGGTGGTTTTGATTGTTGCAAAGCACTCAAGGTCTTTTTTGCTCCTCACCCCACCCCACCGGTGAGCAGGTTGGGGGTGCACAAAAAGTTGGGAGGAGACACAGTCGAGACACCTGACCCCAACTGAGCAAAGGGATATTCCACACCATATGACATCATGTTCAGTACATAAAGCTGGGGAAAGAAGAAGAAAGGTGGGACATTTGGAGTTGGGGCATTTGTCTTCCCAAGTGACCATTACATGTGATGAAGCCCTGCTTTCCTGGAGGTGGATGAATACCAGCCTGATGATGGTAAGCGGTGAATTAATTCCTTGTTTTGCTTTGCTTGCAGGCACAGCTTCTGCTCTACCTTTTAACCTGTCTTTATCTCAACCCATGAGTTTTTTCTTACTTTTACCCTTCCGATTCTCTCCCCTATCCAAACTGGGGGTGGGTGTGAGCGAGTGGCTGCACTGTCCTAGTTGCTGTCTGTGGTTAAACCACAGCAAGACCCCACAGCACCAGGCAGCCCGGGGCAGGAGGAGATGAGGGATGTGACTGTCAGTACTCCCCCCCACACACACCAGTGACTGTGGGGAATGGGGGGCAGGATGGAGGTGAGGCCCTGCCACTCTCACCATGGCCACAGCTGGAAATGCTAACCCACCCATCACCCTCCACCCGAAGGGCAGGGATGGAACCACCCCCTGCCACCCCTTCTGTAACAGCAATAGTGACACCCCCACCCCAAACCTGCGGGGCACAGTGCGGGTGGGAGGTAACGACGCCCAAGCCAGTGCCTGCGGGGTGTCTGTGAGGACACGGGGGGACACACGCATCCCACCCAGCCGCCGCCCCCGCAGCTCCCGCCTCCCCCGAGGGGACCCAGCCGCGCTCACCGCCGCTCCCGCCGCCGCCGCCCGGAGCCCTGCCCGCCGGC
>VXBH01000811.1:22399-112274 GCA_013400035.1 Rynchops niger | reverse complement strand
GCCGGAGCGGGCCATGCCGGCGGGGCGAGCCGGGGCTCTGCCGCCGCTCCTGCTGCTGCTGCTGGCGCTGCCCGGCCCGGGGCCGGCGGGTGAGTGCCGGGGGTGGGCACCGGGGTCCCACCCGGGAGGGAGGGAGGAGAGGGGCGGCGGGGACGCTCCCCGCACCCCCAGGTTCCAGCCCCGACCCCGCAGCCCCGGGCAGGAGGGACGGAGGTGGAGCAGTGAGGGGCCGGTGAGGTGGGGAGTTTTCAGCGGGGCGATCAGAAGAGGCTAAAAGATGGTAAAGGGCAGAAATAATTAATGGAAGGCGTTGGGTTTGGTTGGATTTTCTCTCTCTCTCTTTTTTTTTTTTTCTTTCTTTTCTGTTTTTGTAAAAATCAGAGCCTTTTTCTGCTGGAGTAGCCTGAAAGAGGAACTTGGATGGCAGCAAATCGGTTGTGATTTGCATGTTTTGTTTGGAAATGTTCGTGTGTCCTTTGGCAAGGGCTAGGTGCCTCGCATTGATTTTCCCTTTTTACTCGTTGTCCTTGACATACTTCAACCAGGTGCTTAAATGCTGCTTTAATGCACGAGTGTAAGAGCAGGCGCTCTCAGGTAGCCCCTGCTGTCCTCGCTGCCCGCTCATTCCCCACGGTGAATTCTCCTCACTGCCGGGGAAAAGCTGATGAGGAGATGAGGTGAACCTGCCCTGGCCCCCAAACCTGCCCCGACCTCCTAAGCCAGTGGCCAGGGATGTCCCGGGCTAAGCCCAGCACCTGGGCTGTGCCACAGCGGGTGTGATGCCTTGGGACTCTCAGATCGCCATTGCCATCCTCATCCTCAGCTGTTTAATTACAGCGCTGTAGTTGTAACTTTATCTAAATACAGGGACAAGGGCTAAAGATTCAGCAGAAGGGTTGGGGGCTCTTGTGTCTCTCCCTGCCCAGAACGCTCGGGTTGGTACGCTCACTTCTACATGTGCCCACGTGCTACAGGGGCAGCTCGGTGGCTGCTGCACCCACCTGTCCTCACCCTCAGGCACCTTGGACAGACAGAGTCTGCCTTGCCACCTCTGCTGGTGGTGTTCTCCACTGGTCCTGCCTTGGCAAGGGGGTTAGCAAGCTGACAGATAGCCACAGAGATGCAGGACACCTCTGGGGAGGTCTTGGGTGTTGGTAACCATTCCTTACCCGTCTTCTATTGTAGCTGTTAGCGCCCTTGTAGATGGATAAGGAAATTCTAAGTAGGGCAAGAAAATTCAGATGAAGTGATGCCAACAGGTTCAGCATGAACTTCTCCACTCTCATCCCTTCTTCTGTCCCTATAAGCCATTTGCAAAAGATGGGAGCTTTGCTATAACCATGCATTTCTCCCCCAACCTCCTATGTTCTACCACGAGGGTAGTGGAGCAATGTCATGGGTTTCCATAAGTCCCACTCCGTTCTCGTTCTGATGCCCCACAACTGCAGGCACATACCTCAAGCCATCACGATCTCCCAAAAGAGGCTTCTGTGTTAGTCGGGAGTTAGATATCTCTCTCATGTCAGTTTGGGTTTCTTCATCTGCAGGAAATGTTATGTGTTCCTTGGTGGGGAAAGCACAGCTGACTCGTCTTTACGTTCCTTATACATATTGCCAAGAAAAAGGCAGGAAAAAATAGCGTGACTATTGTGAGGTATAGCTTTGGGGGTTGGAGACATTCTTACTTTTACTTTAGGAAATGTATATAAAGATAAGAGCCATATAATTATTTCCAAGGCTATGATTTCAGCGGCCTGAAAGTGAGACTTCCGCCTAGCATATTGAACTGTGGACTCTCAGTGCAAGTCATTACAGCCACCATTCCAGCTGGAAAAGAACACAGACGTATATATAATATATCTGCTACAAGAAATGCCCAGTAACCTACTGAAAGGGTTAATGCTGATGGAAAGAAAAGAACTAAAAGAAAAAAGAACAATCCACTTAGCACCTTCTGCTACATGTTAAGCCATGGCTGCACATCAGAAATGTTTCTACTGAATGGAATAGCTGGGGTTACACCACGAGAAACCAGAACAAGACCACCATCAGTGACATACTAGAATATTGCAGAAACAGTGTAGGAAAAAAAAAAGAACAGCAAAAAGAAGAAATACATTCCCATGAAACACATCGCCATGGAGATCTCTCATGCTTTAAAGTAACAGTCCGGTCTTGTGTATGTTTGTGGGCTTATTTTCTCATATCCTAAATTCACGTTCCTCTGCCGAGAACTTGGAAGAGATAAATGTACCGTTAACAGATATTGTAAGCAAAGTACAGCCATAAGCAGTATGTAATATACAGTTATCAGCCTGTCAAGATATAGTATAATTTATCATAAATCCACTGGACATGACAACAGCTCGGTGCAATTCACCTAATAAACCTAGTGCAAATGAGGATCAGTTTAGCCCTTTACCGTTCTCTCTGCTGCCTATTGCAAGAAAGTACTTTGTGGTTTTTATATCAATGGGCTGGTCAGGGCACCGTGCTTTGGGTAGGAGGAAATCTGCTGACATGTAAAAGGCTTCGGAAAGTGCTTTTGGAGTGTGGTTAATGGAGAAAAATCCTTTGGATCCTGTGACAGTCGGGGACACACATCATTTCTTGGTGCTGTGTGCACTGCTTGGATTATTAAACTGCCCAAGGGAAAGGCACAGAGGAGTTGGTGCACTGGGAGCCCTTCCAGCACCCAGCAATTTGCCCCTATGACTGAAGGTGCTCTTAGTACTGTATGGTCAGAGAGCTGGAATTTAGAGCACCTATTCATGAAGGCACCACTGTTCAGTGCCACTCACAGAAACAATCTGTCACACTGAAATAAAGCTTTTTATGAACTAATTTGTGCTGGAGGTGGTCCAGGCCCCACTCACACAGGGAACTGGAGTCCCAGTTATTACAAGCTCATTTGGCAACAGGTTAAAGGCTTTTACTACTTAAGAAAAAAAAAAAAAAAATCCCGGTACATACTTTATTATAAACTACTCTGTCAGAGTCCTCTTTTATTGGTAAAGAGTTAGAGATTTCGGGATGCTGCAGCTCATTCTAACGTACTAGATATGAGCAGAGAGGACTACGCTGATTTCTTATACTCTTCTAAATCCATGGTGACACGTTCTGTGATTTCACTGGGGCCAGGATTTCATCCTAATATTAACTGGATGATTTTTCCAGACATGTGGGTACGGTTGGAAATACCGAGCATAATTCCATAGTATTTCTACACCACCCAGGGAAGCACTGAGCAGAAATGGCACCAGTCCATTCATAGAAAGAGCTTAGCTGCCTGGGGCGAGGCTTCTTAGCTCAGTTCCAGCATCAGAACGACAAAGCTGTGCGGACCCTGGTGCCAGGGCCAGCTTGTCGGTACTGCCCGCCACCACACACGGAGGTCTGGTGTGCTCATTTTCTTAATCAGAGATTTTTTTTTAATGTAAGAAATTTAACTCGTCTTTTTACTACCGCTGACTCATAGAAATAACTTTATGTATTTATGTGTTATGTTATATACATATAATGAACCAGTTAGTTTATTCTGGGTGAAGATAGCGCTCTGTGAGCCATAAAAACAATGAGTTTTCTTACATGTCGTAGCTGTGTGTTGACATCTTAAAAACTGGCAAAGTTTTTGACATCCAGTAGTCATCTGCTGAGGGGTAACTGGGAGACAAGCATTTAACTGTATTTTGGCATTTCCAAGGTGCTTTGTTCCAACCCTTAGTTGGTCTGACTCATGCAAATCCACGGGATAAGATGAGCTGTCTCTTAGATATGCAAGAGTGTGGCCATCTTCTGTTTCTGTGTGTAGCCCATCTCAGTTGCCACAACTCTTTACGTGTGGTTTGTAACCCACAGCACTCCTTGCAACGAAAGGAGTTCTGTCCTTCCCATTTGAGAGTGAGAGTCTTGGTGTCTCAGTTCCCTCAGTGGTATGTCCGAAGCCATATTAGAAGTTTGTGGAGTATTAAGGTACACCAACACTCCCAAAGAAAAGAGGACCAGAAACCAGGCTCAAGCACTGGGCACATGGTCATCCACACTGCTTAGCTGATAGCTTCATCCCTGGTTTGTCTTTGCTTTCAAGGATGTCTTCGAAGCTGCCACTTACTATGAGAAAGAATTGCAGCAGGATATCTTGATTTCATCACAGACACATGTTTGATGTTGAGGAATGGGCTAGATGGCTGCACTCAAAGGGTTGCAGTCAACGGCTCAATGCCCAACTGGAAACCAGTGATGAGTGGCATTCCTCAGGGGTCAGTACTGGGACTGAAGCTGTTTGCCATCTTTGTCGGCAACATGGACAGTGGGATTGAGTGCACCCTCAGCAAGTTTGTCGATGACATCAAGCTGTGTGGCACGGTCGACACGCTGGAGGGAAGGGATGCCATCCAGAGTGACCTGAACAGGCTGGAGAGGTGGGCCCATGCCAACCTCATGAAGTTCAACCAGGCCAAGTGCAAGGTCCTGCACCTGGGTCATGGCAATCCCAGGCACAAATACAGGTTGGGCTTTGAGGTACCTTCTAACCCAAACCATTCTATGATTCTATGTTTATTTTGATGACTACTGTAGATTCAGAAGTAAATTCTATATTTTTAAAAACTATGAAACTTTTAAAAAGTATGAAAACGTAGCTGAAACTTTCGTAAGGTACTGAAAGTTAATTATGTATAGGTATTTTTTATATTCCTTATATCTTTTGAGAAAAAAATCATTCAGACTCAGCCATAGGTATATGATCTTCTTCAGTTTGTTTGCTGGGGAGGTAGGAAAAATCTGGGTTTGGATAAAGAAGATATCAAATAAACTAAATACCAGGCTAGGCCAAAAAAACTCAACAACTATCTAAATAAAAGAAACCAAGTACTAGCCAATGACTTACTTGTCTGGGAAGAAACCTAACTAGACAGATATGAGACAACATCAGAGACTTCAGCTGAACATGCAAATTTACAATGATTGACTTTACACAGATTAACTTGAGATAACTGCAAAGCCTCTTATCATCCTCAGCCTGTTTTACTGTTTATTCATAATTTCTAACCTCCGAGAAAAAATTACTGGGAATATCTTCTTCATCAGAATCATCAGATGAGCCACATATGAGAAACTTGCAGGTATGCACTGCTTTTTCATAAGTATCTGCTCTCCAGGATCTGAGGCCCTGGGACCTGCCAGCTTTCTGTAAAAAAACAGCTCAGGGACACAGAATCACAGACTCACAGAATGGCTGAGGTTGGAAGGGACCTCTGGAGGTCATCTCATCAAACATCCTTGCTCAGATAGGGACACCTAGAGCTGGTTGTCCAGGACCATGTCCAGCTGGGTTTTGAATATTTCCAAGGATGGTTGAGTCCCCATCCCTAGAGGTGTTTAAGAAACATCTAGATGTGGCACTTGAGGGCATGCTCTAGTGGCAGAGATTGTAGGTTGCTTGGTTGGAATCGATGATCTCAAAGGTCATTTCCAACCGTGAAGATTCTGTGAAGGATGAAGAGCCCACAGCGCCTCCAGGCAACCTGTGCCAGCGCTTGGTCACCTTCACAGTAAAAAAAAAATGTTTCCTGATGTTCAGACTGGACCTCTTGTGTTTCATTTTGTGCCCATTGCCTCTGGTGCTGGCACTGGACACTACTGAGAAGACCGTGTCTCAGGTGTCTTTGTCCTTCCCTTCAGGTATTTATATACCATCCTTCCAGAACAGTCCCAACTCTCCTAGCCTTTCTTTATAGGAGAGGTGCTCCTGTGCCTTCACCATCTTCATGACCCTTGTTTGAGCTCTCTCCAGTATGTCCACTCCTCTCTTGTACTGAGGAGGCCAGAACTGGGTCCAGCACTCCCGGTGTGGCCTAGCCAGTGCTGAGTAGGGAAGGCTCACCTCCTTCCATCTGCTGGCAACAGTTCTTCTAATGCATCCTGGAATATCGCTAGTCTTCTTCATGGCAAGAGCCCATTGCTGGCTCATGTTCAATTTGGTGTCCACCAGGACCCACCAGTCCTTTTCTGCCAAGGTACTTTCTAATTTGTCAGTCCCCAGCATGTACTGGTGCCTTGGGTTGTTCCTCTCCAGGTACAGGACTTTCAGTCCGCTTTGTTGAGCTGCATGCGAGACATGCAGGAACATGGACAAGAAAGAATCTGGCTGTGCTCAGCCTGAACAAAGGAGGCAGTTTCCCTGCACAGGATCAGACTGAAATCTAGATCTTTAACTGAAGGCATGGCAGTGCAGACAGATCGCGGGTTATGTGAGCAAGGTTAAAGGACTAGAGTCACCACAGAACCTCTGCACTGTGCTCCATGGTGGTCCTGTCTCCTCCTGCTTCGTTCCCCAGTTCATCTCAGGCTCGATACACTCCTGTGGCATCTCAGATATCAGGTGGGAAGATTTCAGCTACTTCTTTTCCCACTTCTACTTTAAAATGCCAAAGCAAGAACCAATTTTGAGATATTTCAGTACTTCCTGTCTCATCCGGAAACTAGATATAAACAAGTAGTTCCACAAACAGCAGAAGTGATGGCGCCTGGTTTCCCGTGACCTTTTATCTCCTGTTTGGATTATACCGCATCCATGAATGTGAGCTTTATTCCAAGCACTTCCCATGGTGTGGATCCTAAACTGTTTCTCCTGCTGTAGAAACCCTTCCTTGAGTCCTTCTATCCATATGGGAAGAGGTGAGATGGACGCATAGGGTCATAACAAAGTCCAGACATGGCAGAATCACACTCACAATGATCACAAAATGAGAAACACAGCAGTAGATGTTCCTACAAGTGCAAGCTGTGATAATAACGCTATTCAGATATTTTGCTTCCACTGAATCCCTGTAGGAGCAAAGGGACCCTTTGCTTCATTTTTTCATCCTTCATTGGCATGGGTGCTTCTGGGGTTACACTAAACATGCCACAGCTTTAATGCTGTTTGGCAAATTTTACTTTTCTATCTGGAACTGAACTTGGAAAGAGAGGTTTAGAAGAAGCAAGTGAAAGGAAATATTTAGAAAAAGAGGTTATTGGAAAAAGTGCATCTTTGTTTAGGATTTAGTAAATATGGGTGACAGATGCTAAGAATGACATATCGCACCAGATGTTTTATGTATGTTGGGAAAAGGAAGCATTAGGTTTACAGCATAGTGAATCTATTTGTTAAGCTTTCTGGCAGGTGATGAAGGGAGGACTTGCACATAAAAACATAATTTCCATGAACTTTGGAGTATGTGGGGAAGATTAATCATCCTGCAAGCTTGGGTCAGATGCTCAGCTGACGTAAGATGATGTAATTCCACTGGACTCAGTGCAATTGTGTTGATTTACACCAGCTAAGCTTATCATACCTACCCCTATACTTAATTTGTTTTCCTAATTAGAATTGAGATCAGAACATAAGCAGCGTTCACTCCTTCAGGAGCTATTCCATTATTTTAGTTGTTAGCAGAATGAACTACCATAACCCTCATATCCTAAACTGAAATCTAGTATGCAACTGTACACAACTGCATGGGAGGAGGACTTATTCTTGAGAGTCTTGGTTTGTAATTTTTATTCTCAATCACTTGAGAGTGAAAAATCAATGATTAACAGCCTAAATGGCTCCAAATCAAAATAAGCCAGGCTGCAGCTTGGAGTGGGTTTGATAGGATCAACATGATAATAATCTTCTCTGGGTCTTGGAAAAAAATAATTAAATAGTTAGAAATAACTTACAAATCATTTTAAGTGTCTAAATCAAATCCAATCCCTTTGAAGTTTGCTAGTGTACCTTAGTGATCTTGTAAATTCATGTGACTTGCAAAGAATTTCAAGAGTAGCTTTAGAAGTGCTTGAGACTTTCAAAGCTATCCATGAAATATACAGAGACAAAGAAAACTTTTCAAAGCCCTTGCGTGACTTCATCTTCCAAACTATATTCTCAAAAGTGGTTGAGTACCTAGGAGCCTAAAATAGATAGGAACTAGTAGCGCTTGTGTTGCTTCGTGATTTACCACATCTGAGCTGCGCCCAGAAAGCGCCCACTTGAAAAGTCACTTGAACACAGTGACTTTTACCACCACAGGCAGAAAAACTTAATTATTAAGACTGTGTGACCATACATTGACTTCTGTGGACACATTTCCAAGGCTATGACTCTGAAGTTATCAAAATCATCGCAAACGCCATCAGAATTTACAAAGCCTGTGGTAGGTGTGCTCTGCGATCTGAGTTCTAGCACAAAAATCTCTCTGAGCCACGTCAAAGGTGAAGGGACAGCAGCAAAAACAGATGTTACAATGAATGGGAATAAGAAGAAATTGTTTACATCTCCCTGGTGTTGGAAGTCGGCTGCTGAGAACACAGGAGGCAGAAGTAAGTTGTTATAGGAAGAAAGGATTGGGGTATGGGGCGAGGGCTGCAGAGGGACTGGGAACAGTTCTGGTATTGGAATGGGAAAGGAAGGGCTGTCTCAAGAGTTACTTCATTTCCCTCAGTGCCCTCATGGTAATGCCGTAATTTAGAGGTGTTTTCTGTGGACAGTCTAGGGAAGAAACCAAGGCCCTCTCTAATCCACTCACAGTTGGTGGAGGCGAGTTTTTTGCGGATCGTTTTAGAATCAACATAATTTTTCTATTGATATTGCAAAGATAACTTTCTGAATTCTGTCACAGAGCAGTTTTTCTCATCCTGTTCAGTGGAAAATAGCCTCTGTTCTGTCGTTCACAGACCACGAAGGAGATTTCCCCAGAAATACCTCCACAGCAACAACAGGCCACTTCTTAATCTTACGTACCTGAGAAGAAAAACTGGAAAATAGTGTTTTCAATTTGAAATGCTCTGTTTACTATTGTATATGATAACAATGATCTATCATATCAGACATTACCAGAAATTCCAAAGTTGTCTTGAAGTACAGTATCTTGTTCATCATTTCCCTAATGATTTGTTTACCCCAATATAATTTTATTAATTGAAAGTTTGGCTTAACAATGCTTGCATACACTCTTCATCTTTGCACTAGAGATCACACTCTGAAGGTATTTAGGAGCTTAAAAATGCAGGCAGGACATACAATCTTTCTTCTAAGGTGCTTGTAAAAGTCCCACTAGGCAAATCCACGTTTCTTTAGGCATGCAGATACAATAGCAAGTCTCGTCTGAGCCTTTAGACGAACAGTCTCACAGAAAGCTGAGGTGATTAAAATGTGCTATTAGATATCTACTGGAGTCCACAGAGGCCAGTAAGGCACTGGTCTCAAAACATCTACTTGCAAGAATATATAATGCATTGTTTTTAGGTGACACATACACTGGGATTTTCCTGCTTCCTTTGGGAACCTATGAGTCTAAACTACCTCAGTGGAGTTAATTATTTTTTCCTGTAATTCACCCTAAAGTTTCCTTTGCATAACTTCATCCTGTTACTCATAGTCTTACCTCATGGCCCACGGTCCCTCTGAAATTTAAAATTACATATGCTATGTATGCAATATATGCATAGCTACTCTCTGTGTCCCCTAGCACTGTCATTAGATTACCTTATACTTGGCTAGATTCTCAAAATATTTTTTAATATAATCATTATTGTTTACGTTACATTAATGTAACGTAATTAAACATTACGTATGTACATAATTAACGTACATACAAAACATACATGCAAAATGTACATAACTAATTAAACATTAATGTTTAATTAATTGCTGGTTTACTATACATTTTTGCCAGTTCATTAATGCCTTCGTGTTGCTCAGTTGCCACCCACCTGAGCAGTGTATTAACCTGGACGGCTCGCTCAGTCAGTGCTCCAACAAAGCTGCAAGACAAATCTATGCAATTCCAAGCAAACAAAAATATAGTTGTTCTACATTGTGTTTAAAAGGAGCAAAACAACCTATATCCCTTCCTAGACTCCATTTGTCCGAGTCTTCTAGCATGAGGTCATGATCTTTCCTTTTGCACGGCATTTCTTTCCTTCACAACTGCATTAAACATGAAACAGAATCTTCATTGAAATAGAGTGAACAGGCTCTGCAGAATTTTACATTTGAAAGCAAAAGGAAAAATAGGAGAAAAAAATCTATCGGTGCTTAAAACCCTCCGTTTTGATATTGAGGGGCACACAGAGAACAGAGCATCCTGTTCAGTTCAGAGCACAGAGGAGACAATATGCAGGAAAAAAAGTACCCTGAGTCATTCTGCAGCCAGGGTGGGTGGAAAAACAGGAGAGTTACATTTGATTTGTGAAGAATTTTAGAAGCTTATTTTGTATGTGGCTGTGGCTGGCACTCCTGGTACCGCATAGCAGGGCTAATTCATGTACCTCTGGACTTCTTTCAAAGCCATTAAACTCCCGTAGCTAGAGCACAGCATCTTCTCCCCCCTCACCTTCTCAGCTACAAGTCTCTTGCCCAGCGGGTGACATCTCTGTAATGGCAGGAGGTGGAAGCCACTGCGGCACCTTTTCCTTCAGTAGGTTTCAGGACTCCCCGCAGGGATGGCAGTCAGCATGAGACGAACTGTGCCTCTTGTGCAGCGTGGGACCAGCGTCTGCGCTGAGGGGGAGCCGGTACGGAGGTGTTTCTCTGCTTGCTGCAGGACAAGGCTGCCACATCACCTGCCTCACGCTTGCCATGTTCAGGGAAATGCTTAAAAAAAACCACGAGAACTTTTTTTAAAGATAAACTCTTACATCTTTATAGAATCACAGAATCACAGAATCTTCNGAGGTCTCCCCTCAGCCTCCTCTTCTCCAAGCTGAACATGCCCAGCTCCCTCAGCCTCTCCTCACATGACCTGCTCTCCAGACCCCTCACCAGCCTGGTAGCTCTCCTCTGGACACGCTCCAGCACCTCAATGTCCCTCTTGTACAGCGGGGCCCAGAACTGAACACAGCACTCGAGGTGAGGCCTCACCAGTGCCCAGTACAGAGGCACCATCACTCCCCTGCTCCTGCTGGCCACGCTGTTCCTGAGACAGGCCAGAATGCTGTTGGCCTTCTTGGCCACCTGGGCACACTGCTGGCTCATGTGAAGCTGGCTTTTATGTTTGCCTCCTGGTTTCTGCCCCTTTTTCTCCTCTCACTTTGCATTTCCAAGCCGTTCTGCAAGGGCAGGATGAGCACCAGCTTTCACAACCAAAGCTGTGAAAACTTCCGTGAGGTTTGGGAACGCCCAACAGCAGCATGCAGAAGAACAGCCCTACAGCCCGGCGCAGCGCAGCCACCAGGAAATGTGACCTGCAGACTTCGGTAAGATAAATCTCAGAACTGTAACTCGTGTTGAGAGCCAAAGGCTGTGTTTACCAACTAAGCCACTTATTTTGTTAAGCGTGCAGCAGGAGGAGGAAGAGCCTCTTTCCTGGCCTCTGTGGGACTGTTAGATGATAGCTCCCAGGACTTTTGCAATAGCTGTCCCAGTCAACAAGCAGTGTCCTGGTGCACTTGGCACCAAGGCTCCTGGTGGCATTTTGACTGCTGGTAAATGTTCTGACTGCTCTAAATCCTCCAGCTATTGCGTTACCTCGTGATCCGGGATGAATTCTTTGCCAGCGAGTTGGAGGAATGAGAATTGCTGCTTGTTTTACAAGAAGCGATAATAATGGAGACGATAAATCAAGGGAAATTATTGTATCTATCTGAACCATTAGAAGTTCCGTTACATTCATTTTTTTAATCAAATACTTTCCGTTCCAGTGGACTACAAAGCTTCTTAATCAGCAAAAATAAACACAGTAAAACTTCCAAAAAACTGTAATCACAAGGGACATCCCCAAGATAAAAGTTATCATTTTAAAATATGCTTTCTTATTTGTGTTATTTAATAACTTGGATGACTAAAACTTGAGGAAATGTAAAGAGCCAAACTCCTTTTGGAAGTTCATAGTCCAGCCAGTAAAATCCATCCACATGGTGGAGATCTCACAAAATAAGTTTTATGAGGCAAGGCAGTCATTTTCAGTGGCACTCATTACATTAGACATTATACTTTCTACAGTTTTGTGGGACAAATAAATAAAATTCAGAGCATAACCTTCTGCCCATTTTGAATCTGACCCAAACCCAAAGATCTAGGGGCGGTCCAAAACCTCACCTAAAACAAGATTTCACTTTGTATCCAAACTTCATAATGCCGGCAAAATGAAGACAGAAGCAAGTCCTTACGAGGAGGTGACTCAGTATTCACACTCCACTGCACTCTAATTTAAGTCTGAGATGGGACAGAGATTTTAAAAGCTGAAAGCTAATTTGTTGTCCTGCTAAACAGCTTGGAAAGCTATTTCAGCGGAGTTTCAACTCCTATGGAAACTATGTAAAAGGCAGCAAAATATCTGCCCTGCTCCAGGCTGGAGGATGCAGCAGATACGATGTCTGCACTAGGACAGGGTCAGTAAATGTGGTTCCTCAGAAAGCTGTAGTCCTGGATTAGGAAACACATCTCAATATTAAAGAGTTCCCTGAACTCTTTAGGGCAGATTCCCAGGGAGTCTGGAAAAGGATGCAGGGCTCAATGAAATAGGGGCAAACTGCTACAGTGACGAAGAAATACATATGAATTTTTTTCTCTTTTGGCTTTGCCGAGGGAGCATTAATTATTACAAAGAAAACAAAACCAAAACCGTAGTAGCCTAAAAAAGGGACTAAAAGAGCTTTGGTCTCTCTCTTCCATAAGTACCAGGAACATCTGTTTTGCACCTTTCAATCACTTTGCTCACTGCAAGCTGATTCTTTACTATTCTTGTAATAAAGAGGTGAAAAAAAGATTTTTTTCGAAAGGTTGCTGTGGTGGGCTGACCCTGGCTGGACACCAGGTTCTCAACAAAGTCACTCTATCACTCCCCTCTTCAGCTGGACAGGGGAGAGAAAATATAAGGAAAGGCTCGTGGGTTGAGATAAGGACAGGGAGAAATCACTCATCAGTTACTGCCACCGGCAAAACAGACTCAACTTGGGGAAATTAATTTAATTTATTGCCAATCAAATCAGAGTAGGGTAGTGAAAAATAAAAACTAAATTTTAAAACACCTTCCCCCCACCCCTCCCCTCTTCCCCGCCTCAACTCCACTCCCCATTTCTCCACCTCCTCCCCCCGGGNCATGGGCTGCAGGGGGACAGCCTGCCTCACCACGGTCTTCATCATGGGCTGCAGGTGGATCTCTGCTCCACCATGGACCTCCATGGGCTGCAGGGGGACAGCCTGCCTCACCACGGTCTTCATCATGGGCTGCAGGTGGATCTCTGCTCCACCATGGACCTCCATGGGCTGCAGGGGGACAGCCTGCCTCACCACGGTCTTCATCATGGGCTGCAGGTGGATCTCTGCTCCACCATGGACCTCCATGGGCTGCAGGGGGACAGCCTGCCTCACCACGGTCTTCATCATGGGCTGCAGGTGGATCTCTGCTCCACCATGGACCTCCATGGGCTGCAGGGGGACAGCCTGCCTCACCACGGTCTTCATCATGGGCTGCAGGTGGATCTCTGCTCCACCATGGACCTCCATGGGCTGCAGGGGGACAGCCTGCCTCACCACGGTCTTCATCATGGGCTGCAGGTGGATCTCTGCTCCACCATGGACCTCCATGGGCTGCAGGGGGACAGCCTGCCTCACCACGGTCTTCATCATGGGCTGCAGGGGAATCTCTGCTCCAGTGCCTGGAGCACCTCCTCCCTCCTTCTTCACTGGCCTTGGGGTCTGCAGGGCTGTTGCTCCCACATATTCTCACTCCTCTCCTCTGGCTGCTGTTGTGCAGATTTTTTTCCCCCCACTTCTTAACTATGTTATCCCAGAGGCACTACCACCATCGCTGATGGGCTTGGCCTTGGCCAGCAGTGGGTCTGTCCTGGAGCCAGCTGATATTGGCTCTGTTGGACATGGGGGAAGCTTCTAGCAGCTTCTCACAGAAGCCACCCCTGTAGCCCCCTCACTATGAAAACCTTGCCACATGAACCCAATACAACTAACTATAATCCAAATATCCTTAGTGGAGAATTCATGTCTGGTTCTACTCAATGGTACCAAAAATGCGTTTTGGTGTGTGGACATACTTGAAAAATAAAACAGGATTTTGAAATATATTTACTGCAAAGATGGTTGAGTGCATTGTTTTTAGACCCATAGTTCAGTGTGGAACTCTTATGACCAAGCTCTGGACAGAAGAGGTAAATGCAACTGTCCCAGCACTTTCAGTCAGAGCATGCCTGGGCATCCTTATCTTTTTGCCCCTTTGATGAACAGCCCTAAATAAAGTACCTGGCCATCCATTCTTTCATCACATCTTTGAAAATGTGCTATAACTCTGGATAAAGAGCGTGTCCTGTTCTGTCAGTCTCACGCATTCACCGGATTGCAATTTCTCTTCGTGCTACTGTTGTAAAACCACTTTTTAGCTCTTGTATGTCCGTATTAAGAAGGATGGAATTTATCTCAACTTCATACAGCTGTACTGTAGATATTTACTTCTGAGCTAGTCATCTAGACTCACCTTATTGCGCTTGCATCTATCCAGTTATAAACATCCATCTTAGGATAAAGTGATTCCCACCCAACAAAGCACATATTTCCCTCTGCTTGTCACCAGGATAACCTCGCTGACTCATTCAGATTTGTATCTTATGCTGCAGAAGTCTAAAGGGGGACAGATAAATCCTGCTTCAGATTGCTGCTTCAATAGAACTGACATCCAAAGTCACTGATTTTCTCCAGCTAAATGAATTTTGTGTGCTGCTGGAGGTGGAGGACACCTGCCGCAGCCCTTCGGAAGACTGAGCTCCACACGAGCTCATCACTGTGCTTATTCTTGGACACCATCGTGACCATCCTGTTTTGATATCAAGAGACAGCAGAGCCTTTGACAGTGTCCCCACACACCTTTTTCATCATAATTGCTTCAAAAAAAGCCCAGTCAAGATGAAGAGAAATAACCCTCATTTCACTGATGAATTGAACTCCACTACTGGGGTTCAATAATATTTTTTGGTGTTGAAGCATATTCATATCGCATCAGAGTCTTTGAATCTGTTGGCCCTGACAAGCCACTGCTTGTACCTCCTGTTATTTTCACGAAGATATTTCTGATTTGATTTGATTTTAAAGCTTTCTTTATGTTGAGCAAATTTGATAGAAAAGGATGTAAGCAGAAATACTGTTTCCCTTTTACACTACTTAAAGAGCTAGATGGTTTTGGTAAAGCCACAGGGCACATGGATTTTGACGGAGATGAGCAATGCGTGGTCCTGGCTTCCTGAGATAAGAAATACACCTTTGTGAGCTCTGAGGCTCTGAACCTGCGGTGTAGGGCAGAGGGAGCTCGGAAGCACGTAGAGCTAGAAACACGAATGACATACAACTGTGGAGTGAATAACTCCCTTGGGGGCTTAAATTTCCCCTGCGCTTCTAATGCCATTGCTAGGTAACCCTTTGATTTATCTTTTAAAATGTGGCCCTAAAGCTGGTATTTGTCTCACCTGAACGTAGTCATCTAAAAAGTGTGTGCTACTCCAGGCTGCTCAGTAACTGGCTAACGCTCTTTTCACTCTTTTTAGTTGCTAAAATGAGTCAGTCCCACCCCAGGGCTGGAGGACCCCTTCCCAGTGGCTCTGGAGTCGGGGCAGCGTGGGAACAGGGGGTCGCATTTGGTGGAGCATAGTTTGCCCACGCAAAAATGCCACATGAAGGGAGTTTCTTCCGTATTTGTATTGGACGCTTTGGGGCATACGTTTACAAGCTCAGAATGGTAGAAAAAGTAACAGGAACTGTATTAGTGAACTACTTTGCATGCTAGGCTAAGTGGAATAATTATTATATGGACTGAATAATAGTAAAGGTTTGGCAATTTGACCGAACAGCTGAAATCAGTCCTGGGTACAAGACACAACAGTCGTGTACTGTACGGTTGTGGACTATGTAGACATTGCGCCTGTGTCAGATATATCCTGGAATACTTACAACGCGAGCTTCTGAAATCAGAAGTTCTATTTCCGTGGTAATGGCGAAGGTTTAAGGACAGAAGTGTGCACCTGTGCTGTGCTGATTTTTATTTCCTGGCCATTTTTAGAGAGGATGCAGGAATGCAAAAGCAGGCTGTAGGAAGGCACGCAGCCAGCATTTGCTTTTCTGGCGTTCTTTTTGCTTTGAGTCCTGATAAGAGGGGTGACTCCACATCTTTTAACAGAAAACTAATATAACAACAGTTGACTTTCTGAGCCACTTTATCTATCTATCTATCTATCTATCGAGTTGACTTTCTGAGCCACTTTATCTATCTATCTATCTATCTATCTGTCTATTTATTTACTTTCTTAAGGGTTGAAAAGGGCAGGACTGTGAGGAAATAACTTATTTCAAGAACAGGATGAAAAATGCTGTTTTCATATAAATTCTGGGTTTTTAGGCTTTAGCATGAACCCAGTTCTGTCCCCTCTGCTGAGTTTAAGTACTTACACGGAAATGAATGTTCTGGTATCTGGTTATTTTTCAATATACGGTGTGCAGTTTTGTAAAAATAATAGTGATTTTTCTATAGCATCAGGAAAAAAAACCCACTGAAAAGAAAGAGAAGGCTTCTAAAACAGCTATGGGAGGCTCAGGCCCTGCCAAATTGCTTCTTGAGGCAACTCTTCATTCCTGGAGAATGGGTCATCTTTGTGTTGGAAGGAAAATAATGTCAATAGCTGTAGAGAGCCTTCTGCTTGTCATTGGCATTTGGTGAGCCCTACAACACAGTGCAAGACGTCAGCCTTGCACATCTCTACGCCTGCTACGTATTGCAGCATTTGACACGGGGAGTGAAGAGCGAGCCGGACCAGCCCATAGCAGGTACCGTGGAGGAGAACACAGTCTGCCTTTTGGCCGTGAGTGTGGCCAACTCGCCTAGAAAATGCTCCATGGGTAAGACGCTAAAACGACTTCACTACAATGCTTTTGGCAAAATGCATGTATTTGATTAATCAGCTGAATTATAGGGTTTCAAATAAGCAGTGAGGCAGGACCAAATAAATGAAAACGTCATCACTGGAGACCTTAGCAATTTTAACTTCAGGGATTAAGTTGTTTAAATAACCTTATTTCATAAAACGCAAACACGTCGATGTTTTCTGCTCGGATGGCAGCTGATGAGGAACAAGATCCTCCAGGCACTTCGTGTTTGCTTTGGTAGCGAAACAAAAATGCAAGGCAAGAGTCAGAGAAGGAGGGCAGGCAGATTTGCTCGACGTGCCTTGTGAAGAAGCATGGTGCCTTTTTGAAGCCCCAAGTGCCCCCAAGTGCCGGAGTGATAAGACTACACGACAACCTGAGTTTTCCTGTTTCACATCTGGGTCCTTGGGTTTGCAAATAAAAGCTTGAAAACACTAAATCTTCAGTTTCATGGACAAGTAAACATAGTCCGTGAAGAAAAAAAAAAAAAAAAAAAAAAAAAAAAGAAAAGCCAACCTTGAAGTGTATTTTTTAATTTTAAACACCATAAAATACTGGACTGATGGTGATGCCATGGATTTTGAAAATTTGCCATTAGTTGTGTTTTAATAAAGCTCGAATCCAGATGGCTGCACAGCCTACTACTGAATAACATCTATTGTTTAAATTGCACCAGGAGCAGACTACCAAAAAATGATCTAACGATTGACTACTGCTTCTCATCTGTGTAGGCCACAGCTTTCGCTCTCCTGCTCCAGGATGCAGCAAGCTACTGCTGGCGGCTCGGGTGAGGATTCCTCTGTTTCTCCTCAGTACCGTTAGTTGGAGTTTGGGGTCACGTAAGCCGGAAAACTGCTCCTGACTTTCTATGTCCACAGGTTTCTGCTTGTCCACAGGTTTCTGCTTATCTACAGGCCCACGAATGACCCCGCAGAGCTCTTCTGGTGCCACTTGGTGTTTTGAAGTTGGCAAACGTACCTGGTACTTCTGTCTCTAAATGGTTATTCTTTAACTGCAGCCTGCTTGAGCATAGGTCATCCTATTATAAGTAAAATTTGACCTTAAACCTGAAGACATAGCCAAAAGGCAAAAAGCTGCCAAATCGCACTCTTCAAAGGCAACTGCTCTGCTCCAAAAACCTCGTACATCGAATTCTCATTTAGTTTACAGAAACCCGTGTTCTTTTTTGAATTCTCAGACTAACATCTTAAGTAAATAACATACATTCGGACAATCCATTTCTTTTTTATCCAGTTCTCCTTTGGAAAGAGATATTTTTTGGCTTCAAAGAAGGCAGATCCATTCCTCCAGTTACTAATACAGACGTTAAACAGATAGTTCATGGAAGCTGGTGTTGCTCTGAAGATGCGTCAAGTTATTTTCTTCAATTGTTAAAGGCCATCACTCGTGACAGGAAATCTACAGAGGTTTATTCAAAATACAGCCACTTCCTGAGATTTTCACATTCTCCTTGTTTCAGATTTGAAAAAGAAAGTATAAAGCTGTACTTCTGGGTTTCTGAATATCCTGGACTAACTCCATGGGAATGAGAGCTCGTGTGTCACAGATGACCGCAGAGACAGGGCAGGAAAATTGCTGCTGCTACCCAGTGTTTGTCCTGGCATCTTTCCTGTTTGCCTACCAGCTATTAAAATGCAATAATGCTTTTCATGAGTATAAAACTGTGGCAACTTATTCGGAGTTATGGTTAAGTTCCACTTTGGCTAAATACACAGAGGATTTTCTATTTTTCCTGTCAGTTCCTTAACAGCTGTGGAGTCCCAGTTATACAATTATATCTGATATCAGGCTCCAATATAAAAATGCTTCATAGGTCTTGCACAATAAAAGCAGTGAGAGAAATAAGTAGTTGGGATAAGATGTTTAATGGTTTTCATGAAGGCTTTAGATTTTAGTCTCTTGAGTAAAACACAAAAGATTTGTACACAGGTCAGGGTGAGAGGTCTACATTTGCATTTCAGTGCTAATTGGAGGGATGAACCCCTGTCCTACTCCTGCAGTAATGTGCTTAGATACAAAACACTAATTGCAGCATAGTGCAGATAAATCCCTTTGTATTTCCTTAGTATTAGCACCACCAGCCTGATGGGACGGGGGGTCTAGGCTTACAACTCCCTTCCACAAACAGTTCTTGGTACTTTTTCTTCAGATATCTCCAGACTTTTCTTTGCCTTCTTTGCTTCCACTCTTGATGTTATCTCCTACCTTCCAGCCTGCTGTGTTCATTCTCCCAGACCCGGCTGATTCACATCTGGAACAGAAACCTTTGTTTTTCTGTCTTTTTATCTGCAGAACACCTCGCACATAGGGAGCCTTCTTCTGCTAGCCAGATGGAAGGAAAAAGTTCTGGGCATCCTACTATCTGAAGTTACTGCATTTTGCTCCTCTAGTACATTCGTAAGGTTCACAGGCATTGCGAAATTATTAATGGCTGAGGACAATCATCTTCCCAGGCCAAGAAGTGATTTCATGCTGCTGGGCAGGATTTGATGGGCATGTGGCTGCGTTTGGCTCTGAGGAGCTGCGGGTGAATTGGAGGGCTGGAGAAGGAAAACTGCAGACAGAGACCTTTGAGAACAGCTGGAGACTTTACTGCTAATTGCCTGGTCCAGTGAGATGCTCTTGGCACATAGCTTTGTGACAGAGGGAATAACAGTGCCTGGTTACCAGCCAGAGACACCTAAGCATCAAATCCACCTTGTGCAAGGAGATGAGAGAACTGCAGGCCCTCTGTGTGGGCAGAGGGCTAGGAGGCACACAGAACTGTTTGCAAGGAGCCACACGATCTCAGTGTGTACCCTCCAGGGCTGTATGCCTTTGGTGCATTCAAGGGGGAGATAATTCCTGGTCTTCACATCGTCACACCTGAGTAAAGAACATACTGTAGCCTGTGGGTTTCCACTTAGCACCAGAGGAATTTTGAAAGGACTTTGTGTATCCTTAAAAATCTCCTGAAGCTCATATCCTAGTAATGAAAAATTACATTATATGTAGTAAAATGGGGTTGTCAGACTTCACTTGACACACATCCCCTTCCTTTGGTCATGCAAATCTGCTAGTTCAGTCCTGCACTATGGCAAGACTCTGCAGACGTTTACCAACACCCAGGGCTTACTTTCTTCTCTCTCTCCCAGTCTAAGGAATACCAGAGAGCTGCAAAACCCATCTCTTTGATCAGGAGGATAAACTGGAACATTGCTTATGGTAAAGCTCAAGAAGGTAGTGGTCCAGGTCAGAAGATACCTGCTTATGCTCAAAGAATCATAGAATCACAGAATGGTTGGGGTTGGAAGGGGCCTTAAAGATCATCCGGTTCCAACCCCCCTGTCCTGGGCAGGGACACCTCCCACCAGCCCAGGCTGCTCCAAGCCCCGTCCAACCTGGCCTTGAACCCCTCCAGGGATGGGGCAGCCACAGCTCTCTGGGCAACCTGTTCCAGTGCCTCACCATCCTCAGAGTAGACAATTTCTTCCTAATATCTAGTCTAAATCTCCCCTCTTTCGGTTTACAATCATGACCCCTTGTCCTACTGCTCCACATCCTGATCCAGAGTCCCTCCCCATCCTTCCTGCAGGCCCCCTTTAGGTACTGGAAGGGGCTATAAGGTCTCCCTGGAGCCTTCTCTTCTCCAGGCTGAACAACCTGGACCCTAGCACAGAATGCGGTCAGGTAATATCTGTTACTTGTACACTCCTAGGTACGCACCCCACTCCAGAGCTCCAGCCTGCGCCAGCACCGTATCCATATCAGCACAAGGAAAGGGTTGGCAGGAGCAAAACCAGTGTTTTGGGTCTGCTTTGTAGAGGTAAAAAGAAAGCAGAGAGGAAGGGACCAGCAACAAACCTGAGCTTACTGTGTGGCTGAAAGCCAGACTCCTCATGGGCCAAGTGCTTGGTTTTTTGAATAAATGCATTTAATTGTCTTTAACTTGAACAACTGCCCATAGATTGTCTTTGTTTCTGCTTCTACAATGAAGTAGGACTTTGTGTATAATCTTTGTGCGCAGAAAGGTTTCCAGACAAGAATGTTCAACTTGCATGGTACATTCGTCCTTAAACAGAAAAAGGCTAGAAAATCTACAGTCCTGGGCTAAGCACATAGATCGAAACGTATACACACAGAGCAGTATCTTTGTATGTCTATTCAGCTGATCTGTTCTATATGAAGTGACATTCTTCCCAAGTTGTCTCAACATGTGAAATGATTCCCCTCTGAAAGACAGACATACGCCTCCAAAATGGGTCTGATGGGTTTTCCAGATCTGTGCTTTCTTAGTCTCTAGACCCATTGCTCCTTGTCTCACCCCTTCCCATCGTAACAATTTGGAGAACTACAAAAGCTGTTGAAGAAATGAAATTCCGAACTGATGAAACCGACGGAATTATCTGGCAAACTGTTGTAGAAACTTGCAAAGTTAGGGTCTACATCTCATTTTGTCTAATAAGTAAGGAGCAGCTGTCATTTCCATGGTGTAGGGCAGTGTTTTATGCTGCAGGATGAATCTGCATGATCTTTTCCTGGACCTCACTTCCTCTTCCCACTGTCTGGCCCCTGCAGGGAGTGAAAGTAGCTGGGCTGATGAACTTTGGACCGTCAGCCCTTCACGACCACTGAATGTTGTTTCATGGGAAACGCCAGTATTTTCTACATCCCAGAGAAAGCATATGCTACTAGAGTCAGTGACTCAGGATTTAGGCAGTGACTCACCACTAGTTTATTTTCAAGACATCCCAGAAACTTGTCCCTAGTGCCGGGGTGTGAACTTTGTGTTTGTTACCATGTGGCTGTTTCAGCCAACTCCCAGCACCGAGACCCAGCACCAGTTCTCACAAAGCCAACATTCAGGCTTTCACTTCGTGGCAGGTTTGTAGTCAGGAAGATCTAAATATTAGGTCTGACTGACACTTTAAGCCACTAGAAAAGAGACAAACCCTTAGGTCCGTACTCCCCAGCTCTGCTCCACCAGCATGCCTGTGCGGGGTGATCACAGAGTTAGTCTTTTCTGCTTTGCAAAGAGCTGAGTACTGATTTTTTCTGGATTCACGTCATTCAAGAAAATTTGTCCTGACAGAAGAGACATCTTTTAAGAGGACAAGCACTTAACCTCACTCTGAGCTAGACTCCACTCAGACTTGGAAATGACATTTTGATCCCACTCATCGTAGACAGTGCTCACAGTGACTTGTTATAAAAATGTCTTCTGATGTTGATTGCAGAATCACAGAATGGCAGGGGTTGGAAGGGACCTCTGGAGATCACCCAGTCCCACCCCCTGCCAGAGCAGGGTCACCCACAGCAGGTGGCACAGGAACGCGTCCAGGCGGGGTTGGGATGTCTCCAGAGACGGAGACTCCCCCACCTCTCTGGGCAGCCTGTGCCAGGGCTCTGCCACCCTCACAGCAAAGAAGTTCCTCCTCGTGTTGAGATGGAATTTCCTGTGCTCAAGTTTGTGTCCATTGCCCCTTGTCCTGTCACCAGCCACCACTGAGATGAGACTGACCCCATCCTCTTGACACCCACCCTTTAGATATTTATAAGCATTGATGAGTTCCCCCCTCAGTCTTCTCTTCTCAAGGCTGAACAGTCCCAGGTCTCTCAGCCTTTCCTCATAAGAGAGGTGCTCCAGTCCCTTGATAAACTTTGTAGCCCTCCACTGGACCCTCTCTGGTAGTTCCCTGTCCTTCTTGAACTGGGGGACTTGAACAGTTCCCCAGATGCGGCCTCTCAACTTCTTTCCAAATCACTCCACATAGTCATGGGGAAGGTCAGTTTTAGCGCATTTTTTTTTTAATAAAAGAAAAAAAAAACAGGAAAAATCACGTAAGCAATTCTGCGTACACATGCCCTTGCACGACCAAAGGTTTTATCTCTGCTTCAGTAACACATCAAATACATTAAGGCAGTTTTGTCCTGAAAATTTTTACAGCGTGAGAAGGCAAACAGCATAATTTGAGTAGGCGAGAAGGAGACAGTCAAAGCACACACGATTCAACATATGTGAACAGCCTAGTTTTTCAAAGGTGTGAGAGCCAGTTGGTTTTACTCAGCTCTAGGAAAAGATGGGCAAATCAAGGACATTTTCTTCGGTTTTCAATGCTGTAAAAAAAGCAACTGCCCTCCACTCCTGCACTCCAGGAAGCGCTGGCTGATTTCTTACAAAAGAAGAGGGGATTAGGTCTTCAAGAGGAATTTCAAAGAAAGAAAGATCATAAGTTTAAGGCTGAATGAGGTGTAAAGTGTAAATAGGACCATGGGAAACATAAGCAAATAGAGGACAAAGTTGGCTTTATCGGAAGCAACTTGATGAGGGACAAAATCTGTCCAGATGGAGCAGAGCTATGAGGGTCTTCGGATGTGAGGACACGTAGCTGGAACTTGATGCAGTAGAGAAGTGAAACCTGAGGTGCAGAGATGTCAACCTCTCTCCCGTGCATCCTTGCTCCCCATCCCTGTCCGTAAGGGTGAGGCTTGCCCTTTTCCCTTCCTTGGTGGGTCAGTTTGCCAACAAAGAACCGCGGGGCCGGCACTGTGGGTATCCGAGCTGGCCATCTCTCTGCCATTAAAATCGGAGGCAGCGTAACTTAATAGGAAAAGTCAACACCGCCGAGAAAGAACAAGCCTGAACAGCCCTGTGTTCTCCCTTCGCAGAGGGACTGGCCCCGGCCACCGCTGGCATCTGTGCGGGGAGGGTTAGCATGCTATTAGCATATCATTTATTCCCTGAAAGAGAGGACTTGTATGGCAGCGGCAGCTCAGACGGACATGATCCCCGGGCAGCTGCATTCCCTCTTTCGGAGGCGTTGCCATGCACACGTTTCTGCGGCCGCTGAGACGCAGAAGCAAACAGAGGGGTGAGGTGAAAAATGTACTCGTACGTGGGGCAGCTGAAAACGGTACAAAGAGAAGCGGAGGCCTCTCGGTGGCATTCACAGATGCCCCTCACCCTTGTGTCACCAACTGAATTCTTTGGCAGCGCTTGGCATTTCGCACTGACTTTTCTTTCTCAGTGAGTTGAATGCCAGGGCTGATTTTGGTGTTCATGCCGTTGCTTGTTTGTATTGAAGGAGCAAGAAATAGCCCCGTTCACAGACCCACCTTCCTCGTTCTGAGGCACTGGGCACCCATTTAATGAGCCCTTGTATGGCACAGCTTACAGTCTGTATACAAGGCCAGACAAAAGGGCAAGGAAAACCAAAATAGGTGAAAAGGACAAAGTAAGAGTGGAATTATCATAATTTTAGCTAGTTACAACCACACTAAATGTAGCAAGAATCGAGGCTGGCATTCTCACAGCCTGGCTCTGCTGGGGTGTGTTTTGTCTGGCATCATAACAGAGGTGAGCTTTTAATTGGTATGATCTTGAAATCAGTGGGGTATCGGCACAGTAGGAGTAGTGGCTGCACTTCAAGACCTCCCATTCAAAGTAGCCCGAGCACTGCAGAAAGAGGTCTCAGACGAGAAACACCAATAAAAGCCACGGCGTATTTCAGACTTCTAAAAACTTTCATCAGAACCGTCATTCTACTCACAAGACGAAGGATGGAAAAATCTGGCCCCTATTAAGGAAAAGCTCCTGATTAAACCGGCGATTTTAGTGCAGCTTTCAAAGGAAAATACTATTTAAAGCTCCTGTTTCCTCATTTTGATAGATTCCCCTGGGAAATCTACGTAGGAATAACTCCTTCAGAAAACACAGTGTGCTGTCCTTTGAACTTGGATGAAATTGTGCATGAAAAAATATAACAGCTTGGTGTTCTTTTTGCTAACAGAGTCAGCAGAGAGAGAGAGGTATGCAGAATGCACAATACATACATATATATATAAAATAATAATCTGTGCCAAAGGAAAAGAAACAAGCTTAGGGTTAAAGAAGACCTGGGAAAATGGAGTGTGTGTCTTGTTTCTGCTCTTGCTTTGAGAGCAGGATTCTGCACTGCCAGGTCCTGCAAAATCATCCTACCTCTGCTGAGAGAATACGATTGTCCGTGCAAAAATGAGATGAATCACTGCCTATGCAGAGGGGTAAGGATGCTGCAGCAAGCAAGAGCTTTTTTTGTGATGGTCATCAAATAATTTAAGATGTGGTCTATAAAGGGGGGCATGAATTATATAGGAATGTCGATCTGCCAGGAATTGGGAAGGTAAACAGAAAGTGGGCTCAGACATAGATTTTGAAGCAATCTGGTCACGTTCTTAACCCAAGCACAGGGTTTCGTGGTAAGCACGTGCGTGCCTAATGCTCATCACACTCCTGACTGAGGACCATAATGGGGGACAGTATTGTAGAGCAGGGGGTACCTGGCATTGGTTTGCACATGGGTAGAATCAGAGAACGGTTCGAGTTGGAAGGGACCTTAAAGATCATCTAGTTCCACCCCTCTGCCCTGGGCAGGGACAATAGCAACTCAGTGGGCAAGAGTGACGTCGTCTGTGCTGATGGACAAGTTCATTGCTTTTGAGCAGTATTTTGGGGGAAAACTTGTATATTGACCAACAATAAAAAAAAAAACCCAGCTAAATAATACCACTTGTCAGCAGTGGATTTGCCAAGTGACAGATCTTGGGTGTCCACAGTTCTAGAGGCTTTTGCTTGCATGTAGCAAATGTCTAACCCTAGGGCAAGGGTCAGTGTCAAGGATAGTCCAAATGAACGGATTAAGCTAAACCAAGGTCAAAGTGTGTCAAACAACATCTTACCCCTCAGGAACACAATTACTCCAAAAAACCAACACATTTTCAGAGCTTCATGGCCCAGGTATTATAGCAATCTATCCTGCATTGACTTTTTTTTTTTTTTTCAATTCCCCTGCCACCCATGAGAATATTTCCACAGAACCAGGTTCAATAGCTGTTCTATGTTTTCTTTGTCCAAGAATGAAAAACATCATCTATGGGATTCATTTGACCAAACACAGCCATCTGTTCCCAAGCTAGTCACCCTCCAACCTCCTTTAGACTCTCTGCAGAGAAAAAACACTTTGAGGGAGAGATTTGTCTCATGTTAAAGACAGCTAAATTTAGGCAAGTCAATTGTGCCCTCAGACTATGTTTCTTGCTTTTCTTTGCAAGCAAGCTCAGAGATACGAGCTCACTTGTTCCCATGTACACTGAGAATTTCTAGACATAACTGAGAGGAATGCCAGTGCTCCCTATTTTGTGCCTTTTTTTTTTCCTTTTTCTTTTCAAATACTGCCAATGTTACCTTTTTTGCTCAATTCCTGATGTAATTTCTGATTTGTGACTACTCTGTCATTGCTAGGTGAGAACACAGAGTTACCTCCCTTCTCCACAACGGGAGGAGACCGCTCCGTTCTGGAGGATACGGTGTCACCAGCTCTTAGTGCTACAATCATTATCATCGTCACCGTTATCATATCGGGGAGTGCTTACTTGTGTTTCCTGAAATACATCTGCTCTGGATGCTGCAAAGCTACCCAAGTAGTACCAGCCAGAAGACTTGATCCCAGCAGGTCTGAAGAACAAGTCTAAGCGCACCTCATCAGGTGAGCTACTGAGCAGTGGTAAGAAATATCTGTAACTAAGAAGAAATATCAGAAAGCTACTCAATGAATAACAACTATCAGACTCCTGCTTAATATCAGGGATTTGCCATGCTGTCCTCTGTGTAACTTTATTTGATTCTTCCTAGGTATAAAGAATCTTCAGAAGTTTTCTGATGAAATGTTACTGTAGATCCCACTTTATTATTTGTCTGTCTTTGACAGCATCTGTCATTTTCTTTCATAACATCTGGTTTATTGCATTTTTATTGACACTTCTCTGCTTTCATATTCAATAATGGATTTGGGGTTCCGGAGAGCTGCCATTGCTACCAAGTGTTCTCTCTTGGGGAGAGAGAAAGAGCGCAGGACTGGAGACCTTGGGAACTGTCTGAATTTGTCATCTTTTGAAATTGTAAAGACAAAGTGGACACGCTTTTGGAAAACCAAAGACAAACCTTTGGTCTCCATATACTCATAGCTGAATGATGCATTATAGCTTGCATGATATCAGGTCAAAATAGATGATCTAGTGATCTTCTGACCATAAACTCTATGTCAACAGGTACTCACATTTCTGTTACTAACAGATTTTTAAAGTCCATATGTCGCTTTTTCTTTGCTGTTGAAACATTTCAATTTTTGCCATGTAACCAAGCTGCTATTGGGCATCTACCAGAAGAACGACACTGTTTCATAAAACTCTCTGCTGATATCATTCTGGCCATGCCGGTGCTATCCTTCCAGTTACACGTCCTATCCAGTGAGTGAAACGTGTTTGAACCATGTTAGGTGTTGGGGGGAAACCCACATCTGGATGAAATGAACCTGAAGCTTTCTGACAGCAGACATTTTTACTCTTTCCTGGGATCAGCTGGGAAAATGAAGCTCAGAAGAAAATACCAGTGGAATGGCTCTTCTTGCGTCATTTCTGCTTAAGCTGAACAGTTTTTTGGAAGATCCGATTGTGGGCTCTGCTGTGCAGCTCCGAAAGCAGAAGAGGTACAGATAAATAAAGGCAAACATCCAGAGATGCCCTCTTTGAGACCTACCTGCGTCAAGTCTTTGAAATGTGTGTTGCTTATCACTAAAACGTTCAGTGAGACAACTACAGCTATATTTGCCCTCTTACAAAGGTACCTCTCCAGAACACCCTGCTTTCCTCTCAGCCTCTCCTCTTCCCCTTTAAAACAAAACCCCAACAGTTCTGGTCTTTGTTTTTATAGTAAAAAAAGCTCAAAAATGGGATATTTGAAATGCCCATGAGGAAAATTTGAAAGAGAAACTCTTATTTTTACAATTCTGCCTGTGTGGGATGAGCCAATTCACATTTTTGTTGAAGAGCTGGGTTTCCAGCACTGTATGCCAGGCAAGTTTTGGACCTGATCTGCATCCCTTCGGCATCCAGTGCTCCTAATCCGACAGGAAAGATGAAATACAAGAGCCAGGAGCACTGTTGTTCTGGGAGAGGGCTCACTAAAAGCAGTGGAGCTCTGCATTCAGACCTGGATATCATTGCATGGGTATATTCCATTATTTTTATTCAGATTTCACCTGCAATTGATCAGCAGTATTTATGCTTAAAGCTGATATGTTTATCTTGCCAAGTCAAAGCTGTATATTGTGTTTTGCCGCTTAAATCTCTATGTATTTCAGTAGCTCTCTGTATCTGTGTGACATTAAGTTAACCGAAGAGCTGATTTCTATCAGATAAGAGACTGACCTTGACAAATCTACTTTACAGCTGTGCATACTGGTGAAGAAAACAAAATAAATAATTCTTGATCCTTCATTCATTGTATAAAATAACCATTTTACTGTTAAACTGTAAAAGTTTCCATTACTTTCGTTTCATACCAGATAGTTACAACTCCTACAACTCCCTGAAAGGAGGGTGTAGAGAGGTGGGGGTTGGCCTCTTCTCCCAGGTGAACAATGACAGGAGCAGAGGGAATGGTCTGAAGCTGCGGCAGGGGAGGTTTAGGTTAGATCTTAGGAGGAATGACTTGACTGACAGAGTGGTCAGGCCCTGGGACAGCCTGCCCAGGGAGGGGGTTGAGTCCCCATCCCTAGAGGTGTTGAAGAAACGTCTAGATGTGGCACTTGAGGGCATGCTCTAGTGGCAGAGATTGTAGGTTGTTTGGTTGGACTCAATGATCTCAAAGGTCCTTTCCAACCGTGAAGATTCTGTGGTTCTGTGATTCTGTTATTTGTGAAAATCAACTAGCAAGTCTCAGCATTCCGAGGAAAGCCCGTGAGCCCTGCTGGTAGCTATCAATATATGCTGGTAGTTGTTGGTATTTTGACGGCTGTATTAAAACACAATATTTTGTATTTTGTTTTCAATAAAACCTTTTCTCACATCTTAACCATTTCTGAACTGATACTCCTAAATAAAGTGATCAAATCCATAAATCTGATTCTTCTTGACTATTGATGTGCTTGGGTTGGTTACTTCCATTCTTGGTACCTGTGGTATCCTGGTTTTACATAAAGGAATTGCTCTTCTCAGGATCATTTCAACAAGCAGTCAGCCTGCTGCCAGGGCTCTTCTGGCTGGGAACAAGGATGTCCCTCTCCATAGGCTGGACTTGAGAGACCTGGATGATTCCTTGCTCTTCCAAAGGTCTTCTCTGTGAACACCTCAGAGGAGGTCTAATACCTCCAAGAACCTCTGCATATCTGCCCAGCACCCGTGCAGCTTGGGAGGAGCCACACGGACATTTCCCACCAAATCCACAACCAGCAGGCCACAGCGCTGCCAGCAGATTCCTTCTTTCCTTCCACTGGGACCTGCTCCGCTGGGCAAGTAATTTAATAGGAATTAACCAAAAAAGAAACAGAAATAGCTTAGTAGTTAGGGTACTGCCCTGGGCAACAGGAGGCGTGGGCACTGCTCCCTTTCCCTGGGATTTGTTTCTGTATTTGCCATTAATCGTCAGAAAAGAAGACATAACTGGGATTTATGTCCCAGACATGGATCCGTTATTCTCCCAGGTCAGCTGCCACCCCCAATCCAGAAAAACATAGGCCTCATAAATTTTTAACATTTTTATACAGTATGTGACAGCAGTGCTGAGCATCACAAAGGCTGGACTCGGTGATCTCAAAGGTCCTTTCCAACCATGAAGATTCTATGATTCTAAAAGTTGGAAGGAGGCTGGGGGAAGTTAGCTAAAAAGATTTGGGGATCAGAGCTGAAAAGCCTCAGTACCAGTGGCTTGCAGGGAACTCTAAACCCATAGTCCTCATTTTTTATGCCCATTTTGCAAAATACAAGCTGTCCTCCTTCGCTCACACTCCATCCTTAGGAAAAAGGCTTCAGCAAAGGGGCTAAATCAACAACAACAAAAATAATCCTGTGAAGGTATCCACCAGAGGGAGTTGCATGAAAGCAAGAAAGCCAGGCTGAAACACGAATGGTTATAAACAGGCAGGGAAGAGCTGGCTGTGGGCTCCCCAGGGCGGACAAACTGCTCCCCGCAGTCGCTGGTGAGGAGCCTGGGC
This sequence comes from Rynchops niger, assembly GCA_013400035.1. Taxonomy (NCBI): domain Eukaryota; kingdom Metazoa; phylum Chordata; class Aves; order Charadriiformes; family Laridae; genus Rynchops; species Rynchops niger. The sequence continues at coordinate 82,358 of VXBH01000811.1, read as the reverse complement.
TGAATTCAGCAAAGTGCCGACCCAAAGCTGCATAATCTTAAGTGGGTACTCAGTGAACTCTAAGGAATTGCCCTGCGCATCGCGTTAAGCAAGTGTTTTATTAGAGCGGGGTCAAAATACTCAGCGCTTTGCAGGATCATATGAGGAAAAGAAAAGACTCTGTTTACACCTCGGCTTTTATTTTTCCCTCAGCAGTTCACTTGTGAGAAAGAAAGCTAAGCCAGGGCCAGCCCGGCTCCTGGGAGGCCCGGGGAGGAAGCCTTGGAAGCAAACCCGACTGCTTCCACTCGGGAAGAGCTCTTGATAAGGCTGCCCCTGACACGCAGAAACCGCCACGGATCCCGCGTCCCAATCCCAAAGAGAAAAACGACGACATGATGACAACTCTCCATCACAAATGTAGGATAAATCTCTGGTTCTACGTGAAGTCTACCTCTGAGATCTTTTTGTCCAATTCACGTTAATACTATTTTCAGCAGAGAGGAACAGTGCTTACTATCCCTTTACCAAAAAAATAGTCAAATTCCTGCCTCCCTTTGCCCCAGAAAGCGGGCTAGCAAACCACTGTGGAAATATCCCAGATTAAAAATACCATTTTAGACTTGTTACGTTTGTTTTGGGCTTGGTTTGTTTTTTTGTTTTGTTTTGTTTTGTTTTGTTTTTATTTTAATGCCTCTCCTGGGTATCCGAGAGTCTTGAACAGTTCATAAAAGAAATTTAAGAAAAAGCACAAATGTTCTTGCTCCTCCACTCTGCTGGAGACTTCACTCCAGATTCCGCTTTATATTAGAATAAAGGGGCACAAGGAGTTAATCCCAGCTATGCGCTTTGACACAACTCCTGGCTCAAGGCAGGCAGGGGCTGTGAGAAGATGTTAAATGAAGGTGATTCCTGCCTCGATGAGATTATTTTCTAATAAGAACAAAAAAAAAAAAAAAAAAGAAAAAAGAAAAAAAAATGTACCACAATATTAGAAAAGGACTAGGCTGTTGTTTCTGTGACCGCAAGATTTGTCAGGGGAACAGAAGGAGATGCAGAGATGTTTTCTCCTTAGGACATTCCTGAGCCTGAATTCCAGCCCCGAAAGCCGCCGGGCCCCAGCCCAGGGCACGGCCCTTTGTCACCTCTCCTCCCTCTGCAAACCAGGCGTCTTAATACCCCCCCCTTTTCACAGGAATGCTAAAGAAAATGCCTTGAAGATGAAGTGCCTGTATTGCTGTCACGCTGCCAGTTCTCCTGCGCTGCGCAGATTCATATGGTAACAGGAGCCAAGGTCAGGGAAGCATTAGTCAGTCTGAATTTGGCAAACAGGGGTGTCAGTGTCTGATAGCCCTCACTCGCAGATTAGATTAGCGTGAAATGCCCTGCCTGGGTTATCCTTGAAAATCACTTCAGCTACTGCAGGAGATGGCTGTTCATTGCATGAGCAGGGTTGAGAGAAGGACAGTTACTTTCAACATACATTTGCTTCACCAGCCCTGATTTTCCGGGTTGTTAGCGTTGGTTTAAGCCTGTATTATTTGAATGTAAATATCCCCAGTCTTTTTAATGGGGAGATACCAATCTGTTCCTATTTAAGCTAATGTTCTTATCCCTTTCCTCTTTTCATTTCTCTCAAGCATAGAGTTGGGGTTGTTCAGCCTGGAGAAGAGAAGACTCTGGGGACACCTTATAGCAGCTCTCCAGCGTTTGAAGGGTGCCTACAAGAGAGCTGGAGAGGGATTTTTTTCCAAGGGCATGTAGTGATAGGACGAGGGGTAACAGCTTCAAACTGAAGGAGGGTAGATTTAGATTGTATATCAGGAAGAAGTTCTTTGCTGTGAGGGCGGTGAGCCCCTGGCCCAGGTTGCCCAGAGAAGCTGGGGCTGCCCCATCCCTGGAGGGGTTCAAGGCCAGGTTGGACGGGGCTTGGAGCAGCCTGGGCTGGTGGGAGGTGTCCCTGCCCAGGGCAGGGGGTGGCACTGGGGGGGCTTTAAGGTCCCTTCCAACCCAAACCATTCTGTGATTCTGCGATCCAAAGGGTGTCTACTGACAGGCCATTTTCAATGGTGGTTGAGGTCTGTGGAGGTCTTGTTGGTCCTGTCCAAGCGTACAAGGAATTACTGCAGGAAGACGGTGATTTCACAGCCCCCCAAGTCTGTACATCCACAGGGTGCAGAGCCCCACAGAATACCACCTCAGCAATGCAGGGCATCCACATCAGTGTAACTCCTTACCTGACGAGCCCTGCCACAAGCAAGGCTGATTCTGTGATTCTGTGGTGATTCTGTCATTCTGATGAGCTTGTGTGCAATGTCCTGCACCCTCTGTGCTCCCGGTTTTGGAGCCAGACAGCTGGGCCCCATCCATCAGGCACCGTGTTCCGCTGCCCCATGCCATGAGGGGCTGCTGGCGAGTTCAGCCTCGTCTGCTGGGTCGGAGAAAACATCTGGGATGACAGCAGGTAACCTCCGCCCTGTGACAGGAGATGAGCAGGTCATGTCTATCAGGCTTTTTTTCACCCTATCAATAATGTTCCTTTGCAAATCTAACACATCTATTTTGAAAATATTTTCTTGATAGCAAAGCAAACATTAAGAATGAAGAATAAAATGCCAAGTGGGTTCTCAGTACAGTTTGCCAGCCACCTTTTCTCCGCTGTCACTTGTAGTCTAGAGGAAAGGCAAGTCTTTTGAAGCGCTGATATTATTAGAAATCTAAATATTTGCACTGCCTCTCCGTGCCTCCATCAGCCTCACATAGGACACCGGCTTTTCTGTTAGCAGTCATAGAGGTCGAAGTCCCGATGCCAGCCACGCTGTGCTCACCGGGAGGCTGGGACACAAAGAGTTGGGGAGACAATATGGATCCAAGTCACCCCTCTGCTCTCCTGCCCCTTTGCGTAAAACACTGCGGTTAAATGGATACTCAGGCTGCGGTGGCGAAGGCGGGGACCGCGCTGCCTTGCAGTGACGCAGTGCTTCAGCTCTGCTGCCGTCACAGCCCTTCCCGCCTCTTCCCAGAGCGTGCACTTCACTCTTCGGGCAAGTTTTCATCCCTTTTGCAACAGTGGGAAAGCACAAAGGGGAATACCAAGACCGCGCCTGTGTCAGTATGCACGGGACTTGGGAAAAATGCCTGTAAACCTGGCCTAGAGCATTTTTCATTTAATTCTGTGGCACTCTGACAATAAATATATGTTTTTATAAGAGTTCCTTGTATTCTACACACCCTGACCCTCATTCGGTAAATTACATATGGTGAAAGAGTGTGAAACAACCGTCCCGAAAAGGAGATGTCTCCCAGCTCCACAGTCATTCTGACAGAGATCTCTTTAGCTCTATACAGGCAAATCAGCTTCCAAAAAGCAACATGTTTCTGGAGGGACAATATTAACAAAATCAAAGCGCGTGTGAGGAAAGTCCAAGTTGAGGCCAGGAAGGCATTCAGCTGCCGGTAAACATTCCCTCCCCTTTTTTGGTAGAGTCCCCTACCGCTCCCTTGTCACCTTTTTTGCTGGCACGGTAAAAGAAAAAATAAATCTCAATGAAGTCATAACTGACACAAGACATATTTAATTTTTGCAGTGAAACCAGCGTGAAATAGCATTGGGCTGAATTAAAGCCGTACAAACTGGGGGTAAGTCAAAGCATCCCAGGCCAGACACGACGCTGCTGAAGACCGCGATGGAAGCAGGGCCAGGAGTCACATGGAGATGAGTCTTTGCAAAGAGTCGTTTATAATATAATCAAAGTCAAAACACAGTCCAAAATGAGGTTGCTGTAAATAAAGGGAAGTTTTATTAGTTCCAGATGGCATCACAACACTAAGTTTCAGATAAATCAAAGCCGACGTGTTGAAGAAAATAATCACCCCTTTTGGCCCATCTCACAGAATGAGGTATTGGCATCAGAGAGCCTCTCTGGGTACGGAGATGGTTATTCGCATACATGCTCCTTACAAAATAAGAAAGGAAAAAAAAACCAAACAAACAAGAAAAGGGGCTTCATACCTACCTCTTCCACATTTCCATTATAGTCTGGACTCTGTACATTTCACCAGGTGAGACTACGGGAATCTTCTTTTTCTCCTTGAGGAATTCTGTTTGTTTCAAACCTGAATAAGTCACAAATTCCCATCTGAAAAGTCAGCTGTACTGTGCACAGCTACTGGCAGGGAATAGAAGTCGGGGTTATCTGTGCCTTGATTGTCTTTGAAGCAAGAGAGCCAAGTTTATGAGAAAATCAAGGGTGGCTCCACTGAACCCAATAACATAATTTTGATTAGGTACGTGGGTTCAGGATTTCACCCCAAACATTCCTCCTGCAGTCTACAAACTGAACCTGAATCGGAAAGTTTGGCTTCCTCTCACTTTTCCATCACCATTAATCTGTGTTTGGACTTTCATAAACAGTTGTCTTAATAATCCATAAACCAGAAGCCCACTGTGATCTGTGCTGTCCCTGCAGAGCTCGCAAGGAGAAGCAGCAGTACAAGTTTATTTTAGTCAGTCAGACCAGTTGTAAGGTCCTGTGTATACGCAGGAATTCGGTCTGCTGCATGAGCAAGGGCCTGACGTGTTTACGTGTTTCCACAGTCACTTAATAGCCACCACCTACAAAATCCCCAAGTTTTGCATGTTTTCAGATGAACAAAATTCCACCTGGATCCTAGACTTCATTCTGCTTCCCCAGCTTCAGCTAACATTTTGGGTTCGGCAGAATACTATCTCTACTTAATTTGCTTGATATTTTGCTCAGTTCTGTCTGTTTCTTTTGCTGGCTCAGTTTCTATCTGCACCTCGTTGTCCACATTTTCAAAGTGGTGGGTTCCTCTTTGCCTTGCCTTGGTCTGTCTGCAGCACATTCCTGTTTATGAGCTGCCACGTGGCGCTTTGCTGATGCTTCTTTGCTTTCTGCAGCTGGGGCTGCACTGTCTCTTCCACGACCAGCGAAAAAAAACTATTCAAACACCTGCAGAAGCTTTTCAGGTTATGGTTTCTGGGTTTATTAATTCTTTTGCTGTTTGTGGAAGCTGACTTCTCAGAGAATGATTTAAGCCAATGCCATCCTGGCTTGTATTAGAAATAGTGTGACCAGCAGAAGGAGGGAGGTGATTGTCCCCCTGTACTCAGCACTGGTGAGGCCACCCCTTGAGTTTTGTGTCCAGTTCTGGGCACCTCAATACGAGAGAGACATCGAGGTGCTGGAGCGAGTGCAGAGGAGGGCAACGGAGCTGGTGAAGGGCCTGGAGAATAAATCTTATGAGGAGCGATTGAAGGAGCTGGGACTGTTGAGTTTGAGGAAGAGGAGGCTGAGGGGAGACCTCATCACTCTCTACAACTACTGGAAAGGACATTGTAGAGAGGTTGGGGCTGGTCTCTTCTCACAGGTAATTAGCGGTAGAACAAGAGGGAATGGGTTCAAGCTGCAGCAGGGGAGGTTTAGGCTGGACATGAGGAAAAAATTCTTCCCAGAAAGAGTGGTCAGACCCTGGAATAGGCTGCCCCGGGAGGTGGTGGAGTCACCGTCCCTGAATGTGTTGAAGGCTCATTTAGATGTGGTGTTGGGGGACATGGTGTAGGGGAGAACTTTGTAGTGTGGAGGTGATGTTTGGACTCGATGATCCCAAGGGTCTTTTCCAACCTGAATGATTCTATGATTCTATGATAGTAGCAAAACTAATGGGAAACCTGTAATATTTCATCAGGAACACAGGGACTGCTCGAGTGGCATGAAAAAATTATATTTATATGGCTGAGGCCTCTGCTAAGATGGGCATGCCCTTCCCGATGGCCTCCTTCTGCTGGGCTGGGCTGCCCCTTGGCACTGTGCCATAGCACCGCCACAGCAGGTCCCCAGCACCTCGGTGGTCCAACCATTTTTCTCCAGCTCCAGCTCCTCCAGTGAGGTGACAGCTGAAACCATGGCTCTTGGCTGGAGGGTGTCAGTGAGATATTCACCCTGGTTGTACCTCTCCTTCCTATCAGCGTGACATTGGTGTCCGAGACCATAACTCCAGAGCCTTAGCCAAGAAGTGACGACTCGTTACTACACATCTCTCAGCATCACTGCGCATCACCTTGCAGACAGCAACGGCTCAGATGAACCCAAGCAAGACCAAAGTGATGCTGGTCAAAAAGGAGAAATGCTTTAAAGAGCTCGCTCGGACACTGACCTCACATCGCTCCATAGCACACATCTGCCCCCCTCCATAGCACGCTACTCCCACGTTGAAAAACTTGGGAGTCCTTCTCAGAACCCATTAAGTTTGGACTGGCCACAGGACAACACTATCTAAAAGCACCTTATTTCATCTCTGGCATGCTAAAAAACGCCCTTATTTCCTCCTGAATGAGACCTTGGCCACCCATAACCGCATGCCTTCATGACCTTCCATTTGACCCGCTGTGATTCCTTATTTGAATCTGAATGAGAAGACAATACAAGTCCAACTCAGCTTGCTTTCTCCATGCTTTGGGTTTCCATGATTACAGGTGTCCCCACTGGCTCCCAGGCAGCTTCTGGTACCAGTGATCAGGCCCATTTTGGTGGTACTATCTCAGGAATAACAAAAAAAGCTTAAGACAAAACAAAGAAGCTTTTTCTTTTCTCACTGAAGTCTGGCTATTAGAGGAGATCAGACAAATTCAGTCCCTGAGAACCTTTAGGAAATTAGGTAAACCCTTCCTGCCCAGATCGGCACTGTCAACAGGTGACTCAGTCTTTGTCAATGCAAGTAATTGTTGTTTCTGTCCCAGCTGCAAGGTCATCTCTGGATTAAAATATTTGCAGTTTACTTTTGATGAATATTCACTGTTTGAAGGCAAATGATGAAGGCATTTAATTTTCCATAAAAACACTCATGGTTTATAGTGATTTAACTGGTCCTTCCTCTGAGACAATGTCACACATAAAGCCAAACTTCCTAAATTAAGCTAAAACCAGTTACTAGGAAAAAAATTAATTTCCTAAACACTAGGAAATGAGAGAAACACCATTACGCATGGAAAAGAAGGACATTTAAGTTATTATTCTTTCCAAAGCTTTGTATTATAATTGTCACTCTTACAATAACACCTATATAGAGCAATTCAGATAAGAACCCCCCTGAGATAAGCATTGTGCAAGGTCCTTATAGTATGAGGCAACCCCCATTATAGCAAGGAGATTAATGTTGAAGAGACTGAGGTATTTCATAGCTGAATGTCCTGTCAGTAAAGTTGGATAATAAGCCTTCTTTTCACATGCCACCTGCCTTCAGCGAAGGAGGATCAATTAACCTGGACGGTGCACCGCACTAATGCCTTCCAGTATTCAGGCTGGGTCAGTTGGGATAAATCGGCATGGGAGACCTCAGGCAGACATGAACTCACTTGCCAGGGCTCAGAGCAGGTGGGACATAAGCCAGCTCTGACCCGAAGGCTGCGCGACCACGTTAGCACGGTGCTGAGGTCACGTTCCTCTGCATGGCTGGTGTAACCAAGGGGAGAAAGCAAAGGGCAGGGGGGAAAGGATAATCCTGTAGACAGAGAGAATAGAAGAAGAGCGTGTTTAGTGACTTTCCTAAGGTCACACAGAGGCACTGGCTCGGATGACAAGGGCTACCGAGATGCTGAGGGGACTGGAACAGCTCTCTTATGGAGAAAAGCTGAAGGACTTGGGTCTCTTCANCCAACCCCTGCCATCCTGTGATTCTGTGACAACAGGGCATGGTAAAACAAGACAAACCTCCTTTTCTGGAGGGTGAGCAACCCAACATCGTCTGACCTGGGTTTGGAAAACCTGTTGTAGAGACAAAGCATTTATCTCCTTTTCTTTCTGACTGTGCTGGCTGCAACTTTACCAAGCTTGTGTTTTTCTTTATGCATTTCTTTATGATTTTCCCTATTCCACCGCGGGAGCCTGGGGTGAAGCATTAGATACCGGTGGGGAAGGTGAGTGCACACAGAAGGAATGCAAGTGTTGGAGGAAGCTGGGCTGCCAAACAGCGTCTGCTGCTGAAGGGTACGTTAGCGCTGACACACTGGGTTATTTCTGCTGTGATATTACCCGGGTGTCTAATTAAAGACAAGGTTAAAGACGCAGCCTGAGATTTAAAGTTGTGAATACCTACAAGCAGAGATTTCAGACTTTGCTTTAGTGTATAAAAGGTCAGAAGCTTTGTAGCTCATGCTAATCTCCATTGAGATGCACCTCAAACACCCTGTCAGGTAGCAGAAGCCCAGCTTTAGGACAGTGGGACAGCAGGGAATCATTCCCCTGCCGGGGCTAATCAGAAAAGGTTGCACTAACTAGAAACTTACTCAGATTTTTCAGACTTAAAAATGGTTGGTAAAAACATTGCTGCTTTTTTAATATAGGAAATCAAACAGGTTTTTTATTGCAATCAAGTCAGTGCGGTTTTTAATGCATAAAGTGCCAGGATAAATAATATTTTTCCATTAGGCTTTATTTGGAAATCAAAAGAAGTACAAAACCATATTTTAAATCTAGCTACTTATCCATGCCAAAGAGCATGAGTCACACATGATGGTATTCATGAAGAAGCCAGCAGAGCTTGGAGAAATATCTCGGTATAGGGTTTCGGTTCCATATCCAGAACCAGACAAACCAAACTGTCTAGAGGGTGAAATTTGAGAATAACAACAGTGGTCAAGATTTTCAAACTTGGGGAGATAATTTCTCTTTGTGGGACTTTGATAAAAGTTAATGTCGCTGCTTGAAATTTTGACTCCTGCAAAATTTCCAAGAAGTTAAGAGGCACCAGAGGTGTCGGCTGCCACGGAAACTGGGGTGGGATTCAAGTACCTACTTGTGGGTGTCTGCACGTGAACTAAGGACTATACTCTCATTAAACTAAACACGGATGGTGTCTGCAATAAAGTCATAGTCAATGGAGTCTGGAAATGACTCAGAGAACTATCAGGTGACTCCTTGGGGGTGAGAAAAATTATGCTGAAGGCTCCATGGTCTGTATTAGCTGGATCTCCATTGAGTATAAAGGGAGCATAGACACTTAGACCTCATGTACACACTGGCACTTGTGTATTTTGGTGTCTAACTGGATCCCTTACCAGATGTTTAAATATGGACCATCTGTAGTCAAGATGTCTCAAGCTACGACTAAACCAGTTGCGTCTCAGGTACACCCACTCCATACAGAGGTTACTCCTTTGGGCACACCACACTTCCCTTGCACATCTACTTCTTCACAGCAAGGACACTGAGGGTCTCAAAATACCCCTGAACCAAACCCCAGAGGTGAACATCCTAGCTCAAAGCAAAATGCCAGAAGAGTTCCCAGCTCTGTCCACATGGACAACACAACCCACTCTCAAGCTGCAGTAATTGCCTCACCATGCCTTGTGTCTACAGGTAACAGGCTTGAAACCGGAGTTTGAAGTTTGAACTCCAACCACGGAGAATGGAGTCAGCACTAACACTGACAGCCACTTTGCACAGTGCTGGCACGAAAGGTATGGAGATTCCTGACCAAAACCACTTTCTATCATGCTGTTTCCATGAAAGCCAGTCTTGGAAACCAAACATACACAAACACTGTCCTACCAGTCCTTGCAGCCTCCCCTGGCATGTCTTAGAACTGGCTCAAACTTCCAAATATTTTTAAGAACTATTCAGGTTTTGTTTCTTTTTCTTTTTTTCCCTTTTTCTTTTTTTTTTTTTTCATTAATTTTCACAACCTGTTTCCCATGGGCAAATTGCAACAGAAGGCTGCTCTCTAACTCTTGTTACACGGACCTTTAAATCTCTGCAGGGTGACACTGGAAATCAAGGGTTTCTTGTGTTCATAAAGAGCCCTGCAATATCTAATCTATATAACAAAGGACAGGAAGGGAGGGAAAACCAGCCCCGAAGTCCTCAGAGTTAAATGTCCGAAAGGGTGAGGAATGCTGACGGAGGGGGAGGCGTGTGCCTGCAGCCCAGCGAGCGATTGCAGCGATGCTATAACCGAGATTAAGCGAGGCTTACACCCAGAGCACTCGGCGTCACCCTCGCTGTAGAGGACATCAAAGAGTACATAAGATGATGAGGGCGCTCAACAGAGCGTAGCCAGGCAACGTGTTGAAAAATGAAAGAAAATGAAGTGACTGGAGGGGACAACTGGCATTCAGGGCTCCTTGGCTCTGCATTTTGCTCTGCCGTTCCTGGGGTCCAGCTTCCTCAAGAGCCGGGGCTGTAGAGTTGGTCACTAAGCCTTATGTGCCCCCTCGCCCAGCCCAGCCACACCGACCTCTCGTGATCCTGCAGGGATGCTCGGCAAAGGCACAGATTAAAGCCTGGAGATGTTGCCTGGGAAGGGGTGGGCCTCACCGAATGTACGGGACATTTTTATAACCCTGCCCCTCGGGCTGAGGCTGAGAAAACAACAACCAAGCCAATCACAAAGGGTCGCTTTGCCAAGTAAGGCAGCTGAGACTAATGATATAAATACCCTTTGAACAAGACATCTTTATCAAGAGAGGAAGTATTAAGAGCTACAGTGACCAGGCAACACGGGAGAAAGGAGGATAAAGAGGGACTGAGATAAGGTTAATGAAGAATGACAAACAGAGCCAAGTGGCTTTTTCCTGTTTTAAAAAAAAAAAAAAAAAAGCCCCTTCTACTTATCGAGCTCAAGGACAAAGTGGGGACTTTCCTCAGCCAAGGAGCTGAACAAAATCAGCCCCAGCAGCAAAAGGGAACTGAAGCCCAAATCCTCTCCCTTACCAATGTGGGGTGAAGCTCTGGTCCAGCCACAGGTCATCCTGCTCCTCCTGGGAAGCCCGCAGAGGATAACATGGATTATTCCCACGGGGCACGGACGGCCCCAGGCAGTCCCTGGCCGCGCGCCAAGGGCTCCGGGCATGGCTGCTCCTGCTCTCCCAGAAGCCAGGGACAGCCAAACGCAGTCAGACCCAGGTTCAGCCCTGCAAAAACATATTTGGTTGCCTAGATTCGTCATTTTGTTATTCCAGAAAAGTTCCAAGAAATAAACTGAAAGAATTAATTAAAGAGCAACAATTAATTGAAAGCAGAGCGGCATTTTCTGGCTAACAGACCCTGTTGCACTTGCAGCAAGATTTGTTTTAATCTCTCCGTGGTGTGGTTTTAATTCCTAATAATTGAACTCCCTACAGCCATTTGCAAGCAAACCTCCCTGGCTGTCACCCGACCCGAACCTCTCCACCGATGACTGCCTTCCCAGTGGATGGAAAATGCAGCACGCTCGGCAGCCGTGCTGGGAGACCGGGAAGAGCCCGTCCCAGTAACTGGCTGGCTCAAACAAAACTGAAGCCAGTGGAAAGAATCCAAATTACTTTCGAGGACGCTGGCTCGGGGCTTTTGAGGTTTCGGGCCAAGATGACAGTGCTGGACGTCACAGAAGCAGAGCAGGTGTGAAGGTCAGGGAGAGCTTTAAATGATAGCACCCACTGCCTGTTGCGCAGTCGTCCTGCAGAGCTGAGGCTGCATACCGCCACACTGCCTTGCTAACGAGTGAGCTTTTGCTAATCAGTGTCAGGACTCTGAGACTAATCATAGGCCTTAATTAATTGACGTGACCAACCTGACTTCCCTGTACCCATGCTGTAAGCAGGCTTGTCTCCAGTCCCATCTCTGGCCCCACGTCCTCCTGCTCCTGACCAGGCTGCCCAGATGGACCCTGACCTTGACTTGTCTGATGGCCGCTGGATGGTCAACAGTGCTGGTCTTGGTCCACCTGTGGCTGTGCCCTGTTGGGGACGGCACTGCCCGTGCTGGGATCAACCTCAGCTTCAAGCTTGTCTTCCCTCATGCAGCAGCCACACTCTTACTGCTCCTGAGCAGGCACTTCAGTATCATAGAATCACAGAATCGCCCAGGTTGGAAGGGACCTTTCAGATCATCGTGTCCAACCGTCAACCTAACTCTGACAAAGCCACCTAATGGTCCCTAACCATGTCCCTCAGCACCACGTCTACTCACCTACGTCCAGGGATGGCAATTCCACCACTGCCCTGGGCAGCCTGTTCCAATGTTTGATAATGCTTTCGGTGAAGAAGTTTTTCCTAATATCCATCCTAAACCTCCACTGGTGCAACTTGAGGCCATTTCCCCTTCCCCTATCACTTGTTACTTGGGAGAAGAGACCAACCCCCACCTCTCTATAGCCTCCTTTCAGGTAGTTGTAGACAGTGATAAGGTCTCCCCTCAGCCTCCTCTTCTCCAGACTAAACCACCTCAGTTCCCTACGATTACAACCCCTAGTTATGATTTCTCCAGTGGAACATATATCTAGCCTACATGACGACCCCATGAGCAGCTAATGGCGGCTCTTGCAGGCATCCCAAAGTGCTTTCCATACCCTGCTTCACCAACCTTGCCAGCTTCAGCACGCCTGCAGCTTTCCTATGTGCAAGGCAGCCGGGCAGAGGTCTCCTCACTGCAAGTCAAATCAAGACATCTGACCTTCAAGAGCACCTTGAAGACATATTGATATTCTCCAGATGAAGATGGATTCAGTTTCCAGGCCAGCCAACTCAATACTGCACCTAAATTTAAGATCTGAAGAAAGTGGTCGAGTGAAAGCTTGGATTTCCATATAGATATAATCAGGTTAAAAATAGAGTGTTATGTCATTGTAAATTGTATGTTGTATATAAACTAACCCAAACCAAAACAAAACCAAAAAAGCTTCATATACACACATCTGTGCACTTTCACGGTTTCTTCTAGCTCAGCTCAGACAAGAGGACTTGGCATTCCTATCATTCAGTCTCAAATTCAGATTTGGGAACATTGGATATGCCATTTCTAGCCTAATTTATCCAGCAATAAGGTAAGGTTTAATGGCCCATTTCTTAGAATTGCTCTCAGTCATAGGATATTATTGTTTTATGTGTTTAAAACACAGATTGATACTCGCTTCGGATGATGTGCAGGTAGGTCATCATCTGAAAAGCGTATCTGAATAGCAAATTAATAGCATTAATACTACCTTGCGTTTTGATAAGGCTGAAATAAATTTGAGAAAGGGCTAGTGGCAATAAAATGATGGGTGGGGAACTCTTAGTAGCTGTTCTTTGCAACAGCAAGACCTCTTGCAGGAGCTGCAGAGGGACTTCCTTGCTCTTACCTCTAGACAATGAAACACATTACGCTGAAAAGTGGTGGTTGCCAAGAATATCTGAAATGAAATAATTCCACATGGAGCATCCTTCGTGTTTCCACATGGAGCCTCTTTTGACCTCTAAAAGCTAGTCCTTCTCATCGCTGTTATCCCATGCAGATACAAACGATCATCTCTAGATCATTTCACGCGCGTATACGCTGAGACGCAGCTTCAAAGCAGCCCGTTCTTCACAAGCTGCAATGTCCAGCGCAGGCAGGCCTGCGCCTTCCCCCACAACCACCACATCACTCAGGATATCTGGTAATAATTTGTTCCAATAACATTTTGAGTACTCTTCTTAACAATAATTTAATTTTGTGTTTTAATAAAAAAAAAATAAAAATAAAATAAAAGCAAATGTAGGCTGCAGCAGAGCGATACCCTGCATGAAATACCTTCTGAACTCCAGGAAAACATGTTTTAATAGACTTCCCTTGCGTATCATTTAGGAAGATTTTCAAATGTACAGATGCTATCCAGTTAACAGCACTCCACGGGCAGCTGCTTCACAGACCTTTTCTACAGCAAAAATAAGCTATCAAAAAAATGACAGCACAAGAAAAATATGTCCATAATTATAGCATTTGGTAAAAGTGCCATCTGCTCATTGAAAAGCAACAAGCGTTTAATATCCTGTATCTCGCTTTTCAAGCTTTTTACGGATCTGAAAGTGTTGCGGGACAAAGGTCCCAGAAGTCCCGGGCGAGGGGAGAGATCCGCTGCTGCAAAAACAAACCCAGAACTGCACAGCTCATCCACAAGTCCAGCAAAGAAATGTCATTTTCTCCCCTGTGCCCGTGTTTAGACCTGCCTCCTTGCTCAGCGGAGTCCCCTTCCTTTGGACCCATCCCTCCGCAGGGAGAAGGGGAACTAGCTTAAAATCCACACAAAAAGTCTGGAAAATACTAACTTGTCTCACTTCACGCTGCGGAAGGATTTTACTGTAAAGAGAGGAGAGGGACCCAACAGATCCGAACATGTGGAATTGCTTCTTTGTCGACCCAAAGATTTTATGGAAGCTAAACCAGGCTTATTGTTGAATTTCTTTTTGTACGCTGTAAATTACTGAAGAGAGGTCCCAGATTTCAAAATCTGGCCTGGATTTCAACCTCCCAAGGAGCTGAGCTGATACATTCTGTGGTTATAGTTCAACTCCTGTCAAGGAGCCAGTTGCAAAACTGGCATGTGGTTCCAGCCTCGGATTTTGATTATTTTTGGACCAAGAGCCGGGTGCGTCTGGAGCTGGGATTTTACATTATGTCTCTATTAAGTAACATTTTGCAAATGCTCGGCCCAGAAGGAGAGAGTACATTCCAAGGGGCACAGACTGTTTTAAAATTAAATTGTTTTCTAAGTCTCCGGTTCCCATCTTCTGCATCATCAGGACCTGAGCAGCATTGAGGGCTGCGCACAGCCGGGCAGGAGCTGCCTGCAGCCCACTGCTGGAGCATCGCCCTCGATGGAGCAGTCCCACACCTCACCCGAGTCCTCTTCTCCCTCTGCCACCCTGCAAAACCTGACCCATCACCAGAAGATTCAGCAAGGGGGTCCCAAGGATGCAATCAAACTGGCCACATCATGCCTCTGATAGCAAAATGGACCATGGGACTGTGAACCTCTCTGTGAAATCCCACCATGGGGCTGTGACCAAGCTAATGCTTCTAACCTATAATGCTTATAAATACTGAAAGGGGGGTGTCAGGAGGATGGGGCCAGGCTCTTCTCAGTGGTGCCCGGGGACAGGACAAGGGGTAACGGGCACAAACTTGACCATAGGAAGTTCCAGCTCAACATGAGGAGGAACTTCTTTGCTGTGAGGGTGGCAGAGCCCTGGCACAGGCTGCCCAGAGAGGTGGGGGAGTCTCCGTCTCTGGAGACATCCCAACCCCGCCTGGACGCGTTCCTGTGCCACCTGCTGTGGGTGACCCTGCTCTGGCCGGGGGTGGGACTGGGTGATCTCCAGAGGTCCCTTCCAACCACTGCCATCCTGTGATTCAGTGATTCTGTGATCCTTGTGCCAGCCCTCCCTTTCTTCATCGTGCCAGTCGTGCTCCAAAAGCTGAGCCTTAACAAGGGACTTTCCCCACATAAAACCCTCTGAGCAAAGCAAACCCCATAGCAACAAGCTCTGGGTGCGAACGATGGAAAGAGGGAAAGTGGGAAATCTGGTGACCTTCCAGGCTGAGTACCTTTTCGGCTGAACTGTGTGTGATGATGGGTGGATGAGGGGAATAGCAGACCTGTGGGTTTTAATTCAGCCATAAAAGAACCCCTGATCTTTGATCAAAGCAATGGGAAAGCCTCCGCATGGCATTTATTTATCTCCAAGTTAATCTGTCTTAAGGGTCTGAAAAACACATTGCATCTGCAGTAACTTTTACTACTTCTGGCCATGTGAGCTTTGTCACTACACATGTCTGGAGCTCTTGAAAGTGCATTCAATAAGCACGAACTAATCCTCACGCCAGCCCAGTGAGTGAGTGTGGGTGAGTATCCCATAAAATGGCTCGTGACCCCTTTGAATCATACCCCAGGGACAGGGCGGGTGCCGGTATTATGCATTTTCTGCGTATTCAACAAATCAAGGATTTGGGGGTTACCCACGTCCCTGCGGCTCCCTCATAGCACATGCACCACTTATAAGGCAAAAGGCACAAATCAGTAAATGGTATTTCCTCAGAGAAGGGTCGCAGAGGCACAGACAAGAAAAAGTAGTTTCTCCCATGGTAGTTCAAGAGAAGAAATCTGTCTCCTGCCTCACAGAGCTCTGTTAATCACCTGTCCCTGCTCCTTCTTACCACTGATGAAGTCGGTGTGTCTAATCGAACGTGATCTGAAGGAATTACGATTCACGTCTTACCTAAAGTGACTGTCAGGGTTAAGCAGCCTTTCAAACATGGAGTTCCTTGAAATACTGATACATACGGATGTTACTCAATGAAGATCACTCTTCTAAAATCATTACCCATATTAATTACAATATGATTTCTTTCTCTTCCCCTCCCGCCTCCTATAAAGTGCTAACAGAGCTATGAGAAAGTGAAGTGCTTTTTAACTCTGGATTGCAAACCATCAACACAGCTGCAGATTCATTTCCAGTTGCAGATGCTTTCTGGCTAATGAAGTTAGAGCCAGAAGAAATGCAGTCGGGCTTTGATGTTTTAAACAGTTTACGGGCCTGACTGTTGGAAGGGGAAAAAAATAACCTTTTATTTGTACTTTGGGCAAATTAATTTTTGAAATGGCTGAAAGGCAGACAATGAGCCTTGCACTATCATGCTTGCAGAGATTGAAGCTAAACATAAAAACTTCTTGGACGGGAGCCTGAAGTGCTCCCCGGGGAATAATTGTGCAATAGCAGAGGGATGAACTAGATGATGAAATAAATCTTTTTTGCCATTAGTGTCTGTGATTCTAAAGTTATTAGAGTGCTACTAAGGACATGATAGCAGCAGAGACTTTTAAGACTCTTGTAAGACTTGCGAAACAAACAAAAAAAAAAGCAAAAAAGGCCAAAAGCAAAAAGCTGTAAAAGCCAAAGGCACTGCCAGGCTTGCTGTGCAGTTCAGGCAATATAGCAATTCTATGAATTTTTAGAATTCACCAAAACCACTGGAAAAAGGATGGAACAGCCAAGTGACAGTCTGCAAAGTGGGAAAAGGTTTGGGAGCTGCCATCAGAGTGCATGTCGAGGTAGGAACCAGAAGCAACTGAGGCGGTGGAAAACAAATCTCCCGCCTAAAGGACGAAATCACGCAACGGGCTTGTGAAGGACAGGACACCTCTAGTCTGCTTGCTCCAGTTCATATCGTATTTTCAGTGATCAGAACAGGTGGATGGAAAATTACACGTTGCCTGGAGGCAACTGAATTGGATGGCCAGGCTGGATGGGTCTTTGAGCCACCAGGTCTAATGGGAGGTGTCCCTGCCCAGGGTAGTGGGGTTGGAACTAGATGATCTTTAAGGTCCCTTCCAACCCGAACCTTTCTATCATTCTATGATTGTCTCCAGATGCCAAGGGTAGGAGACAGGGGGCAGGGAGAGTCTCCCAGCTCAGAGCTGGGGTCCTTGATCTCCACAGGGAAACTGTGAGGGATGTGAGAGGAGCAGGAAGGAAAAGGAAAGCACGACCAAAGACCCTGTGTAGTTTGCTGCAGGTCAGAAAGTCCCTCAATTAGCTGAAATCTTGCTTCCAGACATGCTATGAGGGCCAGTGGAGATGTAGGAGCCTTTCTTCATTGCCTGGTGTTTGTGCTCTAGTGAAACTTTCATTCAAAAGACCTTTTGGACCATTTTGGTGAGCTTATTATATGAAAAGAGTTTGGGACTGCTTTGAAGCATTATGCTCCCTCTCTGGCTCCTTTAGGAACCTCATTCACCATGCACCGGAGCATCTTGGTGTCATCTTCCTTCCTTTTGATAGGCAAGGTAATCAAAAAGATTGGATAAATCTTCATTTTTCAGAAGTAAGAAGAGGTGAATTACAGGCAACAGTGTACAATGAGTGAGAAGGAAATTCTCAGGGAGGAATGACAGAATCATAGAATCATGGAATCATTCAGGTTGGAAAAGACCCTTGGGAGCATCGAGTCCAACCATCACCTCCACTCTACAAAGTTCTCCCCTACACCATGTCCCCCAGCACCACATCTAAACGAGTCTTCAACACATTCAGGGACGGTGACTCCACCACCTCCCGGGGCAGCCTATTCCAGGGTCTGACCACTCTTTCTGGGAAGAATTTTTTCCTAATGTCCAGCCTAAACCTCCCCTGCTGCAGCTTGAACCCATTCCCTCTTGTTCTACCGCTAATTAATTGTGAGAAGAGACCAGCCCCAACCTCTCTACAATGTCCTTTCCAGTAGTTGTAGAGAGTGATGAGGGCTCCCCTCAGCCTCCTCTTCCTCAAACTCAACAGTCCCAGCTCCTTCAATCGCTCCTCATAAGATTTATTCTCCAGGCCCTTCACCAGCTCCGTTGTCCTCCTCTGCACTCGCTCCAGCACCTCGATGTCTCTCTCGTATTGGGGTGCCCAGAAATGGACACAATACTCAAGGGGTGGTCTCACACAATCAAAAATTGATTTTTGAGAGTCTTGGACAGCAAGGTGGTGTCTGTGGAAGTACGTAGGATCCTATTGCACAAATTCCTGGAATAACAGTCACCCAGATATCGTAGGTTTTCTACACGTGAGGATCCTCCAGGCATGTCGAGAGTTACAAAAAGCCTGGCTTGCGATGTATTTGCCCTAAATACTCTTGCAATGCTGTGAAGAACAACCGTGAAAAACCTTTCATGTGATTTAGGTTTTTTGAAGGTGGCGGTGGGAAAAATGTCTCCACCCACAAACACAGCATCAAATCTTGCTCAGTAAAACAGCGCTGTCCTTGAAACACATCTTTAATGCGGGGGCTTCACGGCACATGGCATCAGCTCTGGAGGAGCCTGTATGACAGCATGCGCGTGAACCTTGTAAGGTGAAGGAGAAGATAAGAAGCAACGGAGGGAAAAGTTAGTGCTGTGAGCTGCCCAGGCGAAGCAGACGTACTGTGGCTCTGAGATTTATGCTACAGTATCTTGCATGGCTTTGGAAAGGTCACGCATAAAGGAAGAAAATGGTTAGTAGTTAAATGCTGCAAAAAGCATCTGAGAGGAAACAAGCGGACAGGAAGGGATGGAGGCCTTTCTTGTAAAGGTCCCAGGGATTTGGGGCAGAGGCGGGCACCTACAAATGGTGCCACAAAAACAGGAAAACCTCTTTGAAGGTCGAAGCAATTTTCCTGTTCCTGAAGCAATACAGAAGGGAGCTGGTGGAAGCAGGCGTGCCTGTTGGTGAATGTGGTGGGTTCTGCTTGTGTTGATGTGGTCAGAGGGTCAGAACAACACCAAATGTGGAATGAGATACGAAGCACAGGTTTCCTGACTTCAAGGTGGTTTCCAGAGCAGGTGACGTGATACTGGGGCCATGTGTCCAGAGTGTTCTAGCCAGCATAAAAAACCCACTCCTTGCAAAGAGAAGAAGGAGAGAAGGTATTGAAAGGGGGAATGAAAAGTGAACTTATAAAACATAATGAAAAGATGCAAAGGCCCATATAATGTGCAGAGCTAGGCATGGCCAAACAGGGACGATTTCAATTTCACTTTTTGTTCAGTACTTTATTTAGTTAGTTTCCTCAATTTATTTGGCCTGAGGCACAGTAAGTCAAGTGGCAGAAGGAAAGGAGTGACCGTGCTGGGGCCCATCCCAGGTCTGCCTCGTGGTTAGGACTTGCATTTTTCTTTGAGGACTTCCCAATTCTCCCTCACATCAATGGCTTTCACTGGATCCCAAAAAATTCAGAACAATTCCCAGAGATGGGCAGAATCCCTAATGGCATGCTGCGGAGCTCATGTCTGACTCAAATCTCTTTGAATTTTAAGAGGAAATAAAATGTGTTTCAGGCTGACCTTTTAAATCTATCTATAGCACTTTGATGTTGCTAGACCAGAATCTGAGTACCTTCCAAATTTAACAGTTTTAACTGTCAGCTACCTTTCCAAAACAGGAAAGTTCTGCTCTCCTGCAACTGAGCGAAGAGCCTTCAGCTCCTTTTAGAGACAATGGAGAGAAACAACATTATTCAGGGATTCGTCTGACCTATTTTAAACATCAGCTTCAGGGAAACGAATCGTGACCTACAAAATGGCTTCTCCTCTCCATTGACTGTGAAGAAGTGCTTATCACATCGCAGACATCTGCATTTACTCAGCCCAAATTGCATCCAGAGAAGCTAAGGCCCAGACTAATTCTCTTTATTTCATTGGAGTTTGACATTTAAATGTCTTCCAAATCCGGGAGTGGTTACACAGACAGGAGAAGTAAATCCAGGTCTGAATTCCAGTCTAACCTCTGATCACTGGATTATCTTCCTTCTGGGTCTGGTATAAAATGAGAAATGGTTTGTTTTTAGCTTCTCTTTCAGTTGAACTAAATTCTCCAAACAGGTCAATATGGTTTGAGTTCTTCTGTTCAACAGAGCGTAAATATCCCCAGAAGGTCAAATCTCACTATTTCCTCCATGTTAGAATTCTTGCTCAGAATTAAATTGTCTGATCATTTAAAACTTAATCCTAACTCTAATTTGTCTCAGATCTACACCACACCAAATCTATCTGAAATCACATCTGTCCAGATTATTTTGCTTCAGGTACTTACATTTGAATCTTGACAGAAAGCTCTACAGCTGTTTGAGCTGTCGTCTTCTGCCGTAGGTTAGATGAAGTTGTACAATAGGTCAAAAATGGTTTATAGAATTTCTTTGTAGTGATAGCATTCAGTTATTAAAGTTTGCAGTTAATTTCTCTTCTACCTCAACTAAAACACTGTATTTCCCAGGGAAAACAATCATCTTGCCTTTCTTTTCGCTTCATGTATGCCCGTCCTCCTCTGTGCCCATTTTCTCTCCTCTTCTACTAGAGCTTTTCTCCTTCACTGGGGAGGTGGAAAGGGGGTTTCCACGCACTTCTGCCTGTAGCTGAACCACAATTCCCACAATGAAGAAACAGATGTTCGGTCCACCTTTTTTGTCCGTTTTTGATTTGCTGCCTTCACACCCCTTCTTCTCCAGTTATCCAGCTCTGTATGCAGCTCTTCCTGGTATTGCCTTCAAAACATACTGAGTGGCTCTAGAGCTCTAGAGCTCTCCTGTCTCAGATCCTCTGCTCCCTAACTCCTGTCAGCTCTCAGCTACACGTGTCTCCGCTCAGCGGCTCTGCCTGTTACTGAGGTTCCCTCCTACTGTCCTTTACAAGATACCGGTTAAAGGTCCTAAGATCTTGGCAAACTCAAGCTGTAAGGTAGTGATGTTCCTGATGTTCAGCTTTCTGCTGACATAGTCTTGGAAACTTCACTCATTCCTGGGTTGAAACAAGGAGATGAAAGAAATTGTTGCACAGGTTAAAAGAAAAAGCTAGCGACATTTTGGGTAAAAAAAGATGCTGTTCTAGTGCTGCTGGATTTGGAAGAGAAGCTTATATTTTAGCAGACCAGGGGTTTGCAGCAGTTGTATTTCTCTTATTGATTTCTAAAAGTCTGCCTAAATCTGACCAATCTCTAAGCTCTCAGGAAAACAAACAAACAAACAAACAAACAAACAAACAACAAACAACTTATATTTGCTCTACAGAAGCTTCTTCTGTGCAAATAGCTACTGTCTTTGAAGAGTCTGTCCTTACTGCGCATGCTCAAACCTTTCATTTTTTCCCATGTGCTCAAACCATTTACACTCATGACAGTGTGGTGAGAACCAGAGCCTGGCGCTACCCTGACTGCAAAGGCATCCAGTCCACCAGAACTCTACGACTGCTCCAGCTGAAGACGACAGGGACAAACATTGACTTTCCCAATGATGAAGAGCTGTGGCTGGTGCTGGAACCAAGGGTTGGGACTTGTTATCTGCTCTGCTCTGGGTGACCCAGACTCCCAGGAGCACCAAGAAAGAAGCATTTTAATTCAATGTGAAAATGTTTAAAATATGAGTAGGAAAAGGGAAAGGATTATTAGGCAGCTGGAAATTTGGGATTAGGAAGAAGTGACAGAGAAGTTGAGAAGGATCTAAATTTTCATGTGAGACCATGACTTGGGGGATCTGTTTTGAGACAGGTAGTCAAAAATAGAGATTTGGAGTCAATGCAGAGGTGACATATAGGCTGAAGAAGGGAACACACGGGCAGGACATCCTCCTCTCCTATCTCTGTGCAAGCCAACTCAGACCCCTAGTGATAGGAACCAGCCCAGGTGAAGGGGTGAGCTTAAAAAGAGGAAGAAAAGCCAGTACAGAGGTAACTGGTTGTGGAAGGAGATGGGGACTGGACTGAGAAGCCTGGTGAGTGAGCCTGGGAGAAGAAGGTTTTGTATTCACTGTCTTCTCCAAGGAACTTGCAGCTGCAGTTAATGTTTCATGTAGGCAGGGAGGAGTATTTCCCACTAAAATGGTGCAGGGGTGGAGAAGGGTTCTGGTTTTGCGCATTCACAGCAAACCTGCGTACTGTGACCTCATGATTTTAATCTCTAATGCTTTCTTTCTTGGGGCTTTTTACTGATTTATAGATCAGCTCCTCCCTATGCTAGACAGGCTGTCGCCAGGCAGAGGCCCGCTCTTGCCAGTCTCTTGGTCTAGCACTTTTATAGACACCTCTTGACTTTGACCTTACTAGAAAAAGGTCTTGGTGTTTGGGCAGTCATCAGTCAAGAGGAAGGGCTGAACATCACCTATCACCTTGTGGATAGACATGGTCTAGCAAGTGGATCCCGCAAGACATGAATCCCATGCAGTTTAAGAGACTGGGGTCTTGTTTTCAACTTGCAGGTACCCAGCCCACACACAGCTGGTGGATATTTCCGTTTTTGAGACAAAGACAGTCCCTGGGCTTTACATTGTGTTTGACACAAAACTATGATTTTCTTTGTGAGGAGGTTGCTTCCTCCCTTATCATTTGCGTCTTCTTGAGAAGGGATTGCATCCAAACATGTTCTTATCTTCCTTCCCTTCCTAGGCTGGGCTTGCTCATGCCCATTGGTATTTGAAGAGTTGTTCAACACTCCAAAAGAAACGGAGCCAGCTTTGTTTCCAAGCTCCTATTACTCACCTTCTTTATCTCTTAGCTAAAAGCTTTAATGGATCTGTTTTGCTAGAGCATTTGAGGTTGGAGGCTATGAAGAACTTCAAAGGTATTTAATAGCAGCTTTGTCACTGATTTTGTAAAAAGACCACATAGTTTGATTAAAGGTAAACTCAGCTTGCAATACTGCACAGAACTGTGCTGATCTATTTTTACTGCATCACAAATAAAGCTGAGGAGAGGGGGAAATCCCACTGACTAAACAGGACGTGCGGGAAGGATGGAGCACGTCTCCCTCCTGTATTACCCAGGTACTCATTAACTCTCTGATAACCAGTTTAGACAACACAAAGTGGAATGTCTCCAGCACCAGATGGTAGTGATGAGGGAGAAAGAGAAGCGCAGCGTACAAGATAAAACTTGGCAGGAAAATATACACAGGAATTTCTGTTCGTTAGGGCAGAGATTGGAATCTGCGAGCCCTAAGTTTAACCGTTCCTACGTTGGCAGGAAGTGTCTGAGAAGTATAAGGACAAAGACAACTCCCATCCCTGGATACACAGCTGGCCCACCCGCAAAAACCCAACTACCTAGTGATGCAGTTTCTGATTGAGCTCAAATGATGGAGTGTCTGTGCTGTAAGGCCGTGGTCCACGTGTGCTGCTGGCCAGTGTGGGTACCAGATGGGTCCCTGCAGAACAGTTTAAGTTTGCAATCTCCCAACTGTTCCGAAGTTCAGAAATGTGAGCATCCTCTTGGCCTACGCAGCTTTAATTGGAGGTTGACGTACATTGATAAAACTTCCTAATCAAACACCACCGTGTGCTTTCTCCAGTGTGTCCCAGAGCTTTACAACATATTCTCATCCTGTGCCACAAAGAACATTTTTTAATGTTTTTTTTTTAATAAACAAAAGGCAAACATAGGCAGTGGTAGTGTAAAAGGTTTATTCTTTAGGAATAATCAGTTACCTTCAATATCCTTCTGGACGCATGAAAGTAAGGCATTGTAATGAGGAAAGTATTTTACCAAACTAATGAAAAGTCTCTCTCTGACTGAAGCAGAAGAATTTTATTGACAAGGAGCCTATATAGGCTTTCATACACTCACTGTGTAGATAGACAGATATTTTTGGAATGCATCTCCTGATGAGATATCAGGGCTGTTATTAATTCTGTCTGTCATTTTTATTGAAAGCCAAACAAATTGCATACAGTGTATGAGGAACAACTGTAAACCTTCAGTGGCAAGTGGTGCAAGAACCCCCAAGATCAAAGCAAGCCATGCTTTCCCTTTTACCTGCCTTTGAATAGACTATATTCTGCCTTGGTAAGGACATGTCGCAGGCACATACCATGCTTCAAGCAGCAAAAATATGTGCAGAACTCAGAAGTTGCAGACTTTGATTTCCGTGTTTATTAAAGAATGGTACTTGGTCTCCTGTGAAGTGTTGCGAGACCTGAAGCCACCATATGTATTAAATTCAGAGGGATCATGTGAAATAGTTCATTAAATCCTGCAGCCTGTTCCCAATTCACCTTCAACCTACAGATCTTTCAGAAAAGCAAGCGCGGGTTGCTGGGCATGTGGCTTCCTACAGCTTGTCCCTTCAGCAACAGGATCTCTGGAAAAATAAGGCACTTGAAAGCAAGCAACTAGAGTGAAAGTGCCCGTGCTTGGTACAGACGTAACCAAAAGTCTCCCTGCACATCAGTCCAGAGGCTGCAATTCTCCCTGTATCACAAGGGAAGACATAATTACGGCAATTTGGGAACAGCTAACAACAGAGATGAGCAAACCAAAACCCAAACCGCGATAACCCAAGGAGATATGGAAGTACCCTAGTCAAATCTAAGAGCGATCAGACAGGATTTTCTCAGGTCAGATGGGTACGTGACTCTAGCAGTTACACCATGATGGTTCTGGAAGCCACAAATCCCAGCTGGGTGCCAAACAGCCAGGACTACCCAGGACTTCTCCCCGCTGCCCTGCAGTGGGGGACATGGGTGTCCTGGAAGCCCCCAGCCCACGCCAGGTCACCCCTGGTGCTGGAGACCTCTCCGAGGCCGTGGCAGAGGCAAGGTGGCGATGCAGGGAACTGTGCCCCTCTCATCAGTGGCGGCTCCAAAGTAGTGGAGGATTGTGCGACCTAGTGCTGACGATATTCCTAACTTTGTTTCCGGATTTAACTCTTTCATTCAAATATGCAAAATATTTCATACCCCCAAACAGAGGATTTCTACTAAAGCCTTCCATAAACTGACTTCACAGACTGTTTTTGTAATCTTTCCAGATTGCAAGAGTCAAAACGGGGAGGAAAAAGAGGGCAACGCTATTTTTTTATGGGGCAAAAGAAAAGATTCTTCTATTTCCAGATGTCTCACAGCCCTTTCAAGTGTAGCGGAAGATATTATGACAGCAGATTTTATGATTCTTGGCTTCAGAATCACATCAAAATTGTGTTTTATCTGACATCAAAAGAATGAGCTGTTTTATCATCATGATGATGATGAAGATCGTGCGACTTCTCGGATTAGTAACAATGCAAATAAGGCAGCTATAGAGAACTAAAAAAACCCACACTTTTGTCCTTAGGCTTTATCGGTGGTTTATCGTGTTCTAAACAATCATCTATATGAAGAAAGAGAGCCAAGTCAGAGTTTATGTTCCGGATTAGTGCTTAATACAGATGAAGGTACACAACTTTTTCACAAGCTTGAACCCAAGACAATTTTGAGATTTTGTCCCATAAGACCCCCAATTATTTTGATAGTATTACACGAAAAGCCATACGCCAAAACTGTAACCTTAATTGAAGCTTCTATTTCTGGTGAACATTAAAATAAAGATTAAAGCAAGCGTGATGAAATAGGCCATCTATTTTGCACATAACTTATCACATAACTTAGCATTGCTCAAGCAACAGTTTAATTTATAATAATTGGGTTTGGTGGACCTCCTCTAACTGGATTTCAGCAAAGCAATTGAAACGGAGCCACGTAGGGAATTATTAGCCAAAGGGTCTGGCTGAAGCAGAGACGAAAGGTGCTGAAAGGGGAACCATGAGGGCAGAGGGAGGTTACAAGCACAGCTTCTCAAGCATCACTCTTAGCCAGTCTTAACTAAATATGTTCCCCAGAAACATTTGCACAAGAAGGAGGATCACATTAATGAAATTGGCGGATGACACAAAGCTGGGAAGAGCAGCGGAATATCTCACAGGAAGAACTCAGGGAGCTGGTTACTGAGAAATACCCTAAAGATATTTCATTATACAAAGCTTAAGATCATGCACTTAAAAGGGGATTGTGTTTCCTGAATGAGGTCTGGTGGAAACAAGGAGACAGAAAGTCTGTTTTTACAGTGAAGCCTGGGAAATGTGAGTTTCTAATGCGGATGTCTCCACAGTACCTACAAGCTCGGGTCCAGTTGATCTTTTTATCACTGGCAACAACAGCAGTGGCCACCGGTACTTAGAAAAAATACGGGTATTTCTGGGTACCCATGTGTAAACAGTTATTTCACCGGTACGATGAATCGAACGCATCTCACAGCTTCTTTCAGATTATTCGCTTATTTTTTATTCTTCTTCCTGTTAAATAATTAATCCCCACAGGAGGCAGGTATTGAGTGATTCATCCATAAAGGTGAGAGTGTGGCAATCCCCCTCCCGCCCGGCTGCAGCCAGAGACATCTCTGGGCACGGGGAGGAGTCCTGCTGAGCAAAGCTGCTCTCCTTCCACCTGCAGAGCCCATTCGGACCAAGCCTTTATTTCAGCGAAAAGAGGTTTCAGAGTTACCCTCACATCTGGTGCCTTCCCAGCATGAAGGGTTGCCTTTCCCCCACCCACACGCTCCGGGAAAGTTTTTCCTGCCCTTTCATTGCCCACAATGGTCGCTCAGAAGGGCTGGCTGAAGAGAAGTGCTCCCACACGCCTGGTGACATTTCAGCCATGTGGCAGATCCCTTTGCGCACGGATCCTGCTCCCACCCAAGACAATAGTGGACTTTGGTGGGTGCGGGATGAAGCCCAGTGTGACATTTTCTTCCACCCCACGCTTCTTCACTGAGTGAAGCTTTTGTGAGATGGCGGAGGATAGAAAACCCCTGTTGTGCCACCTGTTTCTGTAGCCTCTGGTCCCACGGTCGGTTGACCCTACGCTGCAGTGGTGCTTACCTCTCACATGCTCCTTTCCCTACCAACAACGAAACAAGCCCCTGTGTGCGCCATTCAGAATGAACCAAACTGCAATAAATTCAGGTAAAACATGACTTTTGGACAAGAGAATTTGGTGAATGCTGTTGAGACCTTCTCGGTCTCTACAACTACCTGAAAGGAGGGTGTAGCAAGGTGGGGGTTGGCCTCTTCTCCCAGGGAACAAGTGACGGGACAAGAGGAAACGGCCTCAAGTTGTGCCAGGGGAGGTTTAGGATGGACATTAGGAAAAAATTCTTCACCGAAAGCATTATCAAACATTGGAACGGGCTGCCCAGGGCAGTGGTGGAGTCACCATCCCTGGAGGTATTTAAAAGACGTGTAGACGTGGTGCTGAGGGACATGGTTTAGTGGTGGTTTTTGTCAGTGTTAGGTTAATGGTTGGACTCGATGATCTTAAAGATCCCTTCCAACCTAGACGAGTCTATGATTCTATAAGCCATAATATCATCTTTGAAGCATCCTTCCCCTGGGGACCAGAACACCACCACAGGAAAAGTTCACTGAACCAGGGTCTGATTGGGAACTCATTAGAAAAATAACCTTGTATAGTAATTCACAGAAACTGAAGCTTTGTTGAAACATCCTGACTTCAAAGAAGTTTTTATCAGAAAAGTTTCTTTGACCCAGATCGAAATTTTCAGTCAAAACCAGAGCAGGTGCCACCTGCCTGTCCCAGAACGCTGAGACCAGCCAAGCCATTGGGTAGGCACCCTCTTTGCAGCAGCAAAGCACAAAAATACCAGTTGAGGAGGTTTTCCGAAGTGCACCTTATCACCTCATTTTTAAGGTTGTCCACTCTTTTTCCTCATGGGAAGTTTTCTTTTCCAAGGATGGCCCAGAACAGAAAAAGAAGGATGCAGATGGTGGGAAAATACCAAAAGGGAATTGTTTTCTAGCTAGCTCAGGTTTAAGCTCATCTAAACTACCCCATTTAAACCTACCCCTTTCTGTACGATGGCAAACGTAGTTCAACTTCAGCTCAGAAGTGGGACTTTATGTTAGAGAAGCCTTTAATGAACTTTTGCAAATGTGAACGTTCTTGTCCTCTTCTGCCCTGCCCATAGCAGTAAATACATCTGGCTTCACAGGTAAGGAGATGCAAAAGAAAATAAAAAAATTTTAAAAAAATATCTTCATGTACGTAACCTGTGACAAATCACCAAATCATGATTATGTGGCTTAAAATAGTTATAGGTCATTTTTTAGGATAAGATGGAAAAATTTATTACATCTTATTACTGCTGTCACTCCAATAAGAGCTAACAACCTTCATACTCCCATCACGTGTCAATATTCCATGAACACGCTCTTTGTATTGGAGTTGGCCAGGCTTGCCAAAAAAATACTCTCTGCTCACCGAATTGGCATGAACAGTGATTTCCAAAACTGAAACGAGTGCAAATGAGCAAATGTCAGTTGACATGCATCAGATACTTCCATTATACGTGCTATGTAAACGGAGTACTTTATATCATGATCGTTTGCTTCGTGAAGCAATAGAAGTGTTTAACTTCTTGTAGATCTCTGCTGATGCATACTTATCTTTCAAATGGAATTTATTTTAAGACAAATAAACATTGCCCATAAAAAGTTTGCAGATGAATGTTCATTGTCTCCCCTTGAGCCACAATCACTTAATTACTGTTAGAGATCTTTAGATAAAAAAAGCAGTATGAGCCTGCCTCACGACTCAGCCTATTCTCATTTAGTTCAAAATCAATCCACACCCCAAGCACCACCGATAATTTTATCCTGGGAATAATCAGTCTTGATAATAGCGTTTGGGGCATGCGAAGATGTTTCTTTTCTCTTGTTTAATCATTTACCTATAAAAGCCCACCCTACCTTTAACAGCAGGCACGATGCACATGCAACCTAATAGTCAGTATGTGAGACAGGAAAAAACATCTTCTGGGTGGAAAAGATCAAGTTCCTAATGCTAATGTCACTGATTTATGCTTTTCCTGCGTACCTATAGATAAGTCACAGCCTAAACTTCTCATATGTGCTGCGCACTGGCTTCAGATTTGGTATTTATGCGCTCATTTTAAGAGGTTTAATTTACTTGGTCTCCTAAGTTTTTCTTCTAGAACAGGGAACGGAAATTAACAGTACTATTCACAAAAACCCTACAGACGTGCACATCCACCCATGCGCATATATACGCAGCCGTCCATTCACTAGGAATCTTGCTCTCCTGTGATACAAATCGTCTCGCCCTTTCACTCTTTGCTGCTCTTCTCTGTCCGCGCTTCCTTTTTGCTCCAGGGAACCAAAGAAGTTTTTTGCCCACCCATCATACTTGATCCACTCTTTGAAAGCTTCTTGTCTCCAGGCCTGTGCATACTGCGTTGGCACGCTACCAAAACGCGCTAACAAATGGCAGATTAAGTGGAAACACGGAAAAGAATTTCAAGCATGTATTATACTGGCTCGGAGTTCAGCGCACAACATTTTAAGACGAGGGCTGCCCTCTAAACAGGCAGGCCTGGGAATTCAGCTGCAAAACAATTACAGATGCAAGGAAAATACCTTTCCTCTGAGAAAGAAACTTGATGGTATTCCGCAGTCTTCAGCAGGCTAAATTCACTGTGTGCCCTGGAGGAGCCCGGCATGGTCTGTGCTTTCTCGAGACCTCTGTTTCCACCTCCAGCACTGTTCTCTGAGGGAGTTATATCATATTAACTAGAATTTTTCTTACGTCAACCTCTTAAAGATGCAGGAGCAGAAGACTGTAATCCTTTCCATTCACACCGAAACAGCCCCTCTGTACCCATCTGCTGTTCTGCCTTAAGGTAGGAGAATAATGAGGCACTCGATTTGGCCCTGCAGACTCTCAGCATTCATGATCAGCTGGACAATGAAATTGCTAGTGTTGTGCCTGTATACAGTTTAGTTACTCTTGTCTCCTTGATGAACTATGTTGGCTGCACGGCCGTCTTTCTCATGGTTTAAAGGTCTGGTTTAAAAAGCCCTCTTTGCAGCACATAGACTCCGAATGCAGTTTCCAAACCCGCCCAGCAATGGCCCAGCCCTGCTCCAAATGAATACGCTGGCAAAATTACCAGAGACTCAGGTGGGTGCAGGCGAAACAACGTTGAGCTTTAGCACGACAATTCTGCCCACGTTATCTCAGATTTGCTTTTCTTTCCAAAAGCAATCCGGACTGTTTGCGCACGGTGTACAGTAAAAAGAGACTCTCCCACCCCTGATTACATTAAACTTGCTGCATACATATTTTAACAAAAAAAAAAAAAACAACTTGCTCAAATTACTCCAACTCATTTGCCCTCTATACGACTCCACTCTGCCAGTCACCTTGAGAGACTAAAAGATCTCGATCTACAGTCCAACAAAGCAGTCGAGAACATAGACCCAGTGGATGGGAAACACGGCCCGCAAGCCAGGACTGATGTTCTCAAGCCCACATGACGTAGCGTGCACATCCATAAACCAGGAAGGGTAGATGGGCAGCAATTCCCAAATCAAAACGCAGAACATTTCTGCACTCCAGTGCTCCTCAAAAAAGGCAGGTCTCACTGTTGGCTTTAGAGGAACTTTTTTCTGACTGCATCAACTAAAAGAAAAAGAAGATGGACCTGATTTATGATGTTATACTGACTGGTTCAAATTCCTCCACAGTTTATTGACCCTAAAGTTAATAAAAAAAATGTGACTCTAGTCTAATAGCTTATTTTCAGCTTTAACTAATCTGGGCTCATGACTGGCTCTGGAACTGCAACAATTACATGAAAGCTAAGATTGATTATTACTGTCCAAAGTCACTGAGTAATTAAGCTTACTGAAAAAGCCACACCAACTTCTGTAACAGGTGGGGAAAAAAAAACCTGAAGGAAAATAAAGAGCATTGAGAATATCAATGCATCTGTTCTCTATCTGAATGTCCTTCCAAATAAGTAACTGACACGAGCTTGAAAGTGCAACTGAAGTACAGTAAAAATACAAGAATGTCTGCATTGAAATTCCATAACTTTTCTTTATTCACTGTGATACATTCAAACAAAAGTGCTCCAGATAACAGCCATAAAGTAAAGGAAATTAAAATAAAAGGCAGAAAAAGACCATCAGATACATATTTTGATTATTCATATTTCAAAGCATTAGTAACTGCTTGTATCTGAGTGCACCAAAAGCCCACATGAGGGTCCATGTTTTTGTACGCTGCACCTATAAAAATAATAATCATAGGCAGCTCTAGCAAAAAATGTTTTTCAGAACTAGAGCCAAAGCCATCACAAAGATAAAGCACCATCAGGCATATGTTTACAAATGCCGTAGTAATTAGTAGAGTGTAAAAAAGGCTTAGCTGAATTAACATTTTCCTTGTATAGCACAGGGAACCTCTGCTTAGATTCATTCCGTCCCAGCTCTGCCATTTCACACCAGGGACTTTTATTTGCCCCACAACACCAAGAGCCATGGGCAACTCGGTAAGCTTCAGGAGACAGTGAGATGGATGGAAGAGAAACTGGAACTGAAACCAGTGTCTATCCTCCCATTTAAGAAAATAATATTGGCATGGCAGCATGTCCTTAACCATGTTGCTGCAATAGAGTGGCACAATCCACCTGAGAAACCCTGTTTGTACAGACCACACTGACTTCCCGATGCTGCTTGCTGAGCTACAAGTATTTGGCTGGACTGATTTGACCTATAAAAGACCGTTCTTGTTTCAAACTACAGTCCTGCTACAGCAAAAATGTAAGTCACTTATCTGTAAGAGACAGCAGAGCACCTCTTCAGAGCAAACTCAGATTGCACCCTACAATGTGTCTCTATTACAGCTGCAGAATTACTGAATTGTGCATTTGCCAAGAATTATTTGTAACTCAACAATTTGACGGGGGGGGAGGATTCCTACCCCAAACAACGAAGAAACTTAAAAGACACGTAAAAATCCGGGGTCCCTCTACCTGGTGTATTTTTAGGTAGAACAGCATGGATCTTCAACAAAAAGGGAGTAAACTCAGTTGGATCCTTGTCCTGCTCTCCCCTTTACCTGCTTTGCAGGCAGCAATTCAGATGGCCAGCAAGAACCCAAGACAGGCTTCCCTCTGAAAATCTGAGTTGCTGACATGAGATTTTTCTTAAAAGATCTAAGTAGGTCATAACAGAAAACAAGCCTCTGTCCCCATACATTTTCTACAAGAGTATATCCACAGGGATCCTGCTAGGTGTAAGGCTGTGCCCCAGATGCTATAAAGATTTAAGCCCAATTGTTTCCCAAAGCAGGATGCATTGGCACTGCTCATACCACCAGCATCATCTTCACAGTCAAGTCCTTGCAACATCAAGGTCTGTTTGCTCAAAAAGCATTTTTCTTAACTATGTTACTAGTAAAGTCTCAAATCACTCAGACCGAAAGAAGGTTAGAAGTGTTATGCAGTTATTTACCCTTCACGCTATTTGTGTGGCATTCATCTCCCACAGAGCATGCCTTGCCCTTTTCACACTCCCTTTTTCATGCAGGAACACAAAGCTGTAATGTTTGGGTTGCAAACACCCTTAAATGCCCCTCTTCAGCCCCCAACAGCATAGAAATATTTTCTTTTAAAAGTTCACATCAAAGCATTTCTACTAATCCTAGGATTTATTAAAACAAACATTGTAGGCATGAGATAGTCAACAGCGTCCCTTTTGTAAGATTCTTTGGAGACGGTTCTGATTTCGTACTGTTTACTGATCCGCCCCTAATTAATCTTCAGTTGCTCAGCTGCAAATTCAGCAAGTCCACCTGCTCCTTCCCCACCCTGCAGACGTTCCCTCCTCCCCAGTTTCAAGCTGTAATGACAGCACCACACAGCCCCTGTCCTGAGAACAAAGCGGCTTGCTTGAAAAGCTATATATTACATCCCGGTGTTACAAGATCGTATCATACATATTTGCAGCAGAAGTCTAGCCTTTCCTCAGACGAGTAATTAAAACCAGTCATTAAGTGCTTTCTAGGAGTTTCATTGTCTTTATCCTTCCCTGCAGTCAAGGTAGTTGCCTTTGATCCAGTAACAGATCTGTGCGTATTTGAGGGGTGTGATACGAACAGCTACATTGAAATCCTGTGGGGTGCCATTCATGTCCACCCACTGATGGCCTGAAAATATTCCGATAATTTTACGCTCCCATTTGTGATTCTGCCTCTTCCACATCCTCACGTACACGCCAGATCCACTCGCACCTGGCTGGGCATCACACTGCTGGTACAACAGGTCATACGTTTCATCTTTGACATCACAGAAACGGTAAACCAGGTTTCCCGGACGATCGTTGTCGTAACCAGAGAAGTGAATCCTCCCTCCGGGCAAGTGTCGTGCTGGTGGGCTCACACCTATCTTCATAAACTTTCTTTTATGAGGCTTCTTGAGCTCCAGCAAGGCATAGTCATAATCCATGCCAATGTCATTGGCATTGCCTTTGATCCATCCTTTGGGGACGTGTGTCCGTTTCACTCGGATCCACTGGAATTTCATTTTCTCAGGCATTGCTGAGTTGGTGATATTGGCCCCTTTGCTGCCATCTTTCAGTTTGGGCTTTAGGAACCCCACCCGCAGTTTCTGAGCTCCTTTGACGTAACTCTTGCCATCATGGATACAATGAGCGGCAGTAAGAACATGCTTTTCAGCCACTAGCGTCCCTGTGCAACCTGTAGATAGCTTCACTGACGTGGAGAACGGGTAATTCAATAAGAAGTCTTTCCCAAAAATGCTAAACCTGCTGTCATAGCCATAGATCTGCCTCTTAGTTCGAGATTTGCCTTGAGACGCATCACCACTGTTGCTCAGAATATATATGCCCACTTCAGTTTCAGTGAGGCTACCATTAGCGTACAAGGTTTCATAGGACAGGTAGTTCTTCACTTCTTTGTAAGTTGGCAGCGGAGAACTTTTGTGGCACTCTGGGCCACAGGGAGATACCACTTCCAGTCTGGCTTCAGCATCAAACTGCGGTTTGTCCAAGTTAAGGGTAGACCGTGGCAGGATAACTGGAACTCTGTAAGATGGCCATGTTGGCTTCCAGTGAGAACTGGAGGGCATCACATCTTTAGCAGCACACAAAAGGAGGATTAAAGTGGACAAGCCTGCCATTCTGAATGCCGGTCTGTGGAAAGCAAAAGAAGTCCAGTTACTCACCCAAACATCTTGCAACATTAATCTGCCGTGCTAAGGTAGATAAATACTAACCGAGTATATATAATAAGGGTCAAGCGATTTGAATGGAGCCAACTATCATTAAGTACTTCAGATTTCTCAATGTTAAACTAACGCTTTAACCTGTACCTTGCAACAAGTAGTCCCAGGTTAACGCTGAAACACAGAGCATTTAACCCTCAGCTATGCTGAGCCACCAACTCCCTGCTGACATCGGCAGGAAGTTATGGTATTTGCCTTCACACGGTGTAAAGAAAATTCAGAGTCATCGTAAATTCCCACATTCATAGAATCATAGAATGCTTCAAGTTGGAAGGGACCTTAAAGACGATCTACTTCCAACCCCCCTGCCCTGGGCAGGGACACCTCCCACCAGACCAGGTTGCTCAAAGCCACATCCAGCCTGGCCTTGAACCCCTCCAGGGACAGGGCAGGCACACTTCATAAACCATAGCTCCTGCGATGAGTAAATGCGTCTGTCTTTAGCTGGATTACAGCATTCTCTGAAAGCTCCCATCTACTCTCTGACTCCACTGAGGGAGGTCCTTAAATGACCTCACACCATTTGCTGTTTTTGCCAGAGACATCAAGCTGATGGTAGGAACAGGCGGGCGGACAGAGAAGGTAACCTGCACAGGAGCTGGGTTGCTGAACGTGACTGCACAGGAGACTTGCTTCCCCTTGGCATGAGTTCTACCAGAAGAAGGTCTCCGCTCCATGTAGCATTCACTCTCCCCTAAGCTTACATGAGAAAGGGTGACATGATTACACAACGAACACAGCTCATGAAGTAAGTTTACAATTCTTGAGGGAATTTTCAGTTAACACACTGGCTTACCCCTTTATAAACTCGATTGATTAGAAATGCAAACCAACCCCCTCCGAGCACAGGGAGGCAAATGGGACTGTAAATGTGTTTATGAACTACAGGCAGAGTGCCTCAGACTGCAGAGAACAGCATGCACTAGTACTGTGTCAAGAAAACGTGTAACTTCAGTTTATTTGAAAATTAGCCATACAGCTGAATCACTGCAGGAGGCCTTGCGCCCTGGGCAAGAAGGCAGGCAGGATCTCCCTCACACAAAGATTATTCAAACAAAACTTCACAATTATGTTGAGCTTACACATATTTAAATCCCTGCTGAGGTTAAACTGATCACAACAGCGGGATCATTCCTGAAATACCTCAAACGAGTAAATGAAAGCAAATCACGCAGGAGATGACCACAGCTATCTAAGAATAAAAAAGAAAAATCCTTCTCTCTAATGCTTTTTGTAGGAATACTCCATCCCTAAGCTGCACTGAAAAAGACCTCGGAAGCTATAGGCTGCTAAAGTCCAAAGGTGTCCAACTCAAATAATGGGCCTGGGTCCTTCCATTGTTGGTAACATCCTCTTTGGGAACAAAGGCTGTAATTAAAGCACACAACGTTCAAAATATCGATTGACTCATGCAGGATATCAAAACATTTCCATTCCAAAAAACAGACACGGATGAACAGAGCTGATGTTGCTGATGCTTACAGAGAAAGGTATTGACTCTTCCAGAAGTGACCGTTCTGCTGGTAATTTTTTCATTAACAAACAGCACACCTTTAAAGGGACGTGTTTTTCCTAGAAGGCTTAAGCTCTTTAGAATGTATTGCTTTATACCTAACGGGCAAGTCATGCTGGAAAATACAGGCCATTTTAAACACGAATCAGAATTTCCTAATTTTGCCTGTCCCAAAATTGGAAAAGACCTGCTTATGTATTCAAGGAAAACCATCGGCTCCTCTGGCTCCTGCCATGGCAGAGATTAATATTTGATGCGGCTAGGCTTTGCAAGCTATCAGGCATCACTTGCTGTATATCAAATATACTCCTTGTATAACAGTGATTAGGAAAACACAGAAAAAGAAAGTAAAAGGGACAAATGTTATCACTCCAACCCCACAAAGACAATATACACTAGTATAACTTTTATACATATATAGAATATAGCTATTAACTGTCCTGCTTGTGACAGTGAGGACTGTACGCAGAAATGTTTACTGGTCTCCCAGTTAGAAGCTGAGAATAGACTGAATTACAGTTATGCTGTGCGTCAGGGAGCAGATCCCGTCATTAAGAGCACGTATTTATGAGCAGTCTGCTCTCATCTGCTTCACACCAAAGTTATTCCCACAAATTACATTTGAAGCTTTCCTGGTAGATGGAATCTCAGTCTAAATTGCACCACTTATGCCACTTCTTGGATCCAAAAATCATTCATGCGAACAGAGCCAGTGCTGAGCTTTGGCTGGTTTATTTCTCTGGCAGGGGAAAATTAGAAGCGTCTTGTTAGTAGTTATTTGCACAAGCTGCAAGATTGCCTCCTGCCTGTCAGCGCTGCGACCTGATGGAGGGACTCCGTGCCCAACAGCTTCCCTGCTTCCTCCGAGAGCATCATCGGGGCTGAGAAGGGAAATTAGCTCTCCCTCCAACCTGCCCTCCTTCCTTCATCTCCCTGCCATCACCACTGCAGCAACGCCAACGCTTCCCACGGCAGTTTCAGACAGCAGAGGGCAGCCGCCCGATGAAGAGAACAAGACAGGAGCTGGGAGTCGAGCTGGTCCCCAAAAAAGGCTCCAGAAGATGGTTATCTGTGTGCTCTGCTCTAGTAGAGTAAAGCAGGACTTACTCCACTCCTCCGAGCGAGCTTTCCCACACGCCTCCCCTGCTGCCTCTGTGCTGTGATCACATTGCAGATAGATGGGATAAAAAAGCCTCTTCATCAGTTACCGAACTTTTCTATTTAAAATGTTATTACAACCTAACAATAAAATACAGTTGTGAGATTACACCCAATCATAGAAGCTAAACAGTGCTCATCACAAACCAAGGCATTTATTGAAGCCTTTGTAATTTTGTCTTATCTGGAAACATAACTGGTACTAAATCAGTTCTGGGCTGCAATAAATAGAATTAGTACGTCTTATTAACCAGGTGCCAAATTAGGGCATAGTACCTCTTTGCACCAGGTGCAGAGCAAGGTGTAGAACTTTCCTCTTTAAAAAATAAAATGGTTAAGCAGAAAAATTAAGGAATTTTAGAAGTAATCTAAATTTAAAGAGAGACCTACCAGTTCGCCTCTTCTTTCCTTTTCCTTTCTCTTTTCCTTTTTGCTTAAAACCAAACCAAAAAGCTGCAAAAACCCCCAGGGTTAACACTCTCTATGTTCAGCTATTTATTCCTGGGTGACCCTGCAAGATGTTCTCAAATCGAACAAACTGGTAAGAAGCAAGTGCTTCCCTGAACGGCTATCCCAAACCGATAGCGAATGAATTACGATGTGCTGCTCTACTGTAGTACGGCTCTTCTGTTTCTATTTAAACTGTGTCATAAACTCAATCCACCCTTTGACTCAGTACAAAGCCCTGCTCTGATATCCAGCCTAGGAAGCCCCTAGAAAGCGGTTTGTACATAATCACACTTGCTAATGGCATTAAAATTGTTTAGAGAATGGAAACAGTGACAGCTACCCCGGGGCTCCCCACGCCGCTAAAACACTTCACAGACACATTTCCCTGCCTGCTCTGGGCATTCACGCCTTGGGATAGATGTTGGTGAAAGAGAACTGCCTTGTTCAGGACCGACATGAATCATTTTCTAATAAGCAAGTAATTTTTCTGGAGGAGTTCACTACTTCTGGGGTGGTTCTTGTAACAGACGGTTAAATAACAATAAATCTTGGAACATGCAGTATGAAAGCCCGCGAAGCGCACAGTCTCCATTACATTTTGAAATGAAGAAAGTTTTTCCACAGTGCTGGAAACCAGAAAAAAAACATGGCAAAAAAAAAAAAAAAAAGACATTGAACCAAGAGAGTAAGAGCGAAAAACCTGCCTCAACCCAAATTATAAAGGTGAACTAAACCACTGCCGTGCCAAAATACCTCGGCTGCTTTCCTTAGTCACAGAACTTGTTAAAACACAGCAAAAAATAATTGAGTCGCGCTTTAAGAATTACGGAAGCCTCACTACCACTGAAATCTGACATCTCTATTAGTCTGCCCGCGATGCTGAGGGTGCTGCGGGGGTCACACTGCCTTACCCGCTGGGCTGAGCGCTGTAAGAGGAGATGTCTCAGAAAACCTGAAGCGAACTTTGATACCGACAGGCCAAGGGCGTCCGTTAACATATACAACGGGCACAGCGGGTATTTTGACACATGTGTCAGTGACACACAGAGAGGAAAGGGATCACATTATGTGTTTACCGCTTAGTCCAGTTCCTACAGAATAATTTTACTGCCTCCTTTCGCCCTCTTCCCTCTTTCTCTCTCCGCGGATGCAAAGAGGCTTCAGTTACACTGAAGAGCAAACTGTCCAACAGACAGACAGCGATGGCCAACTTGAAGAGAAGTGGGCAAGCGGTCAGCGAGGAGAAGCTGTGAGCGAGGAGAAGCCGCAAGCCAGGAGCTGCCTCCCCAGGGCCACCGCAGCGCCCGGGGGATGCTCAGCCCCGGGGCCGCCCCGAGAGCCGGCTCCGCGGCGGGACCTCACCCAGCGCCGCCGGGGGCGGGAGGCGAACAACAGCCGCAGCCTCCGGCACCCGCCTCCCGGAGGAGACCGGGTGATGGATTTCTTAAAGAAAAATACCGACGACCCAAAATACCGACGTTCTTAGTCACGGTGATGAACCACACCGTAGCACCGCAGCGGCTCAACCGGAGACCTACTTCCGAGCGACTACCAAGTCGCAGCAAAGACGAATTTTTTTTTACTCGGCTGTTTCCTCACCCTTTCCGAGTTAGCCACCGACCCCAGCCAGCGGCGGTGCTGGCCGCCCCGGCCGGCGGGGAGAAGCCGCCTTATCCCTTTTGTTCGCCGGCCGCCGGAGCGGCGGCGCCGGGTGCGCTCCCGTTGATGCCAGCCGGGTTAAAAATTAAGCTCTGCGAGGAGGGCTCGGCCCCGAGCCGGGACAGCGGCTCCCGCCGCCCGCTGCCC
The DNA here is from genome assembly GCA_013400035.1 of Rynchops niger. Classification (NCBI taxonomy): domain Eukaryota; kingdom Metazoa; phylum Chordata; class Aves; order Charadriiformes; family Laridae; genus Rynchops; species Rynchops niger. The sequence goes on along the minus strand of VXBH01000811.1, from coordinate 43,276 downwards.
GGCACCGCCGGGGCTCCCCCCGGCTCCGCGCCCGCCGGCAGGTGAAGCGCTGGCCCCGGGGCACCGAGGGGCGAGAATGACCCTCGCTGTCTTCCCCGCCGCCCCTCTGTCCCCCCGGTTGGTGACCCGTGACCCGCACCCCGCGGCACTCTCCCGGCACCTACCAGCTCCCCGCGGCGGCGGCGGCGTCTCCGGGAGCCGTCAGGCAGGTGGCGGGACCGCTCCCATCCCTCCCTCCCTCCTTCCCTGCCTCCCGCCGGCCGCCTTCCCTCAGAGGCGCGCTCCGAGCGGGGCGGAGCGGCGCGGGGCGGAGCGGCGCCNCCCTCTGCCCGTCCCACCACCGCGGGGGTCGCGCCGGGCGAGGCCGGGGGCAGGGCGTCCCTCCGCGCAGGCCTCCCCGGGCCCGCCGCCGCCCTAGCGCACCCTGCGGGGCGTCACCCCATTTTTTTCCCTCTTACACTCTATTTTCGTTTATTTCCTGAGGGAAACCATATGTTTTTTTCCTCATCCTTGTTTTTATTCGTGGCGTCCCGGCTACGGAAGGCAGCTCAGGGGACGCCAACCCCTCACCTCAGGGCTGGGCGGGAGGTGAGGGGTGCAGTGGTGGCACCTCCGCAGGCTCTTTGTCCCCAACATCTGGGTCCCCAGCGTGGCAGGTCTCCTCTCGGAGGGTCCCCAGGCATGGGGTGAACCCCCGGGGTCCCTCCTGCCATCACAGGGCACACGCTCCAGGAGCTCTGCGGTCTGTCCCCTGTGTTGCTTCATCTGGCAGATATTTTGGATTTAATTGTCAGACACATTCTTTGCACGGGTTTTAATTACTCATCCTTCTTGAATCCTTATAATGATATCTGGCAAGAAAAGAGGAAAACAGAGCCAAGAAGCCAAAAACTCTGCAATGTGTTTTAACTCCGCAAGAAAAATCCACAAAAGGTTTTGCCAAAAATTCCCAGCTGATCACCATTACCCCAGAAAGGAAATATAAATTTCACAGGAATCGATTTATTTGCTGCCTTCTGCTGACCTCTTCACCCTGCTGTTACCCTTACGAAGGACTAAGAGAGCTTGAAACAAGGCGAAAGCTCTGCCCCACGCAAGGACCCTACAAGGAGCTGAGATGTCACAGGATCTTACATTCTTAAGACGTGATTTTTCTAATTTGCGTCTACTTGGGCCTAGCACCGACCCCACTTGGGTCTGTGGAAAGGTTTTAACAGATGCTTGGAAAAAGCAAGCCCTACAAAAAATTGTAACTACTCAGACAAGTCTTTCTCAACTATGAATGATGCAGGATCCCACCAGAAGTCACAGGCAGGAAGCGGGAGAGACCAAGGGGAGCTCTGAAGCGGATGAATTCCAGGAAAGGGATGAAGGACCAGGCGTGAAATTCCTACAACTACCTATATCTGCAATGGTTCTCCAGAAGGATATGGCAGGTTTTTGTCTCCATACCCAGGGTTTACACAGCTTTTGGGTTTATTTGAGGCGGTGAGCCCCTGGCCCAGGTTGCCCAGAGAAGCTGTGGATGCCCCATCCCTGGAGGGGTTCAAGGCCAGGTTGGACGGGGCTGGGAGCAGCCTGGGCTGGTGGGAGGTGTCCCTGCCCAGGGCAGGGGGGTTGGAAGTAGTTCGTCTTTAAGGTCCCTTCCAACTCTAACCATTCTGTGATTCGGTGATCTCCAGCAGAAACACAGCTAGAGCATACAGGTGCTGTCAGGGGGAAGCAAGGGCTGGTGACATCAGTTCCCGGGCCATCAGGAAATGATCATGCGCCAGTGAAGAAGATACCTGGAGTATCAGGAGGCTGCTAACAAGTAAGACTCCATTAGCAATACTGTACTAATCACAGATCCCTTCCTTATCTGAACTATATGTCAGCTCGCCTCCTGATTATATACGCAGTCCCACTGCTCAGGAAGCTTTGCCCTGCCACCTCTGTTGTTTTGTGTGGACGGAGGAGGTGGGCCATGTCTTATAGGAGGTGAAAGCATCGTGATGTTTGCTTACGCAGTGGGAGGGAGTCAGGGCTGCAGCAGTGGTCCAGGTGGGCTCTTGCTTGCCATGGGCATAACAGCCTCTTTGGTCACAACTGCCTTGTGTGCTCCAGGGCGTTCCCAGCTTTCCTCGCACAGGTCTTCCTGGCTGTTGTAGGTCACCACACCAAACGAGGCCTCTTAATCACTTTTACTCTCCTGACAAAGTACCGATTGCCCTGCAGTCGCTTCTAGATGACTGCAAATCCTCCACTGAACAGGTCTCTGTATGTCATTTTCCAGCTGTATCTGAGATGTATCAGCCTTCCTGTATCACACAGCTGTTTTCAAGAGTCTCAGTGGGAAGAAGGAATAAATATTGGCATAATTGTTTCCTTCTTTGTATGTTTTCCCCAGTTTTTTATTTACAGTGACAGTGCATAAATTCTGACTGACTGAAGGGGGACTGTTTGATCTCTAGACACAAATTCAAATAGACACAATCGTAGCAGATATGCCACCGATAGAAATGTTTACAGCAGATAGGGGAGCAGAGATACACATGGTGGGATTTATCTCACTTAACTGCAGGGGTCTGAGATACCCTGGGCTATCCATGGTACAATACAGGACCACAGACCTTCCTCATCTGGAGCAGCAGCTGAGAGTCAGTGCTAGAAAAGATGAAGGCACCCCATCCAAAAAAAGCATCCATAGATAGAGACATCCCACCACACTTCTGATGGTTTCTTGGTGTGACTCTGTCTTCCCGTGACTAACAGCTGTCTCTCCGCTTCTGATTAGGGAAAAGGATCAGGGTCTTTTTGTATTACGTTTGTACAGCACCTGCCACCACGGGGAGCTGGTCTACAGCTACCACTCCGCGGTATTTCAGTTATACAGATTATAAGACATTACGTGCCCCTCTGTACAACACAGAGAGATGAATAGGAGCCACGAGGCTCGGTGTCTGCAGGACCCCTCCTGAGAATGGAACCTTAAAGAAAGTGTTGGGCAAAACTTCTTTCATGCCAAAAGGAGTGGGGAAGAATGTTGAGTTTGAAATTTAGCTACGAGACATTTGGTTGCCAAAAAAAACTTCGAGATTTTTATTATTTTTAGGGCATACATTGAACCAAAAGCTCAAAAAAGGCAGTTCTCCTGGCCTGTCTTAATGCCTGCCTGCAGAAAAAATGAATCGCTGTCCGGTTCTCTCCAGCACCTATACAAAAAATCCAACTTTCTAATTCAAAAGAGGAAAAAAATACCAATTACAGATGTATTTTTTTTTCCCTATGTGTAGAATTCTTAAGAAACAAGAGCTCTGGTGAACTCAGGCTGCATTAGGTTTTTTTAAAAAGCGAGTGAAGCCCAAGATTTGAGTGTTACTGTGAGCCATTGGTGAGGCAAAGAGCAGCAAGTGACAACATACGTAAGGGTGAACAGGTATTAGCTGTACCATATTGTCAAGTGATAACACACAGGCTGACTTTTCAGCACCTTGCGAGTAAGCTGAAAATGAAACAGTCTACAGGTGGGAGCCCTAATGAATGGCACTGTCAGGAGATAATTTCTCATGGTTGAAGAAATCTTTTATTCTACAGGGAAGTGAAGTAACCTGGCATTATGGGCCTGCGCCAGATTCCGCCGCAGACAATGGGGTGATTTCAGAGGCCACTGAGTCTGGAAGGAGGAATGACAACCCACAGTTGGCTCAAGTGAGTCCTCCCATTGCTCGCTGCTGATGTAATGCAGCAGAAAAGCCTTGGAGTTCCCCACTGGAATGGCAGCTACCCTGCAGGCTCCCTCCCCCTCCCCTGGGACAGAGACCCCTGCCCACAAGTGCCCTGTTTCCCAAACCTCTTTCTAACTGCAGGAGGAAGAAGCTGAAGGTGAAAGCACTCTGTCCCTTTGAAAACAGTCTGTTTTGAAGGCAAGGCTGATGCAGACTGGGACTTTGGAGAAGCAAGTCCTATCCTCATCTCTGCCCCTGCTTCACTGCAGGACTTCAGGAAGGCTCTGCTGCCTCAGTGCCCGGTCTGTGCAATGAGCGTGAGAGCACCTTCTATCTCAGTGCAGTGTCACAATGATAAATACAGTGGTGGCTGTGCCATGACTGGCTGCTGTGGTGACTGGGAGGGGATGGCCAGACGTTTGCCTCAGATACGTTGCACTAAAGATGAAACTACTCAGAGAGAATGAACTCTTTTTCTCAGGTTTTCCAAGACTGTGGGTGGGTGGAAGGGAGGCACTTATTCCTAGTTTGAAGAAGCAAGATGCTTTTGCTGTCAGCTCCTAAAGGAAGCATGTGAGGACTGGGAATCTGAGTTGTTTGGTTTATGGAAAGATTGCCAAGTGGGAAAACTGACAGCTGGATGTATACAATGTCCTTCCGCTGCCGGCAAAAATCTTGTCATCAGCAAGTGTGACGCAGTGGAGCAGGGTGGAGGGCTCTAGCCTTCGAGAGGATTCCTCTGCCCAAATAAAGACAACTAAAAGCTAAGTATGACCACTCTAGATTCCTTTTGCAGGCGTTTAGGGGATACCTCAGGAGGAGATTTATTACATCCCAAAACAGGATATAAGATAGGCCAGACAATCATTCCTTAAAAGCACTCATTTCCTTCCATCGTCTGTTAGGAGAGGTTAAATCAAACTTTTTGATGCCTACAGTTCCATGAAGTGAATCCCATTCAGCGTGTCCATCTTCTTCCTGGGTGAACAGGGGTATTTGAGCACGTAGTCGCAATTCAGCCTAACAGGGAAAGGTTTCTACTGCACAGTCCCACCTGCAGACATAACTGTGCAAATGACGAGCTTTGCCTGAGACAACCCAAGCTTTACAGGAAGTTTCTGAAATTATTGAAAAAGTAATCTACTACTATATGGGAAACACAAGAGGAAAGATTGGACTGAATTGTTTTTTCCCCATAGAATTCTCAATTGAAAGGCTTATTGGGATTATCTATATCTGTCAGAGAGGGCATGGGATTCTCTAAATATCTGCTTGAAATAGAGTATATTATGTAGAAAGTTTTGATCAAACTATGAGATGCATAGAAAGAAGAAAATAAGGAAAAACATTTTGAATTCAGCTTGATTCAAAATTCACAGCTACATATTTACTGTATATGCTCTTGGCCACAGAGATCTTGGGAATTACTGCTATTCATATTACTGAAAACTTTTCTGATAAGGGATATTTAAACTAACAGTGGCCCTTTAGTTTCATGATAGTGAAAACTTGTTGAAATAAAACAGGCATCTGGATTTGCTCCAACGAGACTGAGATTCTTGTAAGACACTGCATCTCCACCATTTGGGTAACCAGCATTTCAATACAGTGAAGTAATCCCAAAATAGCACCTGAAAAATAAAACATCCACTGCAACTGCGCTCCCTGAGAACTTCAGCGATTTCCTGAAAATGGGAATCTTCAGTGTTATGCAAAACTGGATGACATTCATCACTACCATTTTTGTTTTCACGCTGCTGGGTGTAGATTCTGCTGTAGGTTTCACTGCTCCGTCTGGCGGTTTTGAATCCGCCATGTACTCATCTAAGAATGGTGAGCTATAACACTTTATAAGTGCTGTATGTGCCCATGAGGTTACTGTCTAGTGAGAAGGTTGTTGAGGGTATTAATAGACTGCTTTTCAGCTCCTGTTGGAGATCATCCTCACCTCGTGCCCATCTTGTTTAAAGAGAAGCTTGTGTTCAACGCACACGGCAAAGGAGAAGGTTATGTCAGCCCATGCCTGCAGAGCAGATGAGCTCCAACCTTTACCGCTTGCCCGTCAGCCTTTGCAATGATGTTGTGTGGCTGATGCTGGGAAGGGCCTTTCTTACTCCTCTTGTACAGCAAGAGTTGGTAGGATTTCCAAAAAGACGCTTGAGTTTGATGTCAGACTTAGTTTGATGCCTGGTCATGTTGTACCCAGCATGAAGGCACCCTGAAGTTAGCGGTGTGACTTAAAAATGAGGGACCACATCATATTTCAGACTATGTTCTAGCCACGGTCCATCTGGCAGCACAGGCAGAGCCTATGCAGGTAAAACTTCCCCCAGGCAGAGGAAGGGTTGAAGGTGGTGTTCCCGGCAAGACCATCCTGCAATGGATGTAGGCCCTATGGGGACACCTAAAGCAGGTGTATCTCCCCAGCTTACTGAGAGAAAGAAAAAGGAAAATGAGGCAGAGATTGGGACTATTTTAATAAGCGGTTCTGCCTCAATTTCTCAGTCAAATAAACCTTTGCTGACTCTCTGATAGGGGCCTCTGGTCTGAAATGCAAAGAAGAGTCATATTAGAACCAGGAGAGGTCAGTTACGATTAGCTTGGAAACAAGTAAACAAGATTAACCGCATCTAATTTTAGCCACATAAAAATTAAGCCAGCAGCCTAAGGAAGGCCATCTTTAAGTCCGAGGAGAGGAGGTGTCTCCAGAGGGCAATCCATCCCACCCATGTGAGGTGCTGCACTTATTATGGAGTGAACTGCAGTCTGGAATTGTTTTCTCTTGGGCGTCAACAGGGGCAGCCTAGACAGTTCATGTGGAGAGGACATTTGGCTTTTAAAGTTAGATGGAAATACACCATTCAGAGTTAAGTGCTCCTCACCAGAGAATTGCTCTTCAGCAGCTCTTGTTCACATCTTGTCAAGAGCTTGGCTTGTTTTTCAAATCTAGCGTGTCCAGCTATGAAAACAGCGATGATTTTTGTCCCAAATCGGCAACCTGTTTCACTAACCTATGATACTTTTCCTTCTCTTGTGGCAGATGACATCTTTCATTTGCAAGGTAATAATAGCGATTTTATGCTTCTCAGCTGTGACTGCAGCTTCAGTACTGTATTTAGTTCTGGGTACCTAGTTCCATGTGAGACGTAGACAAATTGGAGGTCATTAAGAAAAGAAAAAAAAAACAACCAAAATGGTTAAAGGTAAATAAAGAAAACTTGAATAGTTTATCATATGATGGATCTAACAGTCCACACTTGCAGTGTAGAGTATATAGGACCCTAAGGAGGAATTATTTCACATGGCACTAAAGAGTATAATGCGATGAGATAAGAAAAGATATATTTGGGCTAAATGTCACCAGAAAAATTTCTGACTGTGTGAACTGGCTGTGAAATAGTATCCCAGGGGATTTTCCCCCTCCTTAAGGATATATAAGCTGTGTGAGGCAAAACATTAGGAAAGGGAACAATCCTGAATATCATGTAGCAGTTTAGGTAATCTAATAGGTCTTTCCCAGTGCTAATTACTACCATCTACAGTTCAAAGCCTAGAAGATAACAAAAAACATTTGATGATATGTCTTGCAGAGACACATCCCATAAGGAATATTTATAGCAAGTCTGGATTTCTTAAAACTTATTTCTGACACAGTGTGCCTTTGAGTGCCGTTCAAAACTCAAAGACGAATGTCTAAAAATAGCCCTGTGCTGCTCCATACTATGTACCGCATACTTACTGGTGGTCTGTAAATATTTCCTTTCTTAAATGTACTGAGTGAAAAAGCCTGTTTCTGAAGTGTCAAAGCTATGCACTCAATCTGCCCTCTTTCAGCTAAGTTGGGCCCCTTCTGTACCAAGGAGAGAGACTTAAGTGGAAAAATTTGATTTTTAATGATATGTATACAGCCTCGCACAAGCTGAATCCGATAAAGATATAGTGACTGTGGACCTGAGTCTAGGACCTCAACACCGCACCGGAAGCTGAGCAATGCATCAAACCTGTAAACAAAATTTAGAATTTAACATAACTTCCTCATCCTCATAGAAAATATGCACTAAGACAAGCATTACTACATTTGTCAACAGCCGAAGACAGTATGTCTGAGATGCATCCCATATAACTCCACGTCATCCTTCCATGGCCACCTTAGCAGAATATTTCCTGGGACAGGAGAGAGGAGTGAGCAGTGCACTAGAAATCTACACGGGTGCTCCTCCAATGGTAGTTCAGCCAGTCTCAGGAGAAGTAAAGGTCCTGACACTGCTCTCATCCTCGGGTATTAGTAGGAGGATCCCACATAACTATTGTTTGGACTAGTGAACGTGGGCCATGAGGAAAGACCCCAGGAAGGAGTACCAGCTTTTGCTGTACCTTAGGTGCTGCAACACGCTTGGTCTCTCTTCACTTGATGGGCAAGTTACCCACACGAAGAGGGTTTTATAGCTGGAAGGAAGCACTGCGATCTGGCCTAACAACCTGCACTACCCGCCGGACTTCTCTGCCCCAATCAGTGCATCTGCACTGATCCCCTCTCAGCACTGCACTCAGCCCCTGCACCGAACTCGTTTGGGCCAGAAAGACATTTGAAAGAACAGTCAGTCTTCAGCTAAAAATCATCACAGTGGAGGTACGCATTACAGCCTTTAGTTCATCATTGGCTAGTTATTTCTATTCATACTTCAGCTGTTTATCAAGATGCGTTATGGTCAAAGGCCTTAGAAGTCTAAGTATACTGTATCAGTAAAATTGCTCTTATTCTAAAACTTATAATTTCATCAAGAGCAGTATTATTCTTTGAGAAGATCTGCTTCCATAAATCTTAATTATATTACTTTAAACCTTTGTCAAATATATCATCAATGTGATTATGTGATCTGAGATTGGAATCAAATAGAAAAGCTCACAGTTATCTGGGTAATTCCATATATCCGTTCAAATGCTCGTGTCACCTCCACTTTCTTGCAGACCTTAACAGTTCCCCTTCTGCTTTAGGACTAATTCAAAATTGACGGTAATGGACAAGAGACCTTCTTGACAAGTTTTTGAAAACTCCTGATTTTAAAATGTCTAATTTTAGTAACAGCTGTAAGCAATAATATTTAACTCCTGCAATGATACCTCTGGTAGCTGGCAAGGCTAATATATATTTTCCCTGTCGTTTTTTGCTCTAGGAGACTGTTGCATGTCATTTCAGAAAGTCTCACTGTCACTGTGGGAAATCCAGGATCCATCATTCAGACTAAGTCACTTTCTCTATACATTGCAGAGAGATGTTTTAAGTAGGTATTTATCCCGTGGTTCAAAAACGTTTGAGATCAATGGTTTCCCTTATCAGTGACAGAAAGAGGTGATGCCATTTTTGACATATAATTTCTGCTAGTTTGAGATAACTGCTTGCTGGCTTAGTTATAACAAGTCATTTAAACTGATCACAGAAATCCTACCACTGAATTCAGTAGTTATCAGTTAGGTCGAATTGATGTTTATTAACGAGTAGGCAGATTCCTCTTGCTTATTTTCCAGACTGAGTATTAGCTTAAGGAAAATTAGGTATTTTCTTTGCAAGTCTCGTCGTTGCTTTACTGATTTCTTTCATGATGTTTTAAATTTGTGCTAATGTGCATGCTTTTTTCCTACCTTTTCACTCTGTTCTTTTTCTATCAGCTTAATGCCCCAGCCCGATCCCAGAGAAGTCTATATGCCTTTCTCTTGATTTGGAGGCCACCTAAACCGTCCCATTTCCCTAGGAAAAGCAGGCCAACGTTTCTCAAAGCTTTAACTTGAACTATTTACCCTGCACTTACCTAGCTTCTGCCTAGCATTTACCAGTTCTTCCAGATCCCCTGAACATTCTTCTAAGCATCGCCCTGCTGAGATCTCTGCTCCCAGTAGTACATGAGATGACCTGTCATTAGTATTCATTTAGACCATCAGCAGTCACTAAATCTATTTAGAGAACCATAGAATAATTTAGGTTGCCTCTGATGGTCTTCTAGTCCAACCTCCTGCTCGAAGAAGGACCAAATCCAAAGCTGAGCCTTAGATTCACCTCTTAAGTCCAATAAAGCCTCTCTCCTGCAGAATACCCATCAAGGACCATCCGGTGCCTTTGAACGGATTGCGAGTTCTTTATGGGACAGTGTACAGCCTCACAGGTTGAGCCAACCACAGCGATCCATCCCTTACCCTCCATTCCGTTCTAAACTTCTTGTGCATATATGGCTGATGAAAACAATTAAGAGCAACTTTAGTGGTTTTGTACAAGAATGGCCTGATTCTGTTCCCAGACATGTGAAAAACAATGAAAACAAGCAACCTTTTTTCCCCATTTTCTTCAAGGGTCCTGTAAAAAAAAATTTCCCTGGAATTTTTTGTCCGTTGTTTACCAGATTTTATTTATTTATTTACCATGTTGAAGCTGGGTTGTCAGACCTGCGGCATACAGCAGGTGAACTTCCTGAGAACTTGAGTAAGGTCCTTACTCTAACTGAAGAGATGGGTTGGATAAAGTGAAACAGGGTGAAACGAAGGAGTTTGTGATATACAGGAGATCGACGTAGATAACACTATGCATCTTTTACTGTAGCAGTCTGAAACTATGAAAGGCAAGGATTATAATAAACATCATGTCCTGATACAAAAGGTACCACGTGTGTGCATGACTCAAAGTATACTAACTTTACTGATTTGGAGACATACCATGAACATATTTTAAAATAAATACTTAGCAAGCACTTCTTAAATATTTCCTGCATTGCCAGCATGAAGGAATAAGGATACAGTTCTCCATTGTACTGCGACAGGCATGGTTATACATGGAAAGGCGGTTTTAAAATAACAAATTCTCTATTATGTTTCATTAAAAGCCAGCTGTTTGCTACCAGCAGCGAACACAGAAGGGTCTGTGACAGCAACGCTCCAAGTTATACTTTGTCTAAGTGTACATTGCTTATGGCATTATGCTGGTAGCTGCTGACCTGTTCCATTATGTGACTTTCAAACAAACTCTCTTTTACCCTTGCTGTAAAGCTAAGCACATTTTTTTTCTAAGTTCTTGGTAAATAATCACTGTATCTCCATTTACAAAACCAGAATGCAGCAGAAATTCCTAACTGAGCCTGTGGGGCTGGACAAACCATCACAAATGTTTAAATATTTGATTGGAGAAAAGCCAAATTTTGAATGCCATGGAGAGTGGCCAGTGCCAAGCATCCAATTCTTCTACGGGACCTGCACGTTTGAGCTGGGGCTAATTGTTTACCCAGTCTGTCTGCCCGGGCAAACAAGCTCCTCGAAGCTCATTGCTGTGAGTCTGCCCGGATCCCCATTCCTCAGCCTTTATGTACTTATTAGGCTTACAATAAAGGACGGCACCGAAGCGAGCGCAGACGTTAACAAAGCCAGGGGAATGCCAGGCCTGGTCAGAATTAAATCAGTGCATCGCGAACGCTCTTGTTCTGAATGTGAATATGGAGGTTGTGCTGTGAGGGTAGGCGAGTGGCAGAAGGAGGGTGCGGTGAGGTTGAGTCCCCTGCACTGAACTCGACAGGGAAAGCTGACAGCGGAGTGAGCCTTAATTAGGACCTGACGACCCGACCCTGCAGGCAATATTCTCATTGAAATAAATGGGAGCTCGGTCCGATTAAGAATAGAGTTGTATTATCTTGCCAGATATATTATTTGTGTTTCTCCAGAATCCACGTGTCCTAACTCAGTTTGTGACTGCGCTGTGCTATGCCTTATAAAAAAGAAAAATAAAGTATACTTTCTCACCTTGTTTTGCAATCAAAATAGAAAAAACAGTCTATGCCTATGTTTGCACACCCCGTTACTGGCACGACCTGGAATAAAGCCAACATTGCCTGAACGTTGCCATCCAGTAGGCACTATTACTCTAATTTAATTAGGTTTCTCAGCTACATCCCTAACCTTAGCACTTATTCACCTTTAAATTTCATATTCTTTCATATTCCATATTCCTAACAGGAGTTTCGGGAGACTGACAGAGATCCCATGTGACATTTGGTGAGGGACATAACTTTTAATTTGTCTCTAATGTGCTTGAGGAGACAGAAATACATTTGTGGAGCTGATTTTATTTCTTCTAGGAAATGTTTGAGGGACAGAAAGCAAAAGAAATGCAGAGCTAGAAAACATCAGCTTTTGAGGTTAAACCGATTCTCTTTTCAGAAGTTATCTGAGGAGCTGTTTGTTTTCTCCAGGTGGTTAATTAATTTCATAGTTTGACTGAGATTATCCAGTGTGGGAATTAAAAAGAGACTCTCAGTTTAGGTGACAACCTCTGTGATTTCCCTCTGGCATCGGTGGTGGGATGGAGCATCAGAAGGACCTCTGGGGCACCATCAACCTGCGCCCGTAGCACGTGGCGCCATTCTCCGTGCTGCGGTGAGGTGACCCTCTGGTCTTCCTCACTCCCTTGGCCGTGTCTTCTGCTGAGACAACTGATAAATATGACAAAAAGTGGTGCTGTTGGAAGACTGGATTTAGATTATAGTTGTAAGTAACAGTTATTTGGCAGTAACTCTGGTTGCTGCTGCCTTGGACCTGATTTGAACAAAAGGGAGAAGCTCCATGTGTCACTGTCTGGCCCTGGAAAAATGCTCCTCTGGCTGTCTTTTCTAACCCACTGAGGAAGGCTTTGAAGTACGTTCTTCTGTGGATGGAGATGGGATCACACAGGAGACAGGGCACTGAGGGAGGCCCTTACGCTCCCTGGAGGCAGAGGACATCCTGGGGAACTCCTGCACACTAACACGCCGTCTGGGAAACAAACAGGAGGAACGTGAGGCCTGTGCAGCTGCAGGGCTACACCATCAGTGCAGTTACAGAGGTGTGGGGGATGTTTCCCTGGCTGGAGCGCATAGGTGCGCTCCATGGAGCTGTAATACATGCGTACACACTTTTTAGGACATATACAGAAGGCAAGAATTCTCAGTGCCGAGGAGAGCTCCCGTGTGCAGGATGTCTAGGTATCTCCAGAGGTCTCTTGCAACCTGAATTTCTCTACAATCCTCCATGAGACATTTGCCATGGAGGATTATTCCTCAGCTTCACAGATCTCTCATCAAGAGGCCAGCCTACATTGTCCATTTTCCCTTTTCGCAGTTTATTCCCTCTGCATTCTACTAGATAACTTTTTTTTCCCCTCCTGGTCATTTGCCGAAATTAGTGATAAAACTGGAATTGCAAAGACACTGCCAAGAAGACAAGTTCCTGACATCCTCTGCTGAAAAATCACTTGTGCCTGGGAATGCCAATATTTATTTTGGTAGACTCACATTCAGTTGCTTCTTGCAAGCATTGCATTTATAGAGGAAAACAGGGCAACCTAAGAAACTGCGATTGGTTAAATGATAAGAGTGGAAGCAGGGCAGGTTTTCTGCACTAGAAGTAGGAGTTTTACTACTGTGAAGTATTAGAAGCCTAAAAGCCTGTTAAGGAGCAGCCACAGCAAAAAATTAAAGCTGGGAGTCTCATAAAGGGATGGTCTGGGATAGAGGATCCTGAGACACAGGGGTGGGCTAAGCAGAGGGAGGTAAACCTGCACTGACATCTCCAAGTCACCTGCACTGATGTCTCCAAGTCACTTCACCCTTAACTGGACTTTCCCTGAAATCATGGAACCATAGAATCGCCCAGGTTGGAAGGGACCTTTCAGATCATCGAGTCCAACCATCAGCCTAACTCTGACAAAACCCACCACTAACCCACGTCCCTCAGCACCACATCTACACGTCTTTTGAATCCCTCCAGGGATGGTGACTCCACCACTGCCCTGGGCAGCCTCTTCCAATGCTTGATAACCCCTTCCGTGAAGAAATTTTTCCTAACATCCATCCTAAACCTCCCCTGGTGCACCTTGTGGCCATGTCCTCTTGTCCTATTGCCTGTTACTTGGCAGAGGAGACCGACCCTCACCTCGCTACAACCTCATTTCAGGTATGACATTTTGTCTTCTCCAACGCTCCATGTCCCCCTCTGGCTTTTCCCCCTGGAGCCATCAGAAGAGGGAACGTTTCCCTGTGCTGCCCAGAAGCCCGTGATCATTTCCGTGCCCAGCTGCGGGCAGTACCATTCTCCATTGTTACAGCAAAGAGTAGCCCAGAGTAAAAATTCACTTTGAAAGCTGCTTTGCAAAGCATTATTTCAAGAAATAGTACTACCAAAGCCGTAACATGACAAAATGCCAAGTGAAATTTTGGGAGCTTACATTTAAGCTTTTTCTTAACATCTGTCAGAAGTGATTCCGACCAATCTCTTTGCCTATTCAATGATATTCATTTAAAGTGGGTGAAAACTAACGTCCAGTGACAGAAGCAGCTAATTGTTTTATTAGGCTGTGGTTTAAAAGCAATGGATAGGAAGTATGTAGTACCATGCTTATTGCTTTGGGTGGCTCCTGCAACCTCCTCATTATTTGGATGCCAGTCCTGCTAGACGCCGTCAGAAAGAGCCTTCTGGAGTTTGAAGCAGACAACTGAGATGCCACCTTAATTCTGCAGTTTTCCAAAGATTTCCAAAGAAGAGGTCCTTTGGCGCTTAACTGGGAATGACTGCAGATTGGCAAAGTCTTTTTCACTTAGAGGTCCCTTGGTGGCCCAGGGGATAGTTTTGTCCAAAAAAAAAAAAAAAAGAATTTTTTGTTTTTTTTTTTTTCAAAACAGCTGAATGCAGTGAATTTCAGACACTCAGTGGGATCAGGCACTGCTTCTGTCTCCAGCAGAAGAAAGGGAATGGCAATAAGGAAATGATTGAATGAGATATGTGTAGGTAACTGTGCTGATCCTTTATTTTTGCCATCTCTGGGCTTCCCACAACAGGTACAGACTTTTGCATGGAGAAAAGAGGCAATGCAAACTAGGAAGGATGCACAACAGCGCCATAAGGGAATTAGGACCAAGTTACCTGCAGTTGATTGATGCAATTTGACCGAGTCCCTCGGGGTGCAGTGCGGTGGAGGGAGCAGCTGGCGCTCAGGCAGGCAAAAAGGAGTTGCTGGGATACAGCAATCAAACCCAAATCACAGGTGAACTTGAATGTCTCAAGGACAAGGAGCCGGTGGCCAGGCAGGGGCTCGTGCCAACCAGTCTAAAATGTCAGCATTTCTCTTGCTCCGCAGATACATTCTCTTCTCTGGGTCAGGCGGCCTGAAAATATCCCTCTGGTGAAAACAGGTGATTCAAAACCTGGCAGCTCAGCTGGTTCCGTGCCCTGTGTACAGATCCCTGCGAACCCGCTACAACACAAGGCAAGGGTGGAGGCATCCGCGGGACTTATAGCAAGCGGGGAAGCAGATGGACAGCTTGTCTCATCCAGAGATGAGGAGGAGCTGTGGCAGTGCCAACGAGGAGAGCGGCTGCCTCCACACTCACCCCTCGGTAAATCCTCGTTGCCAAAAGACAGCTTATTCCTCCATCGTCTTCTCCTCAAAGCTGGAGACTTTCTGGAAGTCTTCTCACACTGTTCCTGGAAACATCACTGTGGAAAGTTTTTATCCACGTATTTGATGGATTGTACCAAGCACACACACACATATACACAGGAATTAGCTGCAACTCTCACTAAACTGTGTTGACACTGCATACGAGCAAACCGAAGGACATTTTGACTTACTATCTGGATTTCACCAGAACAAGAGATTATATTATGCTATACCTATATCACAACGCAACTATAGTTAAAGCATCTACGACTGCCTGAAAATATTCTAACAGCATATTTTTCCTGTTCCATCTACATAGAAAGCTTCCTCTATAACAGTGCTGACTTTGGTGATATTTTGGTCTTGACTCCTGTGACTAATTTTTCATTTGACAACAAGCTGTTGTCTCCAAGCATATTTTGTTCTATGTTACGTTATACTAATACTTCAGAAAGCTAGTCAGAATTGCATTCTTGGCTCTTAACATAACAGAACTGGTATTAAAATGTTGGCATTTCTTGTGGAATGGAAACTTGATGTTTCATCTAGATCTAATAGCATCTGTTTCACAGAAAGGGAGAAAAATTGCCCTTATATCTACTCCCTTTATTATTTTAATATAGACGAAAACTTTAGGAGCGTGGACTCACACCTGTTTTGTAGAATCCAGCTGTACTCTCATAAAAGCAGGGAGACATGGTTGTGTCATAAAACGGTCTTAACCTCCATGAAAAATTTGGTTGGAAATCAGAAAATGTACTTCCAGCCAAAATCAGTCAATAGCGATACTGTCTCTGTTTGCTGCTCTGATTAATTTAAACTTCACATGTCACGGGGAGGGAAATGGAATACATTAACATTGAGGAGGGAGGCTGGCAAGTTAGCTCAGCAAGCTGGATGGAGCCGGGAGCGATGTGCACAGTTCCACTTACCACCCCTCTGCTTCGCCGCGTGAACTTCCTCCTCGTTTTCCAGGGGACTCTGTTGGATTCTGCCCAGTCTTTTTATTTATAGGCAGGAAAAAGCCAGAGTTTCTGAGCTTTTACATCTATTAAAATACAAATCACAACGAGGAACCCAGAACTACAGCACCTTTTAGTAGGTGCAGCCCTTGCCAGTTGTGAGCTGGAAAGGGGCGACAGTTTTTCCATGCCAAGTAAAGGTGAGAGAGGCCAGCAGTTTAGCTTGCATCACATCTCTTTGCCACAGTCCCAAGCCAAATCACTGCTATAGATTTCCCCCCACCCACTCGCTGGACTTTCTAATGTGACAAATATCTTCCCATGGAAAGCAGTGGTTACACAGTCACACGGGATCCTGCCTTACTCATACCGCTGGCTTCTGGCTCCGTTTTCTGAAACCAGGCAGAGATGCCAGAGTTACCCTCGGGCTGAGATCTCTCCCGTAAGCAGCAGCAGCAGCAGCAGCAGCAGAAGTCAGGAGGGAGCAGACAGGCTCCAAAAGACCCTCTCAGTCATCATAGAAAGTGACTTTTATTTGACTAAACAGCAGGCAAACACCCCGTTGTGTATTATGGCACACGTACTGCCAGAAGAGTGGGGGATATAAATCTGAAGACCAAACCGCCCATGCTCCCTGAAGACCCTGAAATCCTTTTGTAAGACAAAGCTGTTCAGTTATGAACCTCAGACAAATTCCAACCTAAGTGCCATGTACTTATCTGCCCTGCTTTGACAGTAGCAGTTGGGTACTTACCCGTCACTCACTGACCTTAACAGCTCTGCCAGTGCTCTGCTGAGCACAAACCTGGGTGACAGTAGTTCAGCACTAAGCAGAGTGTGCTTGAAGTATTAGATTTATTAAATGCCTTGAGAATGTCACACTATAAATTGCAAGCTTGTTGAAAACCATGAGCATATCCACCCAGACCCTGAATGGAAGAGGGCTGGGAGAACCCAGAGAGCCTCAGCATCGGCAGGCCACGAGCAGCACGCTCACTGCTCTGGAGAGGGCTGAGAGGGGAAGCACAGCTCCGGGCCCTTTGATTGTCCCCCAGGTCAGTGTCAAGGTAGACATTAGGCACCTGCACGGCGTTTCTGCCCCAGAAGCTGGTCAGCAGCCTCCATTACCTATGGCTCAATGGGCTTGATGTGCTTTACGTGCGGTATCTAAGAAGACTTGGCCATGAATGTGGATGGCCTGGTAGGTCATGCTGCACAGGACCGAGTAGAAAGGTCTAGAGAGCTCACTCAGACACTAGGAAGGATGGCTTTCTACAAAGGCAGAGCTTTCTGCGGGGGCTGTACAGGGAGTTAGAAAAGCAAGATAATATCCTGAGATTAACGTGTGTAGCTCCTCTCCTCACTCCCAGGCTGCTTTGCCTTTCCCTCGCTGAGCACAACGGCATTTCCTTCAAAATGTGTCCCAGTGGAGACACAGCGGGGGAGTGAGTTGAAACAGTGCGAGTTGATGGCACCCTCACCTGCAGGAGCAAAGGCAGGGGACCTAAAACTACCAGACAAAAGACAACCATCATTATTAGATGTTATTTGCCCCAAATAGTGTTGTTTGTTGGTGGGTGTGCCGGAAATAAAGATTAAATTAGTCATTCTTTCTCTAAAAGCCTTTTCCACAGGAAAAATATGGATGGAATGAGGATTGTAGCCACTTGGAAAGGCCTTAGCTCCTATTTCCACTGTTCTGCGATGGGTCCAGAACTGCCTAAGGAGCAGGAGACAAGGAGAAGACCAAAGTCCATGGAGTTGGGCTACTGAAGGTGCGTGGTGGAGAGTGCGAGTTCAAATAGAGCGAGCATGGTCCATAAGGTGCTCACAGACATCCTCTACAAACTGGGACCGGAGAGACCATGCAGAGGTTGCACTATGTGGAAAAACAGCAGTCTGAATCTCTCAGAGGTAAGGAGGGGACAGTCACAGCCCAGTGTGCGTCCAACCTCTGCTGCCATCAAGGCTGGCAGAATTTTTAACCAAAGTCCGTTGTCTGATAACTGTAACTGTTTCTGTTCTCACCGATGATGGGTCCCTTCCAACTTGAGATATCCTATCATTCTATAATTAGGGGGAGCCACCAAGGACCTTGACAAGGTGGCTTTTAACGCCACTATATATCAATCTTCTGCAGAGGATGGTACCGACAAAGGGAGGATATGGGACAAAGCAGCATCAGAAAAGGAAAGTGGTAGACTCGTGCTGTTCAGGGTACCGAGCCTTTAGAATCCCCTCTATGAGATCTTGAGGGCAACTCAGGGCAGTGGAAACAGCGGCAAACCTGTCAGTGGTTTCCCTGGGAAGTCTCCACAAAGCAGATACCAACACGGGGAGTTAAATTAGTCTTCATGGGGTTAACTGTCCTGATACACCTAATATCTGTTTGTCCCTCCCATTCCTATTAGAATTGGCGTCTGATGCCCAGACAATGGCTGATGACTTGCAAAGGGGTATATGACAACAGTAAGGGACATTTTCCTTCCTCATAGATCTAGGTCCTTCCTGGCCTCCAGATCTACTATCAAGTCCCCAGCTCCAAAACACTCTCCGTGGAGATTGGATGAATATAGTGTGAAATAAATGAGTTTCAGGCTTCTGTCCCCCCACCTTGGGCTGCTCTGACTCACAGGAGCCCACAGTATCGCCTACAATACCACAGTGGGGTGGTTTTTTTGTTTGTTTTCCACTGCATTAAAGCAGCAGTAATAACAGAGTGTCATGAGACCAGCACCGAAGAGAAGAAATCCTGCCAAGTGAAGCTGTACTCATGCACAGCTCGAAAGCAGCAAGGGAAGGAACTGTCCAGAGACTAAAACATTTCCATGTTAGACTTATGATTTAATACTTGTTTAAGTTAAACATTAATATGGGTAAAGCAACTTTCAAAACAGAGCCAGTGCAGAGTTGATCCAAAAGTCAACAGGACAAAAGAATCTGGAGCAAAAATCTCAGCCAAACCACTGAAGCTGATAATGTCTGGCAAGAACATTCACCTCAGAGAAGAGCTTGAGGACAGCAAAAGTCCATTAAAAACCACAAATCAGGCCTCGCCCTTTGCTGACTGTCTCTCTGCCTTTATTCTGACCAGATGTAAAAGACTCGTGGGCTCGGAGGCCTGGGATATCTTTTCTAAGAAGGCTCTGCAGGACCAGGATCGCTTCTGCACTCGGGGCTTCAGCTTCCAGACGGAGCTGCAGGTGGCCCTGCCAGCTGGAGACACAAGGACAGGAACCTTTAAGTGACTCTGGCCCAAACCGTATTTACTGACAGAGAGCTGGGCTTGAGCTAGCCAGCTATTAATTGTACTTTGACAAATTAGAAAGGCTTCCTGTCATCCATCATGGTACCCCGCTTCCCATTATTCTGGGCTAACAGCCTGTAAAATGAAATGGCGCGCAGAGCTTCATTACGACAAAGGGAGACACTTTCTCGGCTGGCAGGTTTGGAAGAGCCGGAACCGAGCCCCCGGGATTGCACTTCCAGCTTCACCTCTCACTAGCTATATGGGGGAAAACGTCCTTTCGGCTCTCCGTACCTCAGTTTACACTTTCATCAAACAGGGATACTACTCCTCAGGGTTCTCTTGAGAACATTATAGCAATTAATTGCAATTTATAAAGCATTCCGTGACCCTGGGTGGATGCAAAGTATTAAATTCTTATTCCAAAACACCCAGATTGGCTGTCAAAGCACTAAATACTATTATTACAGTGACGGGAGAACTAGGATAGGAGTATTAAAAACAATACCAATCATTTAATTAATTTGTCATCCAGCAAAGTACAAGGGAAAATACATTCCTTCCGTCTAATCCCATACACCGTGGCTACCCTTATGTGCCCAGATTGCCCTGCCCTGACTGTACGCCGAGGCAGCTGCCTAGGGAGCTAACACCTAAGTCTCCCGGTGCAGAGAGACAGACAGACACCTCCAGGAGTAATTCAGATCCTGGGTGGGCTGACTCAGACTCTGAAAGTGTCTTTATCTTTCCAGATCTTAGACTTGGTCTGCATTAGTAAGTTAAACGCGTCCAAGCTCTAGCCCCGAGGCCAGTTGGCACCATGAAGCCGCCATCCAGACGAGTAAACTTTCCTGCTCTCCTAATCAAGGTGTCTCTGCAGGGACCACCGACTGGGAGCGGTCCTAGCCTGGTGGGCTCCCAGGTCACGACCAGAGACTGTTGGGAGAAGGCTAGTACCCTCCACCACACCAATGGCATGGACCCCTCTGCTGGTACAGCAGCAGTTCAAGTCCCTGTGCCCTGTAACACTCCTTGGCCTGTTTAATCTATTAGTGGAGGCGTAGCCTTAGATGTATGAGATAACTGTTAGCTGAGATGTGCTGGGACAGCATGGCTGTGTGAGGGACACCGTTAACTCTTTCTATCCTGTAGCCACGTGAGGATCCTGCTCATCGGAAAGCAGGGACAGCCCAACATCTACGTTGAGCAGGTAAGTCTATATAAGCTAAATACGTCAAAGGAACTCAAGAGAAGCTCCTTTTGGTGCTCAGTGCTCTCAGAAAGGAGCTGTTTATTTATGGATTTAAGAATCACAGAATCACAGAATCACAGAATCTTCATGGTTGGAAAGGACCTTTAAGATCATCGAGTCCAACCAAACAACCTACAATCTCTGCCACTAGAGCATGCCCTCAAGTGCCACATCCAGATGTTTCTTAAACACCTCGAGAGATGGGGACTCAACCCCCTCCCTGGGCAGGCTGTCCCAGTGCCTGACCACTCTGTCAGTAAAGT
>VXBH01000811.1:0-11870 GCA_013400035.1 Rynchops niger | reverse complement strand
AGTTTTTTTGTTTGGTTGGTTTGGTTTTTTTTTTTTTTGTGTGTGTATGGTTGGACTTGATGATCTCAAAGGTCCTTTCCAACCATGAAGATTCTATGATTCTGTGATTTTTAAGGTCCCTTCCAACCCGAACCATTCTGTGATTCTGTAATACCGGTTTAGTGTACCTGCCTTTCAGGTGTTTGTGGCATTCAGGCTTTGTCCAGTCAATGGGAAAAGCGTATCATCTACAGTCAGCAAACGAGGTTGGCTGGGGGTTAGAGAGGTGTTGGGGCTCCCATGTGCAAAGTCCGGCTCTGCCACAGCTTCCTGCATGGTCATGGGCAAACCACAGCATCCTTCTCCGACACGCTGCCTCTCTCACTCTATACCCCAAAAGCTTTCAGAGGACCTTGCAGTGTATTTTCACAGCAACAAGCTTAAGTGCTAGTCTTATCTCAGGGATTTGAGCTAAGTTATCCTCAAAACAGGACAGCAGCACGACTGGGGCAGTGACTGTCCCCCTGTACTGGGCACTGGTGAGGCCCCACCTCGAGGGCTGTGTCCAGTTTTGGGCCCCTCATGCCAAGAAAGACACTGAGGTGCTGGAGCGTGTCCAGAGAAGGGCAACGGAGCTGGTGAGGGGTCTGGAGCACGAGTCCTGTGAGGAGCGGCTGAGGGAGCTGGGGGTGTTCAGCCTGGAGAAGAGGAGGCTGAGGGGAGACCTTCTCGCTCTCTGCAGCTCCTGAAAGGAGGTTGGAGAGAGGTGGGGGTCGGGCTCTTCTCCCAAGGAACAGGCCATGGGACAAGAGGAAACGGCCTTAAGTTGTGCCAGGGGAGGTTTAGGATGGATATTAGGAAAAAAATTTACGCTGAAAGAGTTATCAAGCATTGGAAGAGGCTGCCCAGGGCAGTGGAGGAGTCGCCATCCCTGGAGGGATTCAAAAGACGTGTAGATGTGGTGCTGGGGGACATGGTTTAGTGGTAACTTGGCAGTGTCAGGTTAATGGTTGGATTCAATGATCTTTAAGGTCCCTTCCAACCTAAACAATTCTATGATTCTAAGACCTCTTGGTAGCTGAGGTTTACTCTTTCAAGCTACTTGGGACCTTCCTCCCTTCTGTCAGCAGCCACGTCCTCCAGCTACTGCTCCTGATCCACAGCACTCTTTCTAAACCTTCCCAGCACTTCCCGCTCTGCGCAGAGCTCCATTAAGAGGATGTGTTTCTGCTTTAAGGAATTATTCCCATGTGAATTTTGTGTCGGAGTCTCAGAGAAATCCTCTGACTCGCCCAGATGACACAGACTCATCTAAGACGCTCAGGAGCAAAGCGAGCTCAGTGCAATCTGAGCTCACGGATGCAAGGCCAGTTAGCTACACCGACCCCTCGTTTTTATCTCCAGGTAGGCGAGGGGAGAGCCTGTCCCAGAAGTAACCCAGACAAAAGAGCGGAGAGGAGAGGAGAGTACGCACCTACTGCTAAAACAGCTTTGTGGAGTAAACAAAAATGCCTTCGTCCATCTCGATTGTTTCTCACCGTTGGCCTTTTTACATCTATAAAAAGAGGTGTGATCTATCTTGCTGTATCTCTGCCAGGATTGTAGGGAACATACAGCCACCATCCAGCATTGCCTTTTCCGGATATAGCCTGTCAAACTGGAAGGAATGAGTCAGCGTTCTGCAGAGCAAGAACAACACCATTAACACCTATTTCATGTGTGTTCCTGCCTCCTTGTCTTGCAGACAAGGGCTTTGAATCGTTGGGGTTTTCAGCACACAGATTCCCAAGTGTCCCATACAGTGTCTTACCTGGGTGTTAGTTCTGATAGGATCCACACACGTACATTCGGAGGTGCAGACTCGCCCTTTAGGATGGTTAGGACAATTCTCCTTGTTGGCACCTCTTCAAAGGCTGCTTCCCAGCTCCAGCTTTGGAAGACTGCTAAAGCTGGGGGCAGGTTTGCGGTCGCAGGTTTGTTTTCAGGAGCTGAATGGTGGTGTCCTGCCAAGTTGGATACCTGGCAGCTGTGATCCCGCCCAGGGGGATGCGTTTGCACTACAAACTGTTCCCCACAGGTGGAGTCATTTGTTTAACGCTTTGTGGTGGCTCTTCACATCTGCAGGTTAATTGGGTAGGTGCAGCGTCACTCGGGGCAATCTGACAGACTCATTTCAAAACACGTTTTTGACATACAAAAATAAGAAAAAAAAAATTGTCTTCAGCCTTCAGACAGCAGAAGGAAAATTTCCTGTTAAAGGAAGTTATGAAGACAGTAGAATTGCTACAGGATTAATTAATGGATATTTAAAGCAATATTTCAGCTGTTTCCAATCACTCATCGTCTGCCTCCAGCATCCCAGGGACTCAGGATGGGCAGACCTTGTGGTCACAGCTTTGCTTGTTATTTAGAAGGGGGAAAAAAAATCCAGCACTTCTGGTTTTCTGCGCTCCAAGAATCCTCCCCTCTCTCCCTCCAAAGCTCGTCTCAAAGCCCACTCACTGGCAAAGCTGTTCCTCCCACCCTCCCTTAACACCCAAACTCTTTCGCGTGACAAAAGCATCCTCTCTCGGATGCTAAAGGGTCCCTGTTATTGTGTGTCCCAGCTGGAAACGTCTCGGGCTTAGGCCCACGAACAAGTTGTTGAGGGGTCAGCCGGGAGGTGGATTCAGAGAGCATCGGTCACATCCTGGAGCCCGCCTGCCCCGTGGGACGCGTGGCCTGATTGCAGGGGGCTCGCTCCCCGGCAAAGGGCTGGCACCACCAAATAGCTGAAGTGTTAGAAGTTGCCCGGTAGCAAACCTCCTAGCCGGCTGTTGGTGTGACCGTACCCTGTAATTGTGCTCCCCAGCATAAATCTCAAATATTCAAGTAGGACTTTTTATCAGACAAAAAAAAACGACCGCGAATAATAGGTAAAGCAATCCAACGGCATCTAATCTTCCGCCATTAGCCTTAGAAAGGAATAGTTCATGGTAAACAAGCCTGTACTTTGAAACTAACTTTTGACACAGAGAAGTGACTCCGGTGTAATTGTTCTGGGTGTGGAGGTAAAATACCAGATCTGCCTTTGGTCCTTCTGACCCACAGAGCGTCTACACAAACACACTTCCCATACAGTGTCTTTTCACAGCTGTGATTCATGGAGAGCTAAAAAAAGGTTCATGGCCAGGTAATGGCCGATATTTATAGGCATGAGGAAAGAGTAGCTGGAAGGACTATTAAACCAAATCATAATAAACTATTCCTGCTGGTTGAGGCTCATTAAATTTTTTATTAGTCTTGCCTGCAATTTTCTGTATGTAGGTTTTGCAGATGATCTTCACGCTGAGCCAAAATATGTATTGTGAATTATTCTGACCTTGCTCAGAACAGCTTTCTATGCTTGCATGGGTGCCTGTAAAAAACGCTTTCTCATAACGCATGTCTGAACATTGCCAGATGCGTTTGCCACGTTGTAAAATACAGAACGTCATTCACCTCCGGGGATCAAAGGCAGCGCTATTTAATGACAGGGACTGAACACGCTGCCCTTGGTCACAGTGGGCCATGCCCGAGCGATCTGTTAAATGGATTTTGTACTACCAACAATGGCCCTAGATTAATCCAAATAAAAAGAAAAAAAAAAAAAAGAAGATGCAACATCACCAGCTTCCACACAAACCGAAGTCTAAAGTCTGCACGCAGCGGGGACGTACCTTCTTGCTGCAATCCCTGCGTCAGTCCCTTTGCTGCGGTCGCTTTCTGTGCTGTGCATCAGCTCAGAGTCACCTCCTGCTGCGGGGCGCAGCTTCCCCAGTCTCGGGTACAGTGCCATGAGGATTATTTCTATTCGCATCTCCTGCACTTGCAGCCAGAAGCCCTGTGGCACTCAGCATTGTGTCCGTGCAACAAAAAAGATGATCACACACACTGAGCCGTTGCAAATCTGAACGGGAAAGATGGCCCTGGGTTTCGGGCAAAAAAAAAGACAGGGGGAACTCATCTGTTTTGACACACGTGTCAAAGGATCCCACGTAATGCTAAAAAAGTCACTCTTTAGTTATGGTGCAGATCCCCTACCGAAAAATGGGAATCACAGGAGGCTGGAGCGGGAATTATCAGGCTGAGGATGGGAAGTGTTTTGACACCGTAGTTACAGAGGGCTCCTCGGAAGGAACCCAGAGCTGACGCACACGGGACCATTTCATGCTCCAAGCTGTTCAATTACAAATCCAGGAAAGAGAGACTGTGAAAAAGAGCCAAGTTCCACATACACTTAATATTTCACGGCCATGTTTTTTTGGCAGCTGCTTTGGTGATCAATACACTGTAGAGCAGGACTGTCACTCCCCCTCAAAGCCATTAGAGTAATGCATGACTCTGCGGTCTTTCCGGAACCTCACAGCAATCACGTATATTCCTTACTCTTGCCTCTCCAGAGTTAAAGCTGAAATGCATTTTCTTCTGATAAAGGTCAAGGAACGAGCTTATATGCAAATGTTGACATTGCAGTCTTTGGGGGGTTTGAACAGCATGTAATACGAAGTTTAAATTTGTTTGTTTGTAGGTAAACTGGCTGAAATATTAATACTCTTTGGTCTTAGTTATGTCACTAAGTGCAGAACACTGGTAATTAATCCCTGCATTGGAGATCAGACCATGAGAGGGGCAGATACGGTGGGCCTTGACCACTGAAATTTGATCAATTGTTGTAATGGCTGGAAAAAATATGTGCAGAAAGAGAAATGGGGATGAACAGGACTGATGAGGACTTACCTCCCCCATCCATGCTTCTCTCCGCAGTACCACAAATGGAGCCAACTGTGCCCTTCTTTCCAGGGCTCCCGTTTCTCAACTAAGGTGTTGGATTGTCTTGCTCCAAAATGGGATATTGGTGGCAAACAATGCCACAAATCAAGTAGGATATCAGAGCACTGCTGTCCACGCTGGCTTAATTTTGTGAATTCTGTGACTCAGGAGGTGATTAGGACCTTAATAGCCCAGCTTCAGCCCTTGTGTCCGTTAGCTGGTCCCACGCCTGCCACCATGTTCTGTGCCATGCTGTCCCGTGAGGCTTACAGGGAAACGCCAACTGCCTCCAGCTGGGCAGATGGTCAGGAGAGGCATCTCATCTCGCTTTCATTGATTGTGTGCCTGCTTCATGTATTTTTCATAATTACTTGACTTGAGACCGCTTGACTGTGCATTCATTAGAGCTACGTGATCCCGTGGTTTCCTATAAAATCCCTTTTCCTCCTTCAGTTCCTCCTGATCGTTTGTTACCTTCTGCAACCTTCCATAAATCAGGTGGCAAGGTCAGAAGGGGACAGGGATCATTTCTGACTTAATCCTTTATAGGCAATTCCTATAACACACAGAGAACCCAGAGGCTCTGGCCGAATGTCCCTCCACACAGAACAATCTTCCTTGCCACAGTGCAAACACTCTTAGCAGCCGTCCTACCTGAGCAGAATGGGCAAGGACAAAAAGTATCAAGACCTTTACACTCTTCGTCCCTTAAAAACAAGATTTTCACCTGTGGTTTGGCTATGCTGTGAACTTACATGTACTCATGGAGGAGGCTGAGAGGTCCTTGAGCAAGCCCTAAATGCTGCTGCAAGTGCTGAAATGGTGCTGGGGGTTGGAGGGGACACTTGGGCCTTGTAGACTCCACTGCAATTTTTGCAGAACATCAGAAGGAGATGTGCATCCCATCTGTCTAATGGAAGCACCTAAGCTGAACCCTGACTCGTACACATCTAAGAAGCAATCTTTTAAAAAGCAAGAACCCACATGGTCTGCAAGGTCAATGGAAAGAGTTCAGTGCCTTTGGGAACCCCCAGAAGTACCCAAATTGGGTATCTAAACTTAGGGTTTCCTGCTGGAGGCCTTCAACAGCATGCAGCTGCTCCAGTGACTCTACAGGAAACCCAGCCTATAACGGACAAGAATTGTTGTAGTAGGTTTGGGAAATCTGGGGTGTAAGTTAGTTGCCTGAATTGCCCAGACTAAACCCCATCCAGACTCTCAATAATCATGAGACCAAGGGCCAATTCTGCCCCAGGTTCAGGACTATTTATAGTTCCTCTTCTCATCTGCGTTCTCCTTTTTAAACTCTGCTGCAGTGCAGAGGTAGCGAGCTGTTAATATTTGATGCTCGGCACCCGTACGATGGCTGCAGATCAGCAGTGGGTGACTCCCACCGTTTCGTTAATGAGGTCTGTTACAATCATTCAGGGTGATTATACACACCACGGGATCTTTATTATTATCTATTATTTTTTATTATCTTATATCATAAGGCTGCATCTAGCTACGTAGAAAATTTGTAGTTAAATAATGGTTTCAAATTCCCTCACAGTATGAAAAATAAAAAAGCCCTCCCTAAGTAGGACCTGGAAACAGTGATGGGTTCAAATGATTATCAGAACAAACAGAAACCTGGGTTTCTGACACTCTGTCATATCACTGGGCAAAACGTCACCGGGGTGTTTGACCCTGAACACCTCAGTTCCTCCTCAGAAAAAAAGCCTGTATCTCTCATGATGTTGTGAATCTTCATTGACTGGTATTTTCAAAGCACTTAGTGCTGTTCAGATGAAAGGCTTTCCTAAATGCAAAGTATTATTACATGTTAGGTTCATGTCTGGAGCAAATTTTTAAAACAAACCATATGAAAAGCAGAATTAAGAGTGGAAATGCTGCTCCAGCCATTAATTACTTCACATCAGAGAGTGGGCAGAGGGTCTCCTTTTATGTTGTTTATTGCAAACAAACAACTCTGGGAATCTCCTGTGGAAATGAAATGCAAAAACCAAAGCCCTTTCATGGGTATTTTTGGTTTATCTCCACATGAATCTTAAATTCATCATGTGGAGAGAATGTGGAACACATTTTTTCCCCCCGTATACGCTCGCTTTCCCACAATGAATAAAATCCATTTTCTTGCACAAGTTTGTCTGCTTGCTCACCCAAGGGTAACAAAATAACCCAGGAAGCAGGAACACCCTGTCCCTGAACCCTGCTGAAAGCTAAATAAATAGATAAAAGGAAAAGAGGGATGACTCGGAGGGTTCCCAGGCAAACCTGCCATATTTAACATCGCGAATAGAGCGACCACCGACACATGAGCCCCAGAGCTCCTAATTCCATGGCTATTGCTCAGCAGTGAGTAATAAACGCCAGCGCAGTGACTCACACCGGCTCCGAAATGCAG
Source organism: Rynchops niger (assembly GCA_013400035.1). Lineage (NCBI taxonomy): Eukaryota > Metazoa > Chordata > Aves > Charadriiformes > Laridae > Rynchops > Rynchops niger. Next base: position 4,693 of record VXBH01000811.1, on the reverse strand, counting down.
CTGAGCGTGTGTCGGGAAGCATCCAGGTTTCAGAAAGTGCCATCAGGAAGGGGAAGGTTTCCTCTATCTGCCTGTAGAACGGGGGAGAAGCCTGGCGGGCTGGGGGGGTCCTTGTGCACTTTGGTTACAGCTGCTGGTATGCAGCCTGTCGTACCAGAGCTTCCCCGCACATCCAGTACTCCAGAGGAATTTTGCTTCTCTTCCATCGTCCGTCCAACACAGGCGTAGACCTCTCTCCTTTTCAGATTTAATCCTTCAGTTACCGAGGTTTCACTTCTGGAGATGCAACATCTAAGCAGGAGTCAGCTGTCAGCTGAAACCCTTCTTTGGCTGCAGGAAAAGCTGAGCTTTTCCCAATGAATACTGATGTATTCATTGCAGTGCACGAGGCAGCCGGCTTGAGCAAGAGGAGACTCATCTTCGAAAAAAAAGATTAGAAAAACTGAAAAACTCAGTTTCTAAACAATAGTGAACAAGGCACGCAAACCAGGCTTGTCAGAAGGGGTTTCTAAGGATTCAGCATAATCAGTTTTGCCTGTTTAAGTATTAGACAGCAGCTTGAAGATCATAGAATCATAGAATGGTTCCACCCCCCTGCCCTGGGCAGGGACACCTCCCACCAGCCCAGGTTGCTCCAAGCCCCGTCCAGCCTGGCCTTGAACCCCTCCAGGGATGGGGCAGCCACAGCTTCTCTGGGCAACCTGGGCCAGTGTCTCACCCCCCTCACAGCAAAGAGTTTCTTCCTGATATCTCATCTAAATCTCCGCTCTTTCAGTTTGAAACTGTTACTGCTTGTCCCATCAAAGCTACACCTCCATGTTCTGGGATGCGAGGAGACAGGCACTTCCCAGCTGGTGATTCACCACCCCTTAAACTCGCAGTTTAGGGTGGGAGAAGGTGTCCTCACTCAAGATTAGACTCTGTTCGCCAAGGTTAGACTAGCCAGCCTGTTTCCAGTGGTTTAGCAATATCTAATGTTTTAGAAGCATTTTATATGGTTTTGGGCTTCAAAAGATCCTTCATTCAATTTCTTCTGTTACAGAGTTTTATTACACCACATTGGCGATTTGACACTTGAGCAGGTGAGTTTGTCTCGTGATAAAGAGACGGTATCACTCTCCTCTTTTTTGTCCTGGCGGTCTGGTTTTGAAAATCTGTTCCAATAACACTCAATAGTTCACTGCTCTGAACCCATATATATTCTGCTAATCAGAGGAGAGGAGGGTACTGAGGAGTCGTCCATGGCCATGTTGACACTCACAGCTCCCTTTCAGTGAAATATCCACTACTGCATAGTACGAACAAATACTCCCCCCACATACCGCTGCTCGATGAATGATTTATCCCATGGAAATGTTGCGATCTTAGCAGGTCTTCACATTTTAGAGATGATCTATAATTTGTGCGTGTGCTTTGAACTCGGTGCGTCTCTCTACCTTTCTCCTTCTCTATGCCTTCCCTCGCTGGCTGCAGTGATGTCGGGATACAGACATGCAGTTTTACAGCGATTTCGATGGGAGTTTTGGACTTGAGGATATTTTGATATCAAATTGCTTTTTAAGATTCTACAGGAGTGTCTCCTCATTTAAGAACGGCTCCCTGCAGTCTTTGCTGATTGCAGATTTCTTGTATTGGCGATGAATTGCCTCCAGTCAGCCCTAGAGAATGAGCTTATCCATCATCATTGCACATGCCAATAGGTGTTAATAGAGTTAGTCCGAGCTCCCTGGGGATGGACCTTTGGCTTGCTATATCCTTCCCCACTATTCTAGAAGTAACACAACTTAGTTCATCGTTTAAGATTCATTATGGCATAAATTAGCCGTTTTGCATGGTTCACCATTACAATGATCGATGTTTTCCCCAAGCACTAGGTGGCAATTCATAAAGCACTAACTTTCACCCGTGGCGTTTTCCATGCATGGAAAATGCTTTTGGAAGCCTTCTAGGCTTCTGCAGGGATCCAACAGCCCGTACGGATGCGCTGGCAGCCTCTGCACGTTACAGTTACAAGTAGAGGCTGTTCTTATTTCGCTTACTAATTCATTTGCAATGTCAAAATTCCCTGCTGTGACCTAAAGAATGTCTATTTGCAAATAATAATAATAAAAAAAAAAAAACAACAAAACCCAAATGCATTTCTGCCTGGTACAGTGTTATGATTGCTGTTTTCTCTCCCGCCTTTAAAAAAAATCCCTCTCTGACACACGAGGTCTGGCACCAGCCGCTGCCGAAGTTTACAGCCCCGGCAGAGCCGTCTGTCCGCCCCCGTCTGCCAGAAGTTCATTTCTCAGGGCAGGGTCAGCAGAAGCGAAGATCTTCCCTGTCCCCGGCAGCTTCAGCACAAAGTCCGGCTTCAGCCGGAGCTCAGCAGGCCACGATTTTTAATGATGGGGCTGCAGTTCTGACTGGGAAATGAGCACGTGGATTAAAATTAATTCCCACAGTAGGATCATGCATGCAACCCCCATGACATAAAGTTTATTACCTAAACTGTGTTATATCTTCTCAGCAGAATATCTGAGAGAGATTTGTTAGCAAACTACCCAGATTAATAGACTCTTAGCAGTGGAGGCTTTCCTCCACCTCTATTAAATGGCCTTTTAATTTCCTATTTTCTGGTTGTCTCCGTAACAAATATGTATTTATAATTACGAGAACTCAGGAAAAATGCTGTATTTCGAATGATCAAGTCCGTGACACAAGTCTGTTAAAACAAACTTCTGCTTGTGTAAATAAAAGGAATACTGATGTCAAAAAAAGCTACAATGATTTATATCAGTCAAAAACACAGGCCCATTGACTTAAAAATGTTTGTCCTGATTTATTTAAAGAGGCATAAGAGACTCCAAGTCTCCTAAAATCAGACCCAAAGGCTTTTGGGGAGATTATCTTGGAGGTTATAGAATTGATTGAAGACTTGATGAACAGACAAAATTTTTGCAAATCTTCGTGTTGCCAAAAAAGACCGTTTAATGAGAAACCCAGCAACCCCTTCTGCTTTACTTATGTAAATAGCATGCTTTTGCGTGACATGATTTAAGAAGCCTGTCACTTTTTTTTTTTTTTTTTAATCATTGCATAGGACACTGTAAAACATTTATGCTGATGTTACACACAGTGGGTTTTTTTAAATGGCAGTGAGACTGAGAGCTCGGCTCCAGGTGGGAGAGCGTGCCAGCGGCCGAGTCCATCCGCACCGACTCAGCAGCCCGGCTGAGCTTTCCAGCTGCTTCTCACTTTCAGCTGTTTACTTTCCTTATCAGTCCTGTATCTCATCAATACCCCTCCGAAGAGCTCTTTCCTGCCGAACTGGATCCACAGCAAAGTTCAGCAGGAGGCTGCTGCCCTCTGTGAACCGGTTATCGCTCGGAAATTTCATTTTCCCCTTGCCAAAGAGTTTAACGAAAGCATGCTTTCGGATGCAGCACTAACGAGGTGATTTTACTGGGACGCCATGGGCGCAATTTCACTTGATAGCTACTGATGGTTAATTGCAGAGCTAATATAATTATACAGAGGCCAGCTGAGTTAAAGTGGATTTCTAAAAGGGCCTTGTACCATACTGGCACCGGTTTCTCCAAGAGCCTGAGAAATCTTCAACGGATGAATTCTTCCAGTCCTTACTCTTAGCACAGTTCATATTGCAGGCTCGCCGGCTGAGGATGACGTCCTTTGGGATAGGGGTGAGTATAAATGTAATACAAAAATACAAAAATAAACTCGGAAAACGTTCCGCCTAACATTAAAAAGGCTTGTCATCTAGGAATGAGGTTCCAAAAATTAAGGGATGGCAACTGCCTGGTTATAGAGAGAAGGGTGAAGAAATGCTTGGCACGCAGGCATGCAGGTTTCTTCACGATATCTTCTCTTTCATGACATCCAGTTTAACTTGGCTCTGAAGGTATTTTCATAGCGTTCACCTGTGTGCAACCTGGTATTATGGGCTCATTTTGCAGTATTCAAAAACAGCTGTTTTTAAAACTCACCTTTTTACACACATAAAAAAATAATTTAAAAATCACATTGGCAAAGCCAATAAGCACAACATTCATGAAGTACAAATTACCATCTCTCATTAGAAGCTTCTCACACTGTTTTGTCCTTTCATCACATCGACTTGTACCGCTCTAGAAGGCTCAAGAATCATAGAATCATGGAATCATTCAGGTTGGAAAAGACCCTTGGGAGCATCGAGTCCAACCATCACCTCCACTCTACAAAGTTCTCCCCTACACCATGTCCCCCAACACCACATCTAAATGAGCCTTCAACACATTCAGGGACAGTGACTCCACCACCTCCCGGGGCAGCCTATTCCAGGGTCTGACCACTCTTTCTGGGAAGAATTTTTTCCTAATGTCCAGCCTAAACCTCCCCTGCTGCAGCTTGAACACATTCCCTCTTGTTCTATCGCTAATTAATTGTGAGAAGAGACCAGCCCCAACCTCTCTACAATGTCCTTCCAGTAGTTGTAGAGAGTGATGAGGGCTCCCCTCAGCCTCCTCTTCCTCAAACTCAACAGTCCCAGCTCCTTCAATTGCTCCTCAATGTCAGAACATATCTTAAAATAATTGAACTGATAAAGTCAAGCACTAATTGCAGGTTTCCACAATCAAAAAAGGTTATTCAGAAACGTGTTATGCTTACTTTTGTGGCAGCAAGTCATTATTAAAACCTCCTTTGGCCAAGC
>VXBH01000810.1:122038-145737 GCA_013400035.1 Rynchops niger | reverse complement strand
TAGTTCCCCCGGCGGCGGCTACTCCGCTGGGTCCGGGGTGGCCGGAGGTGGTGGCGGCGGCCGCCGGAGCGCGTTGTGCCGCGTTTTCTGCTTCGGTAGTCCTTCAGAGGCGAGCGTGCCCGGGTGGGCGACCGCTGGCAGCTCCAGCTGGTCCCTGCCCCCCTCCCTGAAGTTTGCCTGGGAGCCCTGCTTAACTTCGGTGCTCCTTGGGGATGCTTCCTCTGACAGCGTGCGGGACATCCCCCTTAGCTCCCGAGGCTCCTCTGCTGGAATCTCTGCTCCCTAGCTGAGAGGCTGTGTTACGTATTTTCCCTCTTCTGCCTGTTTTCCGTCGAAAATAAAAGGCGAAAAGTCCCTTGCCATTTTTCCGTCTTGCACCTCAGCTTTCTCTTTGTCACGCATTGTGTTTGTGTACGTGCATGCCTGTATTTCTCATTTTTTCTCCCAGCCCGCAGCTATCCTGTGAAGATGTTGGGTTTTCAGCCAAGCCTGTTTCTCCTTGGAGGAGTACAATTTTTTGTTTTCACAGGAGGGATGCGTAAATTCTGGGGTGGCTTCGTGAAATCAGCAAAGGTGGGGAAGGGGCTCGCAGTTTCTGTTTGCTTGTGCAAATCGATGTGTCAGGGGGAGATGCATTCACAGCATCCTGTGAATTCACATTTGTCCTGTGGTGTAAGCCTTTGCCTTAATTTGAGGAGGAGGCATAAGGAGGTTGTAAGATCCCGTACGGGCTTGGAGGAGGCCGCGGCGATTTACAACCTCCTTGTTCCCCGCTTCGCCCCCGCGGTCCCCAGAGTAAAGGCAGAAAGTGCATCCCTCTTCCCTGGCCCTTGCCCAGGCAGGCTGGAGCAGGAGTGGGATGCGGGCAGCTGGGCACAGCTGGGCGACAGTGGCCCTGGCACGTCCCGGGAGCAGGGCCTGGCCTCCCCTGTGCATGGTTAATGATGCGATGTTAGCTTCCCTTGTTATTAAATATTTTTGCAACTTGGTGGTAACTTTCCTGCTTGTTCAGCCTGGGTGTAAGCCCGTTTTCTGCTGTGATGCTGCGGTATCTGCATACTTAGGAGATGTACAGAAGTTTAAAATTTTTGGGTTGTAGGTGTGCAAAAACACATCTGAAAATGAATGTATGAGGGAGAATCAGCGTTAAAGATACCCATATTTCTTAGTATGTACTCCTTCCTGCCAGGCTAGAGGTAGCTGCTAAAATGATTCAGAAATTAGTCACAAGGTAGAATCCACAAATNAGAGTTAGCCTTGATGTAATTGTGTCTTTTCTGTATTGCATTGCAGAGATGGTGAACTGAGTTTAAGTAGATCAATGATCAATAGCTCTGATAAGATAATTCGAAAGGGTGGCTCCTCAATCTTCCAGCATGCTGTAGAAGGTTGGAAAATCAATTCTTCTTTGGTACTGGAAATAAGGTGAGTGTCTNAAAAAAAAAAAAAAAAAGCCCCCCTTCATCTTATGATACATTGTTTGACATCATTTAAAAGGTACTAAAATGAACTGATTATTTAATATTGAATGAAAGAAGATAAGTTTATTTAGTCATGAATATGGATGGCCTTAACAACACTTTTAAGTATAGCTGCAATATACTTCTGCCAGGTCATTTAGCGATAGCTCTACTTTAGTACCAGTGAGACTTCTTACGCAGTACGGTGCTACTCACTTTGGCTAAGAATATTGGAATATACTTTCTTTTCCCAGCTTGTCATCCTATCTGTTACTGTATGAAGAAGNTTTCATATTGCCTATAGTTCTTTTCATCTGGAAAACAGTCATTTGATTTATGGTTGCAGGTGGATGTTTTATAACTGTACGTATTTAGGGTTCAAAATAAATGCGACTAAATTACATTAGATTCCAAAGTCAAGTCATCCTTCATAAGAATAAATAACATGTTTTCATCTGGCTGTGTCAGTCAGACCCATGCAGTCATTATCTATATTATGCATGTCCACATTTGAGCTGATTTTCTAGAACTCTCTTGCAGTCACTGGTAAGAAACTGGCACTTCTAGGACGTGATTTCCTTTCATCCTAAAGGTCTGAAATGGAGCAGATGGAAGTACCCTGAACAGACCGTTTTTTCTCCCTCAACTACAAAAGGAGCTTAGGGAGACAACTTAGATGTAGGAGTCGAGAGCCAGGACGTCAGGTGCTGTGAATCCGACCTTGCCTGTGGCTGGGCCAAGCCACAAGGTCAGACATTGGCAACACCCATCTCTTACACGGCTTTCTCTCCTGAAGTCGGAGAGGCCAAAAAGAGCCTTAGGCTCAGTCTGACGGGGGAAACACAGTAGCAGAGAGAAAGTGAGTGATGGTTCTGATGTGTCTTTGTAGTTGCAGTGGGTCTACTCACCTTAGGGCTTGAGAGAAGAGAAAGCAGAAGCCTGTAAGTGTGTTGTGTTGTCACTATGTCTTCCCTGTTTTAATCGGGAAGGTGGCCAGTGAGGGAAGTGTCGTGGAGCATGGCTTGGCAGCATGGAGGGCTAGGAGTGTCACGTTCTGTGAAAAATGGTAGAAAATAACTATTTTTAGCAGCAACCACATAACGGAGTAGACTTGATCTTCTGAATATTAGGATTTTTAATAGGAATTTTATCTAATTAAAATGTGGTTTCTATGTAATTTTCCTTCTACCTTTTTTTTTTTTATTAAAGGACAGCTTACAAAACTCTTAAACAGGCAGTATGTTCCGTGTAAGAAAGCATGTCTACTCTGAATGAGGAACTTAGGGTTTGTTTTTTTTTAAAATTACTGCTATTTTATGTCCCTAATTCTAAAACATGCAGGGTTAGCTCAGAAACATATAAAGCTATAATAAAGAACTGATGTTTTGGAAGTCTTGTGCTATGAGGGACACGGCACAGCCGAGGAACCGTGTCAGGGATGGAAGGAGTGGCAGGATTTGGGGAGGCAGCAAATTAATGCTCTGGAGCCTGTAGCTGTGTCTCAGCTGCCTGGCAAGTGCTCCATGGAGCTCTGTGGGGTCCCCACTCCCTGACTGCCCAGACTAAGGGACCCTCGGGTACTTGGCTGCTCCCCAGGCAGCTGGGTTTCCTACTGGTGAAGACCTGGTGGTCACCCTAAAATGCAGCTCAGGAATGGGGCTTTTTTCGAGGCCCATCTGTTTGGATGCAGCCTGTTTGACCAGTGTATGGTTGTTCGGTAAAGGCTAAGTTGTGCTCCAAGGTAGTCTAGGAAAGATAAGCGGATTTTGTAGACCAGTAACCGTATTTAAAATTGATATGTGCATAACTGACAACTCAAGTTGAAGAAATATTGAGTAACTTCAGGAGAATGCTGTTGAAATTTCAAATTATAGGTTACAATTCTGACACTTAGGAGAAAATAGTACACTGTTTTACTTGTGAAGTAAGCTGATTTGGAAGCCATTGAGTGACTGTAAGTAGAGAGAAATAATTCTTTTCAGTAATTTTCTTGAAAAATCAAGCATCATATTTCAGAGCCATTTAAAACCAATGTCCCAACAACAAAGTAAAAATATTACAAAAACTTTTTGATGAAAAGGGAAGAAAATGAAGCTTACGTTATGCTAATTTTTCATCTGTTTCAAAAGCGAAATACATCTTTCAGACAAAGAGGTGAAACAGCAGAGAATGCTTTAGGTTGTTTTAAACCTGTTACTACATACGTATCATCTGAATCTACTAAAATCATGAGTTTCAAAATCAGTGTTTTGATTTACTGTTGGCTGGTGGGGGGAAGTTTTCTTGTTTTATAAATTACTAATGTGCTCTTAGGAAGCACCACGATGTGNGAAAAAAAAAACCAAAAACCTAAGTGTACTACTAGTATCTGCTGCTGCTGTTGATGTTACGCTTGCCTTTCTCCTGAAGGAAGGGCTCGTGCCATTTGGTTATTTTTTCACATGGGCAAGCAAACTCGGTTTTCCATGGGATGTTTTACTTCCTGAAGTACCAGTAATGCAGAATTGTGAATGCATGGGGTGGCCCATTTTACGGTTATTGGTGTCACTGCAGGTAAATCCCAGACGTTCCAAAGTGGACTACGTGCAATTCCAAAGTATGTGATAAACCCTAAATCATCTGTGTTCTCATAGTAAAGTTTGCTGGGACAATAATTGCAAAAACATGCCCTTCTTTAGCTAGACAGTAATATCCCTTTAAAAAGCAAGTAAAGAAACACACATATTATGTGGAATGCAATGTTTCTTAAACAGAGTTATCTTCTACTGGTTTATTTATATTTAAGAAATGTCTTCAGGAGGAGAGATAATCATATTATATTGGTCTGATTGATCGGTTACCAAGGCAAGGTAATTCAGAGTGAAGGTTGACACTGTCAGCCACAAATTGCTGTCACACTACCAAAGCTTTTTCATTTACATCAGAGAAGATTTGCAGTATTTGTAGAAGATACAAAGTAGCCCACATTTATTTCACAGTTGTTTACACAATGAAGAATTTTCTGGAGTAAATTTAGCTTTTTATGTGTTAGTGTATTTAATATTACTTCAGGTGAAAATTAAATAATACCAATAAAAGGGAGAGGAGCATGTAAATGAAGACCCTTGTGTTCGTACTAGAACTTTTAACACCAAGTTTCTAGGACCTTCTTTTAGCTCATGAGAACATAATTTAGCATTGTTTTACTGTACAATCTATATAGCATGCTGTAGATATAAATTGTGAATATGGAACACAACACATTTCAAATGCTTCAGTGCATTAGGAGTTGGCAATGTATTTTGTAGCTAAGTTTTGTCAACTTAAAGTGTCTAGTGGATAATACTTCACCCACCATAAACTGGAGACATCTCTGAAGTACTTTTAGACTGACTACTTTACCTGGATGTATTTTGGTAACTTTCCTGTAGATGCATACACTCTGTGCATCTAGAAAAGATAAATACAGGAATATTTGCAACCATTATGGAAAATTCTAAGGGAATAAAACATTTTAAAATAGCAAAAGTTATTAATTACATTCTGTTTATTGAATATAGGGACTTCTGCAGCATCCTCCCAGCCTCAAGTTAGTGTGATTTGGGTAATTTGCATACAGATCTTGTACCTACAGGATCGCTTAAAGCTGTAGGTTTTTCGGTAGGTGGCAGCCTTACCTCTGAGCCAGTGCACTGTCAGTGCTGCAGCGTGTTGGCATAGAGGGGACGAGGGAGCGAGAGCGTTGCTAGTAATGCTGGGTTGTTTTTAATGAAGTATGTATTGCTGGCTTATTAGTTACAGGGGCCTTTGCAAACATAGCACTTTTTGCAAATGACTACATGTTACCATTTTCATTAATTTGGCTTAATTGGTGTCCCATTGCAGTTTAGTGTGCTATATAGTTTGCCAAATATTAATACATTTTTATATATATACCGCAGTAATGTTGGTATAGCTCTTACTAAGGGCCACGATCAGCCACAGGAGAACAAGAGTCGGCAATTCCCTAAAAAGTTTACAGTCTCGCAGCTTTTCCGTTTTGTTGTTTGAGGGGCTGGTGGTCAAAAAGTTCTGTTTGCAAGCTAAGTGAAGTTATTGTTATTGGCAGTATTTCAGAGCATGCTTATTTAACAGATAGAGAGATTTCTGTATATTACTGTTATATATGCTCCTGAGACACAAGACATTCTAATGGTAGAATGTTATATCTAACAACTTTGATATATTTATCATTAACAGCTATGTTTGAATGCAGCTGAACGTTGCTCTGGCACCTAGATGGAAACAGTATGGAAGATAATGGAAATACGGAGATAAAAACAGATTTTAGACCTAACACCTTAAGTTGTCCTTGAAGTGTTTTAGCTTCTCTGTCATGTTTCTGTGACCCTATTGCCCAATATCATTGCAACTGGTAAAATGATACCTCATCAGATGTTCAGTGGTCATCACACACAGCTTACTGTATTATTTTTTTTTAAGGTTGCCTTACTAAAATTCATAAATATGATAAGATTGATGAAGAGGATAAGACAACTGTGGTTTGTTGGATGTCTGTATGCAAAATTTTCAAGAATTCTGGAGGAAATTTTGTATTTTGTATGGTGTTAAACTCCAGAATTCCATGCTTGAAAGTCTTTTAGTATCAATAGCATGCAAAGGGAGTCTATTAGACCATAATTGTAGAACAAGAGGAATTGCTGGGCAAAGGCTTGAAAGTTATCACTTAGTTCTTGGTTTAGTACTGGAAATTTGGAACATAGAAATGCAGAATGTGCCTCACAAACTATTCAAAACAAATACTGAAGTTTGGTCCAGGATCACAATTGTTTATTGTAATTTTTGTTATGTCTATTTCATTACAAATATAAACATATTTAAGCTCTTAAATTGCATATTCAAGTATTAGATATAGGTATCCCATAAGTTTCTTACAGGTGCAGTTTGTTTGCTTTGGCAAGCAGAGAGATAATTTCTTCCTTTTTTTTTTTTTGGTGAATCAAAGGAAGTATCACTGGTGCTTGTGACTTAAATTATTTATAACTAGAGTTAGCCTTGATGTAATTGTGTCTTTTCTGTATTGCATTGCAGAGATGGTGAACTGAGTTTAAGTAGATCAATGATCAATAGCTCTGATAAGATAATTCGAAAGGGTGGCTCCTCAATCTTCCAGCATGCTGTAGAAGGTTGGAAAATCAATTCTTCTTTGGTACTGGAAATAAGGTGAGTGTCTTAAATAAAAAGCAGTTCATTTCATATTGCCTATAGTTCTTTTTAATTTCATATTGCCTATAGTTCTTTTCATCTGGAAAACAGTCATTTGATTTATGGTTGCAGGTGGATGTTTTATAACTGTACGTATTTAGGGTTCAAAATAAATGCGACTAAATTACATTAGATTCCAAAGTCAAGTCATCCTTCATAAGAATAAATAACATGTTTTCATCTGGCTGTGTCAGTCAGACCCATGCAGTCATTATCTATATTATGCATGTCCACATTTGAGCTGATTTTCTAGAACTCTCTTGCAGTCACTGGTAAGAAACTGGCACTTCTAGGACGTGATTTCCTTTCATCCTAAAGGTCTGAAATGGAGCAGATGGAAGTACCCTGAACAGACCGTTTTTTCTCCCTCAACTACAAAAGGAGCTTAGGGAGACAACTTAGATGTAGGAGTCGAGAGCCAGGACGTCAGGTGCTGTGAATCCGACCTTGCCTGTGGCTGGGCCAAGCCACAAGGTCAGACATTGGCAACACCCATCTCTTACACGGCTTTCTCTCCTGAAGTCGGAGAGGCCAAAAAGAGCCTTAGGCTCAGTCTGACGGGGGAAACACAGTAGCAGAGAGAAAGTGAGTGATGGTTCTGATGTGTCTTTGTAGTTGCAGTGGGTCTACTCACCTTAGGGCTTGAGAGAAGAGAAAGCAGAAGCCTGTAAGTGTGTTGTGTTGTCACTATGTCTTCCCTGTTTTAATCGGGAAGGTGGCCAGTGAGGGAAGTGTCGTGGAGCATGGCTTGGCAGCATGGAGGGCTAGGAGTGTCACGTTCTGTGAAAAATGGTAGAAAATAACTATTTTTAGCAGCAACCACATAACGGAGTAGACTTGATCTTCTGAATATTAGGATTTTTAATAGGAATTTTATCTAATTAAAATGTGGTTTCTATGTAATTTTCCTTCTACCTTTTTTTTTTTTATTAAAGGACAGCTTACAAAACTCTTAAACAGGCAGTATGTTCCGTGTAAGAAAGCATGTCTACTCTGAATGAGGAACTTAGGGTTTGTTTTTTTTTAAAATTACTGCTATTTTATGTCCCTAATTCTAAAACATGCAGGGTTAGCTCAGAAACATATAAAGCTATAATAAAGAACTGATGTTTTGGAAGTCTTGTGCTATGAGGGACACGGCACAGCCGAGGAACCGTGTCAGGGATGGAAGGAGTGGCAGGATTTGGGGAGGCAGCAAATTAATGCTCTGGAGCCTGTAGCTGTGTCTCAGCTGCCTGGCAAGTGCTCCATGGAGCTCTGTGGGGTCCCCACTCCCTGACTGCCCAGACTAAGGGACCCTCGGGTACTTGGCTGCTCCCCAGGCAGCTGGGTTTCCTACTGGTGAAGACCTGGTGGTCACCCTAAAATGCAGCTCAGGAATGGGGCTTTTTTCGAGGCCCATCTGTTTGGATGCAGCCTGTTTGACCAGTGTATGGTTGTTCGGTAAAGGCTAAGTTGTGCTCCAAGGTAGTCTAGGAAAGATAAGCGGATTTTGTAGACCAGTAACCGTATTTAAAATTGATATGTGCATAACTGACAACTCAAGTTGAAGAAATATTGAGTAACTTCAGGAGAATGCTGTTGAAATTTCAAATTATAGGTTACAATTCTGACACTTAGGAGAAAATAGTACACTGTTTTACTTGTGAAGTAAGCTGATTTGGAAGCCATTGAGTGACTGTAAGTAGAGAGAAATAATTCTTTTCAGTAATTTTCTTGAAAAATCAAGCATCATATTTCAGAGCCATTTAAAACCAATGTCCCAACAACAAAGTAAAAATATTACAAAAACTTTTTGATGAAAAGGGAAGAAAATGAAGCTTACGTTATGCTAATTTTTCATCTGTTTCAAAAGCGAAATACATCTTTCAGACAAAGAGGTGAAACAGCAGAGAATGCTTTAGGTTGTTTTAAACCTGTTACTACATACGTATCATCTGAATCTACTAAAATCATGAGTTTCAAAATCAGTGTTTTGGTTTACTGTTGGCTGGTGGGGGGAAGTTTTCTTGTTTTATAAATTACTAATGTGCTCTTAGGAAGCACCACGATGTGATTATGTAGTGTTTTGGTTTTTTTTTTTAAAATTGTACAGTGAAAGATTTTTTTTGTCTCAGTAGTACAGTGAAGAAAGACATGTATCTTGTACACTGGTTTAAGCAGTAAAGGTTCCACTTTATCAGTGTAAAGATTTAATGTACAGTAGAGAGCATAAAGCTGAGTGTATTTAGATGTCCACGTTGCTGATCTTGGTTTGGGATGAAATAGCTACCATCATGAACACTGGGGCAGAGAGCAAGTGTTTTCACTGAACCAGTAAAAGTTATTAGATTAATGTGATTTAGGGCCAAAATTTGACATAAACTGTATGAAAGGAATTAGTGCTACCAGCCAGTCATATTCTTTCCAGAAGTCCTCTTTGCTAACGTGCATAGCATATTCAGTTATGGTTCCCAGCAGTGAGGGAGGGAAGTTTGGCATGCTTTTCCCTGAGGAAGCCACATGCAGCCCCTTGTGATATCTGTTCCACTCTGATGCTGACTAAACAACATGCATTCTTCTTTCACTTTTACAGGCGGCTTGCTATACACCTTCCTTCCCTGTCACAGCAGTAAGAAGCATCTTAGCTGTAAATATTTTTATACTTAACAGACCTCTCAGGACTAACTTCAAATGTGTCTAGCGATCTTCTAGAGTGTTCTCATGGTTAAACTAACTGTTCAGCTCCTCCAAAGTACATTACGTGCACTGTGTAGACCAAGAAGATGATTCATACTGCAACTGTTATTGTGAATAGTGGTGGTCTTGTGGTGTGAGGTTGACCATAGCAAATAACAATAATAAAGAAACGGAAAAAAAAAAAAAAGCTAGAGCCTGTTGAATAATGGGTAAAAAGTTACCCGTTCTTGGCAGTGGAGAAATAGTTTGTGAAACCATTAGTGTGCAGCATAAAGACATTTCACAAAGCTTATAAGCACCCATAAATGGAAGCTACTTTAGTTTTTTATGTCTGCTTTACATCCGCATTAGCAATTTTAAAATGTAGAAAATATTTGATAGTGAGTTTTGCTTTGTGCAAGGTCTGCTGATCAATGGTATATCTGAACCTAGTTGACTAGCAGCTGGAATATTATGGCTTGCTATTTGCCTTGTTGACGATGGGCATCATCTCTGTCTATCTTATTTTTGCCCACATTAGTGGACATTAGGCTAGGTAGTCTATCAGCCTCAAAAGTCCTGTGAGTTCCTGGCTATGCCATGCTCTGATAGGAGTCAATGACTGAAAAAGCTCCTTTATCAGGACCCCATGGGAGGATGAAAAGCTTCCTCGGGTTTCTGGTGTCACAAGATGCTCTCTGGGATTTTGCAGCCAGAACAGGCAGTCTAGGGAGTGTAGCAGCTCTTTTGGGTGGGCGGCAGCATCAGAAGAAAGAGCTGGACTTTCTATGACTGAGGTGGAAATGATGGGTATTATTAATTCCTTGAGACTGTACCAAATTTGCTGCCTTGCCAAGCATGATTGGTCTAGTGGGAGAGTGATTTTCCCTTCTGATTGCTGACAGCTTCTTTGTGCCTAAGGGAAGAAGAGTGCTTGCTTGGCTCCCCTTCTGTCTGAATGATTTCAGTCATGAAGAAGAGAGAGAACCCACTTTCTGCAAAGTTTTGTATCTTAAGTCCTTTCTACTCTCTGTAGCAATGTGAAGGTTTTCCAGTTATGGAAATTAGGAAATTCAAGTTGTATTGAAGGCCATACTTTCAGAAAGATGTGGCTGAGCTGGTATAAACATATCTGGTGAAGCCTTCCATGCAGGAATGATGCCAGCACATCTATGACCTGTGTGAAATGACTTGCAGTCTGACGTCTCGGCGTGTGACTTTCTTCCGCTTATTTTTGATTAAATGTGGTCTTTTATGTTGGAAAAAGCAGATGGAGGTTTTGAATTGCAGGAAGGCAACATGAAAAAAAAACAAACAAAGTGTGTTAAGATGTATTTACCTCTTTGCAATGTAACAGAGAACTTGATGAGTGGAAATTTCCTGTCAGAAAAATGTGAGAACTTTTAAGATGTTAAGAGCATCATTAAAGAAAAAAAAAGTGCAACTTCCTCCTTAGAAAGGTTCAGATTATTATCATTGCTTGTCTTTCAAGTTAGTATGAAACTGCTATGGTAAGTCCTTGAAGTGCAAGCAGTGAATACTGAACTAGCAATTGAGCAGTAAAATTGCTCTGAAACTTTTGGAGAAACATTCTAGGGTCGGTTGCATTGTTTCCTCCAGATCTTCTGTGTCTCTAAGACATGCAAACTGGGGCTCTCTAGTCTGGTTTAGTCATAATAAACCTTAAGGGGTTTTTCACCTCCTTAGACCCCTTGCCTCAACTGAAAACTCAGTGTTCACTGTCGGCTGGGGCGATTTACTCCCTTGACTCCTTTCTTTTGACTCTAACTTGTTTAACTTCATGGAAAGCTGACCTATGGCTGTCTGCCTATGGTAAGCAGTAGTTGAGTCACGCTCTGTTTAAAAGCCCTCATTTTCTTCTGCATGCCCACTGAAGGTTTCTGCCCAGTTAGTGTGTGCTTCAGCAACTGAAGTGCCCTTTCTGGTCAAGGGAGACTGGGGTGCCCTGAAGGTCATGAGGAGGGCTAGTACGGGAACAGAGCCAGACAGCAACTTCCCGTAATACGGCTTTTCTGTTTATGCGATCCTCCATGGGCTGGGGAATGCTGGGAACCTTTCCATGGTTAATTGCAGTTAGGCATGTTTTTAACAAATCCGAATCGGGGGTTGAACTAGATGACCTTTAAAGTCCCCTTCCAACCCAAACTATGCTATGATTCTGAATGCTGCTTTCCTTGAAGAGGTTTTCTTAAAACTCCCTTTCAGTCAGACTGAAGACAAATGCAACCCAGGTGCCAGCACTCGTAGTCCCCAGTCCCTCCCCAGGAGGCCAACAGGAGCTGTAGCAGTAGACATCTACAAGGGCAGGCTGTGACCTTGTGCTACCACACGGTTTGTTCTCGTTTTGTTTTAATTCAACTAATTTAGCTGGCAGAAAGTCTGCGTTACCTAGGTGGTAGTCCTTGGTGATCTGAAAGGCTGAGAGCCTCTACCTTCCAATGGAGGAGTGCAAAGCAGCATCAGGAGTCGCTGGGGTTAGAAAATCAGGTTTACAGACCTGCATGAATCAGTCAGTGGAAGTCTGCAGGAGAGCAACAAGAGGGGTCAGAGATCTACAACTCATGACCTGTCCAATTGAAAAATAGAAGTTAAAAAAAAAAAAAAAAAAGTTGGGGGGCTTCTTAGCCTCAGGTAAGTGAAGGCTATTGCTAAGAGTAAGGAACGGTCTGTCCTCCAAGGACAAGGTATAAGAAACAGCAACAGGCTTCAGTTGCTCTGGGAAAGATCTGAGCTATCGCGAGGAATATTGTGCTGCCCGTCAGGCCAGGGAAGCACTGATGTCGACTGTGTGGGGAGTTTGCTGAGTCCCCACCACGGAGGTTGTTAGGACTGTGTTAGATAGACATGGGCTGGGGGTGATGTCAATAAAGGCACGTCTTTAGTGGGGGCAGAGTGTGGACTACATACTCTTTTCGTCTTTCGCAGTTTCCATAATGTGGTTGCTGGTGAGCCAGCTCGGCTTCCTGGGTACTGAGGATGTGCCTCAGGGGCTTCTCCTCATGATTTTGGGGTCCACACAGGTTCAGATGCCCCAGCAGCGAGGATTTCTGGCACTGCCTTGCTTGAAAGGAATGATTTTCCCTGGAAAAGTGCTGGAGATCATATCCCAGGGTTCTTGACAATGTCTGAAAATATAAATTTATTTGTAGTCTTAGAAGTCAAATGTTTAGATGGTTTATTTTCTTTCCTTAATCCACACAGTTCTAAGGTAGATGAGGGGGAGTTTGCCATTGTAGTACAAAGACTACAGTACAAAATAAAACCAGAAAAATGCACATAAGTAGAAAGATGTCACCATGCTGCACCAGAGCAATACGTATTTATATCATTTGGAAGGCTCTTCAGAGACAATGCTGTCTGTCACTCGTACTTTATCAGATAACCGGGAGTTCTACTTTATAGTTAAATATCATGAACATCTGCTTCTGGTTATCAAAGAAAAACCCTAGGTCAACCACAGATTGTGACACCATGTTTCTGTGAATCATGTAAACATGCTGCAAACAGCTGCTTGGCTTCAGATAAGAGCGAGGCACATCTGCCTCACCTGCCCACAAACAGCTTGAGCCACACCCCAGATACAGTTTTATGCATCAAAACAAAACCTGAAGACCACCTCAAATAAAAACTATTTCTGTACGCATTTTAACTCTTAAGGTTTCAGAACATCTTTGCTTTGCGGTTCACTAGAAATCATGCTGGGTTTTTTTTCCTTCTTCTAATTGAGCTTAATTTTGAATATTACATGCAGCTGGGTGTGGATTAGCACTTATTTTAAATTATTTTGTCATGTCTGTTTAATCTAGAATAACCTTGTTGTGCTATTTTCAGTGCTCTTTGTGGGACAGAACAGAGGTCTAAACAAGTTCTGGTTATTAACCAGCGTCAGAACTGACAGACACTCATGGACGTACTTTCGATTTTTGTCATGTTCCTCTTTTTTTTTCTCTTAGCACTTACGTTAAAATGGGAAGTACTATTGTCCCTATGGCACAGATTAATCAGTAGCACAGAGGAAGTTAAAACAATAGCATGAACTAAGGATTCTTAATCGTATTTCAGTATCAAAAGATATCTGGGTACAGTCAGATGAATTAGTAAAAATATTTTAATGTTTTCATTATTACACATCTCTTATGCAAGGATTCTTATATGTACTGCAGTACCTGTGCATACATTTAATTNCTCTTCTCCAGGCTAAAGAGTCTCAGCTCCTTCAGCCTTTCCTCATGAGGGAGATGCTCCAGTCCCTTAATCATCTTAGTTGCCCTTCGCTGGACTCGCTCCAGCAGTTCCCTGTCCCTCTTGAACTGGGGAGCCCAAAACTGGACACAGTATTCCAGTTGTGGCCTCACCAGTGCAGAGTAGAGGGGGAGAATGACCTCCTTCGACCTACTGGCCACACTCTTCCCTATGCAGCCCAGGATTCCATTGGCCTTTTTGCTACTGACAACTTCGTATAAGAAAAATTTTAAGTGTGTGAGAAGAGAATAAGATTCAGTGACTTTTGCCTGTGTCAGTTTTATTGAAAAGCAAATTCCTTAGACATTTTGGAAATTTCAGCTCTCTTAAATAAGTGGTTGATTATCTGAATCTGATTCACGTCCACTTGAAACCTTTTAGAGGACTTCAATGAGCATATGTAAGCGCATAGATAGATAAGTAAGCTTCGGCTACAAGTTACCAAATTAATAATGGAAGCCAAAGTGCTTTTATTTTTTTGGCACTGTTTGCATAACTTCACTGCCTTCGTCTTACGTTTTAAAATAATACACAAGATACTCTGTTCACGCACAAATGTTGCTACTTGTTTGCTGACAGAAAAAGTACTAGACCCATTCATTCTAGGTATCTGGGATACTAAATTTCTAAAGTGAATCTTCTAGTGATCCCATCGTTTTTTGGTTTGGTTTTTTTTTTTTTTTTTTGGTTAGAGCCCTAGGTTTCTGTACATTTCACGTCATTTCTTTTGCTTTTTGAGACTTTATGGTCACCCCTTCTCACATCAGAGTGAGTGTGAAGTGAGCCTCTGGATAGCTTGGCTGATGCTATTGCTAACTTTTGATGCACTCGTCTTTTACAGTCACAGCTCTGGTAGCTGTGTTCTTAGGTAGTGAAGAATTTTAGTCATTTTCAATACTGCTAGATTGGACAATTCCTTCTTTCTTGCTCTTTTTCATTTTGTAGCAATTTATATATCTGTTGCACAGTACCCACAAAATTAAGCTTATCAAACCCATGGAGATTTTAAATCTGTTCAACTCACAGGCTGAGTGAACTCTTCCTTTTACAGGACATCTTCCTTTTACAGAAATACCTTGCTTGGCCTTACCAAAAGCTTCAGACACCCAAGATTTTAACATTTTCTATCCTACTCTGTTATTCTTTCTTAGTCCCTCATATGCCTCAGCACAAGCTGTCTTTGCTCTATGCTGCTTCATTTATATGTGACAGCTGTAACAGAGAGACCAAGACATTCTTTCCTTTTTTGTTTTGTGGGTTTGTATTTTTTTTCTTGTCCTGGTTTAAGAAATGAGAGGAAACACTTGAAAAAAATATTTTTATCATGTTTCACTTCCCCCATGGCTTTTAAGGACAGTTCCAGGGTGAGTATTTTGTGTCACTGGTTGCAAGGTTCAGACATATTCTCCCTTGAGTCAGTGACAAAAGAGCTAGCTGGTGAGCATGGTGTTCCTATAGTTCATCTCTTTTCACTTGTCGGGTAATATCTTCCCTTTATGTCTCTCAGTGGGTGTTGCAACTGCTAGAGTATCATCCCTAGTTATCTTTTCCTGTTTTCATCTGCTCTAAGGAAGTTCTGCTCTAAAAACTTATTACGTCAAAATAGCATTCTCTTACTCAACAAAATGTGTATTCTGTTTTAAATTCCACCTCATCTGCTGACAGCAGTGGAAAATATAAAGTGATTTTCTTCTTCTTGTCTTGTTAGAGTTGCAGAGGCAAAAGTTGCTGTGCTAAGTAACGTGTAGTGAACACCCTGCCCCAGCTCAGTGCTCCCAGTCTGTTCCATGAGTGTGTTGTACTTAAGTACAAGCTTATGTTCAGACGTGATCTTTATGCCTCTTTACAAATGTACACGCTTTGCAGAGCAGGGACGGACACAAGCTTGTAAGGCTTTGCTCATTTGCAATGCTGAGCTACCAGTGGCTCTTGAAGCTCTGGCCTGGGGTCCTTTCCAGCTTCTTATATCGAGGATAAGTGTGTACTGAAAACTGCTTGGCACTGCCAGTGCAGGCATCAGTCATTACATAGCTGCAGTCATTAGAAGTGTCTTTTGTTTTTTTTAACTTGCGTATTGAAAGTGTGTCATTTTTTAGGCCCCTCCCCCCACCTCCATAAGCAGGTACAATTAGCATGACTTAACTTCTTCAGCTGACATTTAAGCAAACATTCTTCAGCTGTTGCTTGCTGTGGACTGGGAATATACAACTATTTAATTACCATAGTTCACTTGACCCGTGGTAGCTTGTTAAACCCTTATATCTTGGTCATGTGTGGCTGAACCAGGCTAATAGTTTAAACAATTAATTGCGGAGAAGCAAGATAAGGGATTGGACTAACCTAATTTAAATCTATGATAGAGTTCATAAGTGTTTCTATCAGTTCAGCTAGCAGCTTGACTAGACCTTGAGCTGCAGTAGTTTAATTTGCAGTATGTTTTGAAGCTGATTTTGTTTAAATCGATACAAAAAACTGTGGGTGTTCTTATTTCAAGTTAATTAGGATAACTTTGGCTGAACTTCAGTTAATTAGGAGCAAGTTTATGCGAAACTGAATATATTGTTCTTATGCTGAAATAAGAATCTATAAGAAAACCTGGCCATTCCTGAACCAATCTGATTTTGTGAGAGATGAGATTGTAGTAATTTATTTCCTAAATCATAAATAGCTCATATATTTAACTATGTTTCTATGAAAACAAATTGCTCTGGGTCCTTTTTCAAATACGTGTTTATTCCAAAGTTTTGTAGAATACCCAAAACCAGTATGCCTTCTAATTCCTGAAGTCATCTTCCCTTGGTCTCTCAGTGCCTTTGTCTGTGGGAAATCCTCAAGTTCTGCCACTGGTAGCATTTACACGTTATATTGTAACCAGGATTTTTGAACTCTGTCCTAACAGCTTTACTCTAACTCCATCCTAGAGCATGGGAAATGACCTTAGTCTGTCTGACACTGTCTACCCTCTGCTTTATGTTGTGTGCTCTGTACAGTCTGTATTACTACTAGATAAGCTCCGTGCGAGCAGTGGGTGTTGGGTTTTATCTGTACGTTTTTCTGTCAACCCAGAAAGAACATTCTTCGATTCTTGGATGCTGAAAGAGATGTCTCAGTGGTCAAAAGCAGCTTCAAGCCAGGAGATGTAATCCATTACGTACTGGACAGGCGCCGCACCCTAAACATTTCTCAGGATTTGCACAGACTTCTCCCTGAAGTTTCCCCAATGAAGAATCGCCGGTTCAAAACCTGCGCAGTTGTTGGGAATTCTGGCATCCTTCTGGACAGTGGATGTGGAAAAGAGATTGATAGCCATGACTTTGTAATAAGGTGAGTTTTTATCTGCTGTTGAAGATACAGCCTGCTGTGTTTCTTGGAGAAAAGCTGAGAGAGGTGTTTTAATCTGAGATACAGATTTCAAGAATTACCTGAAATTACTCTGATACAGTATCCTTCACTGTGTGATTCCTCAAGTTTAAATACATGCCCATGTTGTTGACAAGAGGGTTATGTTTACAGTGAAAATAAAAGAAGGGCCAGAGGAGAGAGGTTCATGTTACTTATTTTTGCTGTTTGTTGTTTTTATTCCAGACAAAATATTCTTATATGAGCCTTGGTAGAATAAATGCAAAATGTTTTCTCTTTCAAAAATACTCTTTCTTAGCTCTTCGCCAATAAAGATGGCCTATGGTAAATTACTACATTACATATGTGCAGCACGGGGTAAAACTTCCGTGCGATGTGTTGATGTTGAACCGAATAGCTGCCATTAAGGTAATTGGAAGTCACACATCTAAATCCCTTCACAGCACTCTCAAAATGTAACGCTTCAGTTTGGGCAAAAATGTTGATATGCTTCACTTTATTCACTCTTCAAGCACACACAATAGAATAACCTTGGACTTCACATATCAGTAGGAAATAAAGAGGAATAGCTGGCCTCATTTGACAGCCTGGCATTATGTGGATATAGAGAGGGTTGGGCAAGAGATAGGTCCTTTTGGTTTTGAAGCAGAATTTTCAATTTATTTAGTTTGAGAAGGGTGAAAGGGCAGAAAACAGAAGGGCAGTGAGAGAAAATATAGAAATAGTTGTCATTGCAAGTTATTTGCTTTTTCTTTTCTCACCTTGAAGAAAGGTGGTGGCAAAAAATACCACAAGGATATGGAAAAGAAAAATTGTAGTTTTTCAATACATAAAACAGGATTTGGACAGGAAAGTTGTATTTTATTTGAAAGGTGTACTAGCAGGTGGCAGCTGAAACAATAACACACCGCTCTATTTTCCTAATTTATTTAGCTTGTACCGCTTGTGTTTCAAATTACCATACTTATTGTAGAAGGAATCTTAAAATAAATACCACGTTTTTAAGCAACAGTTAGCCTATGGCATGCTTTTGTGCTCTTTCACAGATTAAATGGGATTCACTTAACAGGACTACAGAAAAATTTAGATACTAGATTTTCTAGATTAAAATTTTCTTTCAGAAGGCAAGGTACATACTTAAATCATGTGTCGAATTTCTTTGAAGTCATCTCCATGCTCTTCCCCATGTTTTAACTAGTCATGAAACTAGGTGATGATATCTAATAGGAGATTTCAACTAATTCAAGCCACGTGTAGTGAAGAGAATATTCCTAAAGATTGTGTATGAATAGTAGAAGAATGGTGAAGTTTAACAGGAACATCAGGAAGTTATGGTTGCCAATTGTTATTTAGACTGGAGAAACATCTCTCATGTGGTGCATGACTAGTAAAGTGATCAGTACAACAACTAGTTAGTGTGATGATACTGTGGATAATAATCTTTATAAGGTTCTAGGAACAGAATACTTACCCCGTCAGCCTACAGAGAGTTTTGATACAGTGGATTTTTGGATTTACAAATGGAAGTTAAACCATTTTAGAAGTTCGTAGATTGTTTCATAGGTTAAAGTAAATGGTATTTATTTATGTATGTCTGGGTGGGTGCATAGGTACATAACATCTATTTAAAGTAAATAGCAATGATTTAATTTTTATTTTGAGTTAAAGAAAAAGGCAAAGCATTCTTCAGAGTTACAGTTNATAGGTAATCCTGTGATCTCATGGTACTGGCATACGAGGTAACTGCTCACCTCTATTGCTGTTAGGATTCTGGCATTAAAACGTACCGTGACACTTTGTTACCCTCTTTGCTTTCAGATGATTTCTCTAGAAGTAAAATGCACTCTTTCTACTTGCCACCTGATGGTGTTCTGAAAAGGGGGTACTTTATGTGCTGTGTGCAGCTAGGTGTATAGGCTGATGAACAACATCTTTGTGGAATCTCCTGATGCGGAGTGCATTATGCCTGTGTGCTGTGACAAGTATGTCATACTGCTTTGGTTAAGTGTATCATTGAGTTGATTTTGATAGTATTGTATGTTCGTTTTGAGATCTGAAACAAAAATTTGCGGTTTTGACAATTACTTCTTAGAGCAGGAGTTCTAAAGTTAGATCTAACACCAACAGTACCATTAACTTAGTGATAAAACTGATAGTGAAGATCTGTGAAAGTGAAGAGGACACAACAGACATCCAGCAGTATTTGCATTACAGTACAATAAACTCAATAACCTGAATTTTAATGCTCCTATAAAGGTGCTATGAAGCTGTTTGTAATAACTGATAAAGGCACAGAATATATCCTTTATTAAGGGTAAAGAAGAATGTCAGTGCCTAGCGCTTCAAGTAATTTAAGTTTGATAGTATCTGTCAATGTCTTTGAAAGTCATCCAAAGTTTCTAACTGTCCGTCTTCCTTTGAGACATACAGCATATTCAGTGCCTTCTATATAACAATGCCTCTCAAAAAACATTGATCCAACAGAGACGCCAGACAATCAGAATACTTCCAGTATGAAAAATGAGTAAAAATAGGCACCTAAACTAGAGTCAAATAATAAGCATGCCTGCAAGCCAACATGTATTTCTGTCAGCAAATTTTACAAATAAAACAATACAATTCTTCTTCGTTAGGTATCTCTGAAAGTGCTTAAATAATGGTCATTTCTGCAAGCAAGGTAATATCTTGTCAGCATAAGCAGATTTACTGTATTTACTGAACGTTTTAAAGTGGCTTGATTTTAATTACTTGATCACATAAGACCTTACTTTGGTCCCATGGCATCAGAAATCAAGAGTCTAGGGACATATCTCCTGCTAGCATAAAATAGATTAGTACCACAAGTTTAGTGAAGTCATGCCTGTTTGGACAGGAGAAAATGTGACCCATCTAGTTAAAATGGGAAGCAAGGAGACACTTTGCTATTAAAAAAAACCTGTGCTAACTATAAACTGTTTCCTGTTTCCTTTATTACTTTCCTTTTTACCTCTTATGGTTTTGCACCCTGTTAAGTGACTGTTAAGCCTTGCACCTCTTGCTGCTTTTACAGTGGTGAGCTAAAGCATGCTGCAGTTTGATACTATGCTCAGGAAGGATCTGAAGCATTATAGAATCTCTGATTCCATAAAATAAATTAGAATGAAAATACAACATAATCAACCAGATTACATTTAAGGTGCATAAATGGCACAGTGCTGTTGCAGGAGATAGTTTTTTTGCTCATGGTACTGTTTTCAGCTCACTCTTTAGCTGTTGGGTCAGATACATGGTGCTCGCTTCCTGTGAGATTTAAACGCAATACATCTTATTCCCCCATTGTCTATGCTTTCTCATGATGAAATTCTCACACTAGGGCTGTGTTAGCTGTTACGCCTTACAGAGCAGGTGAACTCGTTATAGTAAGTGGTACATTTTGAAATGCAGTAGTTACAGTTGTATTTTTCAGGAAGTCCTATGTATTTTGGGTAAATGTAAAATAGCAATACTAAACATTGCCAAGTATTAACTTTCAGATTTCCTGGAATTGCTTCTGGCAGCCAATAAGTACCAAAAAGAATTCAGTTCAGCTTTGGGTTCGGAATTTGAAAAATGACAAAGATCAGACGAATTTTATTTTGTTTTTGTGAAATTAATGGAATTCAGCATTCATGATGAGAAGTATTCAAAAGCAGAGGCCAAGTAGAGTTTTGGAGTTATTTGGTTAAAAAAACCTAAACAAACAAACGTACAAAAAATAACCCCAAACCTAGTAAATAATCTTGTGTTTTTTCTCGTGGTGACACTACTTCTGGAAAAGCCACTTTTGTTTCAGGTAGCCTATATGGAGAACAGGCCCATTGAGTGAATCTGTTTGATGAGCTTAGGGCTCCTCTGACACGGAACAGCCATGAGAGGATATTACTTACTTCTTTCTTTGGATTGAAGTACCTAGTTTATGCGTTACCACTCTTCTTTCTCCTGTTGGAGTGTTTTCCTGCTAACTGTGTCAGCATCTGGGAATCAAGCTGAGTGTTTTTGCCATCATTGGTGATAAAGTTTCGCTGAGCAGCTCCTATTTTTCCGGTGTCCTTTGACTTCCAATTTTTAACTTGGCAATTCTTATGGTTAGTGAGGTTGACACAGAAAAAAAACTTGTAGTCCTTTAATAAATATGTTGGTTTATTCTATGCAAAGAGGAGGATAATAACGTTTGACTTCCTGCCTGACATCTTGGTTTTTGTGGGTGTTAAGAGCAGAAGACAGTGTATCTGTTCAGGAAGAAGAAAAGGACAGACCTCCTAACCATACCATGGAGATGTGGTTGCTCATTTCAGGGGAACAACTTAAATTTCTCTGCTAATCCTAATATCTAAGCAGAGACTGGTAGTAGCTGCTTGTCTTCAGCTCATAGGAAAAAACAATTATAAATTTATTGTAATAAAAAGATCTAGGATATTAATGTACTTATATTTGGGAACTTTGGGGAGGTTTTTTTTTGTAACTGCTATCAGCTTTTATGTTCAAATACTTATTTAATACACCTTGCTTGGAGCGTAACCATTGTGCCAGTAGAGCCAGCAGATCTCTTGAAGGTGAAATTGCCAATTTAACAGACTTATTTTAAAACATAATTCTTCCCTTAAAATTACTTTTGAATACAACATGACTAGCTCCTTAGACCTTTTTCAGCTCTCAAACGTGGCAGCTCTGTTTTTGCTCTCTGTCTCTTCTTACAAAGTGTTACACTACATTGAAACATTAAAAGAAAACAGAAGAAAGCCAGAAAGCCACAGTCTTCAGATGTTCTTGCTCAGTGATTTGGCTGCCTGAGAAAAGGGGAGTACCTGTGTAGCTGTTGGGTGTTTCCACTCAAGTTAGACATGGGTGGCCTCCACCTCAGGAGAACCTTGGAGAACGCGTGACTTCTTGTGGCCATGTTTTCCCTTTTTGACTTCACCTCACAGCATCTTCAGCTGCTGGAAGTGTCCTTGTATGACTGCTACTCCAGGAAGCCCATCATGGGGCAAGAGCTTTTACAAAGAAGTCTTTTTATGGAGCTGAATCTCTTGCTCAGTCAGTGTGTAGCACCTGGTGCCACCTACACTGGTGGACCACAGTACTGGGTACCCTCCATAAGCATTTATAATTCCAACTTTTGTGCAACTTCCCTTTTTTTTTTTCTTTTTTTTTTTTTTTTTTTTTTTAAAAATAAAGGAAGTTAACTCTTAAATGGTAGGGGAGGAGATTTAAGGACATAAGTTTAGAAGGATGAGGAAACATGAGTAAGAAGTGACTTCTGTAAACCCCTATACAAATGATCAAAGATTCCAAAGTGGTTTCTTAAATAAATAGGTGTTCTATGAGCATACAAATGTAGAGCAGCACATAGGGTTAGCCTGACTCATTCTATAATTATCTGGAGATAAAAGGATAAAATTATTTAAAGTTGATTACTTCTATTGCTCATAGTACAGAGCTTTCAATTTAGTTGTTTTCTGAAAGTTTCAAATGTAGGAGAGCTTCACAAATCCATTTGTTCATTGACTTCAATTAAGAAGTCTGACAATATTCAGAACAGTCTTAGTCTAAACATTGCCTTTTTTGCTGTTCTCCATTTCTGAATGTTCAAACAACTGCTTTTTTCTACATTCCAAACTCCCAACCCCAAAGTGCTTCTCTGAAACAATGATCTGATCATTTTGCCTGAATTTATTGCAAGGATAACGAAATTTTTTCAATTCTTTCTGTCCTCATAGTGTTGCAAAACTGTTCTAAACTTTTCTTTATCAGCAACAGTTCTGTGGTATTTCGATAATTGCCCTATAGAACATGCCCTTTATAGACAGTAATGTGTAAAGGTATTTTCACATAAAAGGGCAAAGATACAGGTATTCAGGAATCTACTATGTTCTGTTTCTCATGTTTTCTTACATTAAAATATCATTCTCAATATTTTACTGCTGTAGTTTTGGTTTTTGTTTTTGTTTTTTTTTTTTTTTCCATATGCAACAAACTTTCAGTGATAGAAATTCCTTTCTTTATTTTGGTGTCAAAGTAATGGTATTGGAAAGAGCAGTAAAACTCTGTAATTCATAGGTAATGTTGCACTGAGGACTCAAAGAGGTAAATAATGTGTTTTGCCACTGTTTCTAACTTAGACCTCTTCTGTCACTTCACTGTGCTGTGTCAGTTGAGGATAACTTGCATTTCAGTCACTGGTGTTAAGGAAGATGCTGGGGAAAAAGCATTTAATGATTGTCAGTATAGGTTCTAGTTTGGGCAACGAGAAGTAATGGAGTTTATTATCAGATGATGTTACAAAAATATGTCTTCTAACTAAAGTGAAATCAGTCATAAATTTAGGATTCTTGTGGACTTGTGTTATAAAAGTGGCTGTCAGGTCAATAATGGTATATTTTACATGGCACATCTTAAAAGACAGCTGTGATTCCTCTATGTGAATAGAATCCATAGTTAGGCTGTACCTGAGCCTCTACACAGCTTGCATCTCTCATGAGACATTCTCTATTGTGCCATGTGGAGGATAAGGGCTGGGATGAAGAGGGATATGTCAGGGGATTTCCTGCTAATCCAGACCCCTGTAGTTAATTTGAAGCAATTTTACTTTTATCAGGAGGCAAACAAGTATACAGGACATGTGAGAATCCATACACTTTAGTAATCATTAGATTTGGCAGGGGGAGAGAGGAGGTTTGTGCATGTTTTTTTTTTTTT
>VXBH01000810.1:66019-93293 GCA_013400035.1 Rynchops niger | reverse complement strand
AAAAAAAAAAAAAAGTGTGGTTGCAACAGTGCACTCCTGTTGCTTTCACTTACCCTAAGGACTGAAATTTAATGTAAGATATTACTTTACAGTCTGGTTCTTTATGGACCTTCCGGAAAAGGTTGGTATGCTATTACTATTTACACTGATGACAACCACTCTCATCAGTGAAATCTGGAGTGAACTAGCTTTTAAATCATTGTTTTCTTTCCAACATACAATCTTTTTTCAAGATAATTTCATTTGCTTTTAAAAAAACATACATAAATATTCCAACTATTTCTGTGGGTTAATTGCAGAATTAATTGGATCGTATTGTCTTGAATAGCAATAAATGTGTATTTTTTTTATTACTTAAATTTGGGTTCATTTTAATTTCTTTTTTGTTCTGTAAGGTTCTGTCATTTAAATCTCTTCTGCAGGGGTTTACTGTCTGCTGCTGGAACAAACCAAGCAAGGTTCAACTTCTTAAACAAGGACTGCATTTCTACTAGAATCCGTAACATTTCTTTGAAATTTTAGAGCATCTTTTAGACAGTTTTTCCTTTTTGACAAAGAGTCACTGCTCTACTTACTCTAGTAGATTTTGAACGGCGTTATATCCGTCTGGGTATGTAGGCATTTAACAGTTTCACGGATACAGTGTACCTCATAGTAGTGTGAAAACAAAAGGGCGTTTACCAGAGCTTTGTGGATAAGTGATGACAATGTTCTGATGTCAGTTGAAATACGCTATCTACAGGCAGTTTTGCATACAGGCATAAGTGTTTAGGGAAGCAGCTTGGATTTTTCTAAAATCTAGAATGTTGGTCACACAGTTTTAACTTCTGTTCATGCTCTGGAATGCTTTGGTCATGACAGCAGTGAGCAGGGTGGCAGGTACCTCATTGCTAAGCTTTGCAGAGGTGTGGACAGCATGACATTCTCAAAGCCTTGTAAGAAGAGTTTGGTCTTTTAGGTGTGCTCTGAGGAGGCCCAGTGCTTGTTAAAAACCAGTTTTCACACAGGTGCACTGCAGAAGTCATTGAAGCAGATGGGAGATGATGGCACTCTCTCTCCTTTTGTACTACAGCACAGGGTGCACAGCACCTGCGAAGGCTTAAACTTGCCTCCTCCCTCATCTGGCCAGATTGAGGCCCATATTTTCTGCAGTCAGACTCTGCAGTGTAGGCATTTTATATTTTGAAACTAATGATGATTTAACACAAAAAACAGTTGTCATTGGTTCATCAGGGACTGACGCATGGGTCTTTTCCTCTGGGTGGCTGCTTTTGTCACATGATTAAGGAGGTTTATTTATCCTGTGTTTTCCTTCTAAATCTAGGTCAATAGTTTATTTTTTTTTAGATGAAAACTAAAGGAGATAGCGTGTGTTGAAATAAAAGTATTCTGATAGCTTGGAAATATTGCAGAGGTGGGACAGAAGTTAAGACATGTTCCTAGTCTTAAACATATCCTGTTAATTAGTCCTAAAGACCTTTTCCTTCCTATGTAGACCTTACTACCCCATCCTTCCAAGTATTATATAGGGCATGTTGCTTATGGATGTGGAGGATTCTAGACTTTTTATGTATAAGAAAAAAGTTCGTAGGCTTAACTGGTCTTAAGTTTAGCAAGAGTTTCTTAATTCACTGGCAGCAGAAGGGCAATGTTATGCTACATTTTGATACTACTTTATCCTTAGCAGATTCTTTTCCTATTGAAGTGATTTTTCAAAAAGTTGATTAAAGCGGTTTTGTGAGCAGATCATGCTAGAGCAATGGCGCAAAGCAAAATAGTCTCCGACACGAGGGAAGGTGAACCATTTTATTTTATTTTATTTTAAGGCAGGTAAAAGTGAGCTTTAATATATTCTTAATTATTTTGCTATTCTTACGGTGCTTAAAACTCTCTGCATGGCAGTGACACTGAACAGCAGCCTGCTGGCCATGCTCTCATTTAGCTGTGGCAATGCAAGGTATTGTAACAATGCATTCACCATTGATATCACTGGTCTTACTGGTCTTTTCTTTCCCTTTCTAAGGAATATTGCCAGGCAGAATCCAATCTCTTGAGTGGTCCTTGAAATCTGCTTTATAAGCAAGAATTTGAATTCATTTGTCAGTATAGGTTAAAAGGGGTAAAGGAAGAAAACCTCAAACAAAAAATAACATTAAAGTAGTGAATTAAGTTTGCTAAAAAGCAAATGACAATTTTGGAGGGTGTTTCAGCTGTTCATAAAGTGCATTATTCCTTTTAATGAAATGATTTTTGTGTATGCTCTTTCAAAGTATGGTACGTAGAAAACTGTAAAGTAGATCTCACGCAAACACTCAGCAGTGTTTCTCTGCTGGCTGACGTACTCTCAGTGTGATTGCTCAGACTTTTAATTCTTTCACACTCTGGATTCCTTGTGTAGCCTCCTGCCCAAGGCATATCTCAGTAAGAAAAGGGCGAATAACGTGTTTTTAATTAATACATTCACATCAATTGAGAGGGTCAGTTGAAGGATTTGTTCATATCATTGATGAGATTAATCCCACTGAAGATATGAAAGCACAAGCAAAGGCTTTATTATTTCTGAGTTGGAGGAAGTTATTGTAGCTAACACCTAGAGAAAGCAGACACTGGGTCTAAGAACATAAAAGTGGTTGTTTAAGTAGGTCCCTCTCCAGCTAGTGGTCGTACTGGTGCCAGGTGCCAGCACAGAGGTTTAGAAGAAAGAATATGTGCTCCCATGACCAGCAGTTTAGCAAACTCTTGAGCATCTGCACTGCTGTGTTTGTGAACTTTAACAATTTCTACCTTTTTAGTCAGTTGGTCATTGTCATTCAGAACATCCTGTTGCAATGATTTCCACTGTTCAGTGGCGTATTGTATTAAAAAGTACTTTCATCTGTTTATTTTAGACCTACCACTGAATAATTCCACTGGATTTTTATGTTACGGTGCTTGTGTTAAAGTAGTAATTAAATCTCCATTTGCTTCCTTTACACACTATATATTTTTTTGAGCTTTCTGCCATGTCCCCACTTAGTCGTTTCTTTTCCAAGCTACTCTGTTTACTCTCTCACAAATTACAGAAATATATTCTTCTGATAGCCTATGTTGCTTTTATCTGTCTTGTCCTGTTCTACAGTATTTTTTGAAAGTGTAATCAAGACAATATCCGTCTTCCACCTTCTCCCACTGACACAGACGTTCCTGAGTAACACTAAAATGTTTTATCTTCTTTCTCACAACCTTTTTTCCCTGCTCTCTTATTAAAGCTAATATTGTAACTTTTTAAATACCATGTAAGATTTCTCAGAAAGCTCTTCTAAAAAATATTCTGTCCATGGCTGTAGAAGGAACAGGATTTCAGTGACAGGCAACTGTTTATGAGTTGGTTTTCTTCGAGATCAGCTTCTCACTCAGTGCACAAAGCTTGGTATATCATCTTTTGCAGCTATTCAGAGTTATAACTTAGTTTCCTCAGATTCAGTCCTGTCCAGAGAAGGGAGTTAAAAATCCATGGAAATCCACACAACGCAATTCTGATCTCATTTATAATTAGAAATCCTATGGAATTTGTAGATATGGTAAATGAAGTTGTTAATTAAGTATGCTAAATGATCTGATACATGAAGGTAGCTCATCATGTCAGGTTTTCCTTGTCCGAGACAACATATGTCATTTTGAGTACAGCCTTGGGAAAGCACATCTCATGTTGTAGTCTAATCAGAAGTCATCTGTTCCACAGTAGCAGAGTAATCAATTGTCATTTGAATTCCCCAGTATCCATTTAATGTAATGATGATCGGCCAGCCAGCATGGGTTTAGGAAAGGGAGGTCCTGCTTAACCAACCTGATCTCTTTCTATGACCATGTGACCCGCCTTCTGGATGCAGGGAAGGCTGTGGACGTTGTCTGTCTGGGCTTTGGTAAGGCCTTTGACACCGTCCCCCACAGCATTCTCCTGGAGAAGCTGGCGAATCATGGCATAGACGTGTGTAGTCTTTGCTGGGTTAAAAACTGGCTGGATGGCCATGCCCAGAGAGTTGTGATTAACGGGGTGAAATCCTCTTGGTGGCCGGTCACCAGTGGTGTCCCTCAGGGCTCAGTTTTGGGGCCGGTTTTGTTTAATATCTTTATCGATGATCTGAATGAGGGGATTGAGTGCGCCCTCAGTGAGTTTGCAGATGACACCAAACTAGGTGGGAGTGTTGATCTGNCAGGCTGGTGAGGGGTCTGGAGACCAGGTCATATGAGGAGAGGCTGAGGGAGCTGGGCAAG
This sequence comes from Rynchops niger, assembly GCA_013400035.1. Taxonomy (NCBI): domain Eukaryota; kingdom Metazoa; phylum Chordata; class Aves; order Charadriiformes; family Laridae; genus Rynchops; species Rynchops niger. Next base: position 89,039 of record VXBH01000810.1, on the reverse strand, counting down.
TTTAGCTTGGAGAAGAGGAGACTGAGGGGAGACCTCATTGCCCTCTAGAACTACCTGAAAGGAGGGTGTAGAGAGGTGGGTGTTGGCCTCTTCTCCCAAGTGAATAATGACAGGACCAGAGGAAATGGTCTGAAGTTGTGGCAGGGGAGGTTTAGGTTAGATATTAGGAGGAATTACTTTACTGAAAGAGTGGTCAGGCACTGGAACAGCCTGCCCAGGGAGGTGGTTGGGTCACCATCCCTAGAGGTGTTTAAGAAACGTCTAGATGTGGCACTTGAGGGCATGCTCTAGTGGCAGAGATTGTAGGTTGTTTGGTTGGACTCAATGATCTTAAAGGTCCTTTCCAACCATGAAGATTCTGTGATTCTGTAATAGAGTCTTCTCAGAAGATCATTGTAACGTTAACTATTTTTAAAATAGATGCCTATGTTTTTCTGTGTTTATTTGAATTTAATTTTTGTCAATAGCTGCAAGAAGTCATTGTCTGCTAGCAACATGCTATTCAATTAACATTTCTGCTGCAATCATACTGATAGTAATACATTCCATTTTTATAAATGTAAACGTATCTTGCTAGATATAGCTGAAAGTCTGGTGGTTTTGACTGTAGGTTAAGCCATAGGTGATATTTTGATCTGGCAGAAATAGGTCCAGTGTTCTTAAAAGCCAAGATGTAGATGCTCCATAAACACTAAGACAAATTTAAGTGTCCAAGCAATCTTTTAACAGTGATTATGGATGTAAAAAACTGATGAATCTCATATTCATCAGGGCAGACTTTTTAGATCTTTAATTGCTTTTCTTACAGTTTTCAGGTGTAGAATGAGTTTTTCCACTCATACTCTGTTCCTCCATGGTTTCTTTCATTTTTCCAGATCATTATAAATCCTATCAATTAACTCCTGACACAAGGTCCTGACTGGTCTGATTTGGGACTTGTACTGCATTGTAACTGTTTCAGAGCCTAGTGGTGAAGAATTGCCTGCAACTATTGAAGTGTTGTATTAGTGATTCCTCCTGATCAAAGAAGGAATGTTTTACATTGTATCCTGCTCACGCTCTGTTTTTCATTTAGTTTCACTTTATTTCAAATTTTTTTTATGCAAGGTTGAGTTGAACTGTTGTTTCTGGCTCAGGAAAACTGTCCCATAGCTTCAGTCAGATCTGTCAATCATTGAGTACAAAACAAAACCGTTTTAAAATTATTAGTGTGAGGTTTTGCTTTTCTGTAGACTGCCACAACCAGGAAGCTTTACTTACTTAATCACAAGCCAAGTAATTAAAGCTTCACTTCTGTTTGCTTCTGGAAGTTACATTCTTAAGGTGTTATGTTTATTATTTCCATTTACTTTCTATTTAGACAAGCGATCCGTGAAGTAATCACTAAGCCAATCAAATATTCAGTGTTGGGCTGACTTGGTGAGGTGAATTGGATACTGCAAGGGTCGAAGTTTATAGTGAGAGACTGTTCCCTTATCTGGCTGAGGAGGTTAACTGCAGTTTCCTAGGATTTGCAAGCATCGTGACTTCGTGCTAGGATTAAAGCCTGAACTAAGAACTTAGTTGACCAGCTTTTCTACAGCCCTGTGTTAAATAAGGTCTCACTTCTCTTCTTGGTGGAATAAAGGTGTGCCAGAACAGTGTCATCATTTATGATCTCAGTTTAGAGAGAAGGAAGGTTTTTCTTATTTATAGCGTAAAATCAATGTGTAATAGATAAAATAAGTTTACAGGATTTATTCACATTAAGTTGTGTGAGAGTTTCTTAATGGACTTTTTCTGTCTTTGCAGTTATTGGCTGACAAACAAGGTCCACATTAAACGACCCAGCACTGGTCTCCTCATGTATACGCTTGCCACCAGGTTTTGTGATGAAATTCACCTGTATGGATTTTGGCCATTCCCGAAGGATTTACATGGAAAACCAGTCAAGTATCATTATTATGATGATCTGAAGTATCGGTACTTTTCTAATGCCAGTCCTCATAGGATGCCATTAGAGTTTAAGACATTGTATGTATTACATAACAAAGGAGCACTTAAATTAACAACAGGGAAATGCATACAGCAATAAAGCACATGTAAAGTACAAAAAGAAGTACAGAATACACACTTCATCATAAAGATGATGTGGAATGGCAATGGGATCCCAGTGAGGCTATGTTTCAATACCTGCTAAGCCATTGGAAAAAGGAATTTTATCAGAAGTACATAACCAGCTATTATACCTGTAAAGTGCTATATAACTAAGCTATCTTGACTGCAAGGGTTCAAGTAAGTGCCACTTTCACTAAGAACAAAGCTTGAATGTATACTCAGTAGTGTTTACAGGATCCAGTGACACATTCATCATGAATTAAAGAAGAAAAATGTAGTCTGCTTACTGCTGACTGGCCACTGTGGTTAGACATCCCGCAGAAGAAATCCCCAGTGGATGGAATATTTTCTTCAGCAAATAAACCAGGCTTTGGCAGAAAAGATCATGATGGAATTGAGTAGAGAAAGTGAAGTCCATTAGATCAAGCAAATCAGTAAATGCCTTCAGTCAGAGGACTGTTTCTGATCTTGTATTATAACCTCAGCTTTTGTTGCTGTTTTTCTTATTGCTGTTGGTTGGGGTTTGTTGTTTTTAAGTATTGGAGCCCTTACAGGATTTTGAGGATGTTATAAGTAATTAAAAGTATGTATCTTATGAAGTTGTCTTAGGAAAAAAATTCGTAAGGGTGGGAGGGCGGAGGGAAACATCAAATATTTTATCAATTGTTATTGTGTTGTATCCTGCTGTCACACAACCCTTAATGTCCCAATTTTTCTAGCTACCGCTGTCAATACCCACTACATGGAACCACTCAGAGGCCATACTGATCCATTTTTAAAGAGAATTTTTTTTGTTGTGTTCAGATTTAAAGAAGTATGAGAAGGTGCCCTTACTTTTTGGTACCAAAGATTACTCTTACACGTTTTTTCCTTTCCTTGAATAAATGGTGTAGATTTAGTATGATGTTTCTTTGCTGCTGAAGGGAACATATCCTTTGTTATTTAAATTTTTGAATTAAACATCTCAAAGCAAAGCCTCTTTACTGACTTTGCATATAGAATTTAATTTTTCAGAAAAATCAGCAGGAGTAAAGAAATTATTTCATACATTCAAATATATATATATACACACACAANAAAAAAAAAAAAAAGACCTAGCCAATTAAATGGAAAATAAAAGAATTGTAGGTTAAACAGTTCTTTTAAAACATAAATTTCTAATGGTGTTGGATGATATCTTTCTCTAATATACCTCTTTTGTATCAGCTTGATATTCTGATGTGTAATTGACTGAAATAACACAGAGCTGCTTTATCTCACAGTGTTTTTTCTGAGCATCGTTCTTGTTTACCCATAAAGCCAAGACTACTTTCACTGTCTTCTTTCAAAAAAGAGAACAAGAAATTACATAGGAGGGTAGGAGGTAGGACAGGGTGGAGTGTCAGTACAACATATACTAAGATACCCAACCTGTCTGCATATGATACGCTTTAGTGCTAATGGAGGAGGTAAATGAAGAAAACCATGGTTATGCCATTTTCATGTCAGGCTAGCCTAAGGAGAAGGCATGTAGATACAACGTATGGATATTTTCCTGTTGTTTCCAGCTCCATGTTAGATCCTCATCTCCAAATATGGTATTTGGTGTATCTAGTGAATTTTGAACTAGCTTGAGCAATTTCAGCTGTGGCACAGCACTCACAGACATTTACTATCTAAAAGTGCCATTTATTACCCATTCTTCCTCTTAAGTTCACATGTATAACTAGAGGCTTGTGATTATCCAAATTTAGTAGCTAAATCACTGCCTTGCAGTTTTGCCAAACGTTGATGGGAAATAGGAGGTCATTCTGCTATATCTAAGAGACGGTAGCATCTTTCTGTATTCACCAGTCTTTTCTACCCAGGACAGTCTACTTTGGCTCTATGCTGAGGTGTGGGTTGTAGTCCTAACATGATCACCACTGAAACCAAGGCATCACAAGGAACCAAACAGCAACACAGACTGCAATGTGTTTATTTTGTTGTTGGTAAGACAGAGAGTGTTATTTGTACACTGTGTAAACTTGCAGTTTAAGACACGGTTATTTCCGTGATGAAAGCTGGGCATATTCCTGTTATTTCTGTTAGGGTTTTGCTGCTGTTGATCTTTTAAAACATATTTCATATACATTGACAGAATTTCTATTGAGGTGAAGAATTCATAGGTGCCAGTCGCACAGAAGCTCAGAGAAGTGTCTGTTCAGCTTTATCTTTTCTTCTGGGAATGTCTTATCTTCTTCTCTGTTCTGTCAGGCCATCAACAAAAAAGGAATTCAAGTAGACAAAAATCACCTGTCAGTTAATATTTTATTCACCTCAGGGAAGGTTTTAATACAGCAATTGGTTATCTCTCTGAGAGCAAAGTAGACAGAGACACTCTAATTCCTGTGGTAGTGAAAAAAAAAGGTTACTTGTGTAATTGAATAACTGAAAACAATGAGATGAAACAGGGAGAGAGATGAGAAAGTTTGCCTTTAGAAGACAGCAGATGAAGAAGAATTTGGCCTGAGCCTGTTTTTGTAAGCTTCACATCTGATTCTCTGCGAGTGGGGTGAAGTTAACTTCAGTACACAAGCCATGGTGTACGAATTTTTACCCTGTCACTAAATCTGATACAACAGGGTGATACAGGGCAAGGTTTCTCTCACTTGGTTCGGCACAAGACATGACAGTAGCACCTAATTCCAAGACAACAGAGTTTGCCCGTACCTTCTCAAAACCAGGCATTAACCTTGTCCCCTGCAGGTTTTAAACCTTCAATACTGCACACATCTGGCACCATGAGTCATAGTCTTGTGGCGCTCCACCATCATCCATGCTCACCCTTCTCATAGCAACCTCCCCTCAAACTGGCACCCTACTGAAAGCGTAGGACTCCTCACTAACCCGTCTCCTGGCTCACCTGCCTCAGCTTTATCCTTTGCTGAAGTGGAATGTAGTGAGTAGTAGGTTTCAAACCACCCTCCGAGGCAAGTAGCAGTTATAGTCTGTGACTGTGTAGGTTTTCACAAGCACTAGGAATCATTTTACTGTATTGCTTTTGTATAGGATCTGTGTCCGTGTGGAGACCAAAGCTTCTGGGGCTTCCTGGTGTACTGTTTGTTGCACTGCAGATTGTCTGTTTTGAGGTGGTTTGTGACCATCAGTTACTGGTTACTGTAGGGTGACCTCAGATGGGACATGCCCAGAGCTTTTCCTGTTAGTTTTTTTCCTGTTAGGTTATGTGGCCTTGGTTGTTAGCCCTCTCACTGCTGGGAAGCTGTAGCAGTGGAGTCATTGCAGACACCCTTTCTTATCTTTCTGTTATACCTCCTGGCTCTGTATTGCCCTAGGGGTCTTTGTGCTTTTCTATTGAGGCACCCCAGGTCCTGAATGGAAAAAAAAATAAAAAAAATAGATTTGTTTCCTTGTGTGACTCTTTCCCTGAAGGTGACCAAAGGCTCCATAGCACCAAAGGCTTACAGCTGCTGTACAGGGACTTTAAAGTGGAATAAATTTCACCTCATGGTCCTTCAAAGGGCAGCAGTCAACAGCTCAAGCCTCCATAGCTGCCTTGGATGATTTCTGTTCATACGCATTTGCACATCCTGTGCTGCCTACAGTACAGATCGGATAAACAGGCTTTATTATAATTACCACTTTTATCATCCAACACTATCAATGGCTAATAAATTGTAGACAGGATGAAAAGAAGGATCCCTAATATTCTCATGATATCTGTCCTGGTGAGGAACAGCTGAGGAACAGCCCATCAGTTGAGTGTTCCTCAAATTTATCCTCATTATCAGTCATATCAGTTGCCAGCTATGGTTCCTAAATGATTGTTAAAGTTAGAACAGGGAGCTACATCAAGACAGCAGACAGTGTATATTTTTCCAAATCTTATGGCAGCTTTACATTGTACAACTTTATTTCATTCAGATAAATTTATTGTAAACTGTTTATTAATGTACATGTTAATGTTTCTGTGGCAGAGAGTCTAACATATTTCATAAAAATAATAGATAAATATATTTGATTGTTAAGTTTTCAGCTTTGGGACAGTTCTTTCTCCCACAGCTCTGAGCCACTCTCCAGATACAAGATCTACTGAACCTTTCAAACCTTGTCTGGTTTACATGATCTGATGTATAATAAAGACTGTACCATTCTTTTGTTAAACAATATAAGCAACATGTGCTTGAGGTCAGCACCTTTTCTCTAATTGATTTCAATTTGAAGAAAAACAGGTGTGGGTTCAGTACCTTTTTTTAGTGTTTGATCTAGCAAAGTGCTGAGCACTCTTTACAGTGACTTTCCTGGGAGAGACATGTCCAGGATTTAGATGGGGATCTAGATTAGCATATTTCAGGATATAACTCTGAAATTGCACATTATTTATTTTTAAGAGCACTGTTACTTTGTGTAGGGAAAAGCACAATTGTTCTAAATGTAGATAAAATAAAGGAAGTGTGTTTACAGAGAGCTTCATTCCTGCACAGTACTATTGCTACTGAGCATATGTAATACAATTTCTGTGGTTTAAAGTATTGATACGTGTTCTGTCAGGATTGTCATGTTTGACACTGTTAATATTATTTCAAGTACAGCTATGGGGATTGGGGTTTTTTTGTATAACTGTAAAATAAAGAAGGTGGTGTTTTTCATTTTTTCCGCTGCATTCTGTTCCATGTTCCTTTGTAACACAGCTGTGATAATATTTTTCAATTATGTGCTAATTGTAAGGATATGTGGAAGGAGAGTGTCTGCTCCTTTAAGATGTCTGGTCAAGGACTTTCTCAACACAAATGGGGATATTAAGAAAAGGAGGAAGCCATAAACAAGAACAAGACACAAACCTGACTGACGAATGATAAGGGAGGCAGTGATAAGCACCAGAACTGATCAGTCGCATTAACTGGTAAGGATATGTGGAGTGTAGGAATGTTTATTCCAGTAAGATTGTCTGATTGAGGACCGTGTCAATGGGATACTAAGGAAAAGGGGGAAGCAATAAAGTATGTGGAGACACAAACCTGACAGGCAAATCATAATGGAGACAGACGAGAAGCCAACCTCATCAGTCACACTAACTGAACGGCTATCAAGAAACTGCAGGCAAACAGGACTTTGCAACTGTGAAGGATGCAGACCTGAGGGTCCGTGGTGTTGGAGGGGAGATGGTGGGATGGTGCAAACTGATGAGGCAATGGGCAGGTGAGGAAGAAAGGAGGAATAAACACAAAAGGGGCCGGTCGCGTGTGAACCAAGACCGGTCAGTACGCTTATCTGGCTGAGCCCGGAACCTGTTTGGCACAGTCTGTCCTAACTCCCCATTAAATCTTCTTAAACTACCTCTCTGTGTAATCTCAATCTCTGTCCTGTGCGTGTGAGTGCTGTGAGTACTCAGTGCCAGCTGCTGGGGGACCATTGTGAGAGGAGTGAGTGCCAGCTGCTGGAGTCACCCAGGGCTGTGGGTGCCCCTGGCCTGTGATGTCGGCTGCTGGAGTCAGAGGGGTCTCAGTCCCTGTCTACAACTACCTAAAAGAAGGTTGTACCGAGGCAGGGGTTGGTCTTTATTCCCAAGTAACAAGCAGTAGGACAAGAGGAAATGGGCTCAAGTTGTGCTAGGGGAGGTTTAGATTGGATATCAGGAAAAATTTCTTCAACAAAAAGGTTGTCAAGCATTGGAACAGGCTGCCCAGGGAAGTGGTGCAGTCATCCCTGGAAGTATTTAAAAGATTTGTAGATGTGGTGCTTTGGGACATGGTTAGTGGTGGGCTTGGCAGTGCTAGATTAATGGTTAGACTGGATGATCTTAAAGTTCTTTTGTAACCAAATGATTCTATAATTCAGTGCCAACAGCTGGAGCAGGTGGGGATCTTTAACCCCCAGCCATGGGGTAGGAACGGTGTGTGTCCCAAACCAGCTGCTGGGGGTCACCGTCATGAGTGAAGTGACTGAGGGGCTCATTGCTGGTGGTTTAAAGAAGGGCGAGTATCTGTGTCNGTCCCCTGTGTGCTGCACTAGTGACCTTCTGCCACTGCCAGCCCAGGAGTTGGAGGGCGCTGGGCTGTCTGCCCTCCTGGTCCTGCCCGTCCTCAGTGGGGGTGCTGGCGGGGGCTCCACCTCCTCTGGGGCAACCTGAGTGACCGGTCGTGTCAACGTCCTCTCTGTGTGAATGTCTCTGGGACAAGTGCTCAGTTTTTTTACTAGCTGAACCTGCGAATGGGGAAAGGTCACCAGTGTCCCTCAGCCTGGGCAGAGACACCGGGTCCCTGGGCACGGAGCTGGGCTCCATCAGCTGGGCAGGAGAGGTCCTGGGCTGGAGCAGCTGGAGGAGGCAGCTGCTCATAATGCCCCATTAATACAATGTATTATAAAATGTTTGAAGTTGTTCATTTGAGAGCAAAACTTACTCAATGAGGGCCAGAATTAATCTCTGTATACACTTCAGAATTTAAAAGAAAATGAAAAAATAGCTTGTAGAAATCATATACAGTACTGCAAAAACCATACACTATGCTTTAAAGCCTACTAAATCAACCATTATCATGTTTTAATTACTAACAAATTTCTAAATCAATATCAATCATACTGTGAAAGCAAATACACAACTCCACTGTGGCCAGTGGTGAGAGTGTTGGAGTTGTTCAGCTTGGAGAAGAGAAGGCTCCAGGGACACCTTATTGTGGCCTTTCAGTATTTGAAGGGAGCCCACGAGAAAGTTGGAGAGGGACTTTTTACAAGGGCAGGTAGTGACAGGATGAGGGGTAATGGCATTGAACTGGAAGAGGGTAGATTTAGATTAGCTATCAGGAAGAAATTTTTCACTATGAGGGTGGTGAGGCACCGGAACAGGTTGCCCAGGGAAGCTGTGGATGCCCCATCTCTGGAAGTGTTCAAGGCCAGGCTGGATGGGGCTTTGAGCAACCTGGTCTAGTGGGAGGTGTCCCTGCCCAGGGCAGGGGGGTTGGAACTATGATTCTGTGAACTGCACAGTTAGCCCAGTAGAGAGGCTGTGGTCTCAAAGAAAAAGAATACTTCTTTCCTGGAGACTAAAATGTATTCCAAATGAAGTGCAATGAGAATCATAAAAGGATAAAGCTGGAACGAGAAGATGGAACGTAACAAAATAAGAGTAAATGGTTTCAAATGTCCCTCTCCTGAACCCCTAACTGCATGGCATTCACCTTTTCATCTCCACTCCTGTCCATTTGCTCTCCAAGCTCTCTGTTCTTATTCCTCCTGAATCATAGTCAAGTGCAAGATGACACTGAAAATCTGTGTGTGAAGAGAGATTACTTGAAGCCTGAGGCAATGTCATGTAGCAATGCACCAGTCTGGAAAAAGAATAGTTATTGCAGTATGGTACTCCATGTGGATAAATTGCTTCTCTTAGAAGACGGATGGAGTAGCCTGGGCAGTGCATCATGGTAATGCTCCCTGCTCTGCTTCTACAGCTCAAAGAAGAGTGGTTTGTAATACACAAACAGCATTCAGTACTATAATAGCTCTAACTCTGTTCTTCAAACAAGTCGTCCTATGAATAGTACATGTAAAGCCTGATTTTGCAAAGTTATGTCCTGAAGTAACCTCAGCTCCTCCCGTGCCAACTGCATCACTGCTTTTCCACCTTCCACCTTTCTACTTCCAGTGTATTCCAGAGTCCTGTCACTGAGCTGCTTCCTCTTCCAACAATCCCACATCCCTCCAATATCCACTATTAAAGCATGGGATAGAGGACCAGTTTTGCAAAAGCAGGAGAAACTCACAAATCAGGCAAGTCAAGGTTCCTATAATGCCAGTTTGCAGCTATACAAGGGCTAATACACCCATGCTAATAAACCTGCATCCCATTTAGGGAGTGGGCTGTTGCCACTGAGGGAGTACAGAGTGCTACTTGTCTTTCCTGCAGCAGCAGGTGGTGTTCACTCTCCCTCTCCTTGTAACTCACTTATTTCCAAAACGTTTTAGGAATTTAAAATGTCTGAGACAGCTAATCTTTTAGTAAATGTGGTAGAATTGGATCAAGGGATTAGTTCAGAATCACAGAATCACTTAGCTTGGAAGGGGCCTCTTGAGATCGAGTCCAAATCCTGCTGGCTCAGCTGGGTCAGGTAGAGCAGTTTGCCCAGGACCATGTTGGGTTTTGAAAGCCTCCGATGATGGAGACTCCATAACCTCTATGGGCAGCCTGGTCCTGTATTCGACCACCCCCACAGGAAAAAAACAAAACAAAACAAAACAATTTCTTGACTTCATATGGAATTTACAGTTTTAATTTGTGCTAGTTTCCTCTTGTCCTGTCAGTGTGCACTATGGAGAAGCGTGTGGCTCCCTCTTCTTCATTCCCCACCATCGGGTATTTATACACATTGATGACACCTCCCTGAGCCTCCTCCAGTCTGAACAGTCCTAGCTTTTTCAGCCTTTCTTCATACGAAAGGTGCTTCAGTCCCTTAATCTTCCTTATGGGCCTGTGCTGGACTCATTGTCTAAGTTAGGAGGATGAATGGACAGACAAGCAATGGCATCATATAAGCCTCACTGCCTCAGCAAACTAGGCTGAAGTGAGCTGTAGGTAAAGACAGAGCTACAGGACTGAAGATACAATAGAAAAATACCTGAAGAGCATTAACGTATTTATTTTCTCAATAAAAGTAAACCCTAGCTCCCAGTCTCTACGACTATTGTTTGTATTTGGAACTCCCTCAGTGAGAGTATAAGTTGTGACGCAAAGGCAGGTGAGTAGAAATCCAGTCCATATTCTCTCCATTTTTAACAGCTTCTTATCTAAAGCATGTGACAAAGTTCAGAAAGATGATGTGGAATTCCTGATAAGGAAAGTAACTTACTTTTAAAGAAGTTACCCTGCAGCCCAGGAGAACTTTTTTTTTCCTAGATTCTTGTGATTCACTAGACCAGATTAGAGTTGTATAGACGTAACATGGCTTCTGGCTTCAGTGGGTCTTTAGGTGACTATGATGAAGCAAATGACTCTAGACACACTTGTGCATTGGATACTATTGTACTTTGGAAAGAGCATAAATTAATGGAAAATCTATTAAAAACATATGGCTGTGTTCTCGTCTTTATTTTTAGAGCTAAATAGACCAATATGTCTGGAAGCTGGCTTGCAAGCAAATGCTTATGCTGAAAAAAGAGGATGATTTGGATTTTCTCCAATATGCTGTTGAAATCTGTTATAAGAAAAAGAGAACTTTGTGGTTTGAAAACTGGTAGTTCTCTAAAAGTAGGAAAGATTTTTCATCTCTGTATCCTGTTTATTTGTGGCCTTGTTTGAATAGCACATAGCACTAAATAGATGTTTGCAATTATTTGGCATAGAAATAGTTTGTATAAAGTATATTTCTCAGCAATTGCTTGACTTTTTTTTTAAACTAGTATGCAGCAAAATGTTGATAAATTTCAGGTTCGGTTCAGTTACTGCTATAATGAAAATCAACAGAAAGAAAAGAATGTCCTTTTGTTTCTATGTAGTACACATCTAAATGCGGTCTTGATCACTAAACAGATGATCTAATCTGCTATAGCAGTACTCCTAGTTAATTAAAATTTACAACAGGAAGTTTGAAGACAGGGCTCTGACTTCATTGTTGTTCTTTTTTTGGTAAGAAAACACTGTACTGTTTTAAAGAAGGTGTTTTCCTCCTCAGAGGGTTTTTGTTTGTTGCTTCTTTGATAATTTTTGCAGGATATATAGGGTCTATATCCTATATATACCCACCAACATTAAGAGGAAAATTAGCAGAAACCTTGTAAACTGAGAAAACACCTGTGTGCAGCCAATCTTTTGTCACAGGGCAATCACTCCATCCTTACCAGGTCACCTGTCCATGTCCTCAGCTCCAACATTGCCAGGCAGGAGAGCACACCAATGAGAAAATTGTGTAACCTGTGGGCGAGAACTGTCACACGAGTAACTGTGAACAACCCACCTTTAGTTCCCATACAGACATGGTTTCCTACTTGTGGGTCAAAATCCTGGAAAAGAAGGTTAGGCATGCAGGCACTGTGAACGAAATAGTAGATCTGCGGAAAATGACTCAGTTGTTATTTGTATCAGTCTTTGGACTTCACAGGAGGTGACAGTACCCTCTGGCAGAACCCAGTATGGCAGGACCGCGGCTCTGAAAAAATCTCTGGTTTGCAGTAGCGCTGTTCTGCTTAGCTGTTAAAGAGAAGCATAGAAATTCTAATTTAAACCAATTATTCTTGAGTTGCCTCGACAAAATGGTAAATATTTTACAGTGTAGGATAGGTAAAACATGCAGATATATTTTTTCTAAATTTATCAAGTATAGAAATATAGCTGACCATTCAAATTACTTAAGTGCATTTGAAGCAATAAAGCTGATCAATAACACTTTGAAGCAAACTTCTAATTTGCAAGAGGCAAAACTTGTTACTTCTGAATGCAGAATGAATTGTAAATCGGGAAACAGCCATAATACATGTGACTTCAGACTGAGCTCATTATTAAGGATTTTTACCTTGCCTATGGCTCACCTCAGTGTCTGATGATGCAGCTGGCAAAGAACACTCCCGAATGCTTTTTTTATTTTCCTTCTCTTATGATGGAGATACAATTTAAAGTGAAAAGGTGGCCAGGTAGAAAACAGATGTGTATCATACTATACAGACAGCAGAGCAAAAACCTCATTGGGTAAGTGTGATTATACTATCAGCCTACGTGTGAGGCCAGCTTACTTTCTGGTAGTGCTGTAGGAAGGATTGCTGTCCCACAGTTTCTTACGTTCAAGTAATATGTAAGGCGCATTTCTGTTGCTTGACTTAGAAAAAGTCCTCAGGGTCACTTAAGTCACTGACTTGGCTTATACTACAGTACAACACATAAAATATGTGCAGAGAAGTGGTTTAAATTTTAGCTGTTTGAAAAGGTGGCGTGTTTGGTGAAACTAGGTTTTCCTCAACACTTACAAAAGTAGTTTTCAGTGTATTGTTTCACACACAAAACCCTCAAACATTTATTGTGGATATTTGAAAAACATACTTTGTTTTCAAATTTGATTTGGGCCAACAGTATATTTACGTCTTCTCTTTGGTGGTATGTAGGATAAATTGAAATATTTCCTTCCAGCAGAAATTTATCATTCAGAGACAGTGAAATTAGAGCATGTTCACTGTTGTGACCGCTTTGTGGCAGCCAGCCTGGAGTGTGGACGGGAAGGAGGTGCAGCAAGAGCAAGGTCACTGAGGGGTGATGTTTGACACATGTTGTGAGTAGCTAATATTTTTTTTTAATTGAAGAATAGAGATTTAGTTGCCTTAGGAAAGGCATTCTGAATTAAAGACTGAAACCACTGGCAGAAATAAATACATGAAAGGGAACTTAGTCCAGGAGAGCGATCAGTAATAAAGAGGTAATGGACAAATTATGAGGACTGTAAACACACCAAGAGGGAGAGACAGTGTGTGTGTCTATGGAAAGCTGATGTTAATGGTGTGACCCTGCTGCTGATCATGGTCAGCTGTGCAAACATCTTCTTCTAGTGGCAGGGCCAGCCCCGCTGCAGGAGCCTCCTGGCAGCTGCCAGGCGAGGTGCAGGGCGGCAGTGGCTGGTGGACAGTTTTGGTTTGAGGGGATTTGGGGGGTTGGCGGGGATGGGACTGACAGAGGAGTGGAGTGGCTTTTTAAAGTGCTTCTAGCAAATACCATCTGGGCGAGTGTGTTTCAGAGTAGCAGCACGATAAAAGCCATTCACATTATTTAAGATACTCAGGCTCTTCTAATCTTAAACTGTTTAGATGAGGTTCATCAATGCAGAAGCTTTATAAATGTTTCTGGTTTTACCTTCAGTTTGTTGTTCCTTGAACACTTACACTAGTTACACTTCATAATGTTACACAGATCTACTGAAATGAAAGAGCAAGAAAAACACTTTTTTCTGTGCATCAGCTGGCACTGACAAAGCATAACAATGATTCGATTCAGATATTACACATATTAACACTTCAGTCATTCTTTTTTCTTTTTTTCTTTTTTTTTTTTTTAACTAAACTTACCTTTTAGGCTTAAGCAACAGATGGGATTAAAGCTAATGAGTGAGTTCTGGAGTGGGGACCTCTGTGTGGCTGTTGATTGCTATCAGGCTCTCCTCTTACCTTAAAAGCTTTCCTGCAGCAAGACAGAAATTAGGAGTTACAGGCAGATGACAGCTAGATTATTTTCTGATGCTGTGTGTGCTAAACAGTGAAAAAGCAAAGGAGTATTTTTGTTTTCCTCCACCAGTATGAAAACCCAGCAGGATGCAGAAATAATCAAGAGGTGTTAACATCTTGTATATACAGATACATGGGAAAAGTGCCAGGAGTTAAAAGTGGAAAAAAGTTTTAGAAAGAAATCAGTGGCCAGATCTGAAGGCAGACAAATTCCAGCAGGAAGGAAGTGATACTGTTTTAGCAGGGAGGGTGGTTAGGTTAAGTAGTCCAGCATACAGTAGGGATGGATAAATGTGGTAGCTGGGAAAAGCAAGACCTCTCTGGAGGAAATATTCTCCTGAAACTAGTAGGGAGAAAAGAAGAACCAGCACAGGGTGTAAAGGCCTGAAACAAAGCCTTTGTTTTTATTTTTTTTCTATTTTTTTTTTACAGAAATGAGTCCAAAACTTTCTTATTTTAAAGAGATAGAAAGTTTCTGGTTGGAGTGCCACATGAACACATGGGCTGATTAAGGCATGCCTCAGGTTACTTTCGTCCGGGCAAGAAATGACCATGAAGTTGGAATGAACTTTAGGAGCTTCCTGTTTGCAAAAGAACCAAGTAATCCTTCAGCGAGGCACCCACAGTGGCCATCACAGGCAGGACCTGTGTGGGGGCCTCTGCAGACTGGCCCCACCATCATTTCGTTGCAACAGCAGTTACAGTCAGCGTTGCCTGACAGTTCCCCGGTGATGTGAAGGTGTTCCTGCAGGAGGGGAATAGCATGCAGCTTGAGGCAGCATCTGCGTCAGCAAGGAAGAGGGCTCTGAAGGAAATACAGGTTTCTTTTAGGATCACGGAACTGTGTGTTATCTGGAAATGCCTGTTGGCCCCTTCGTATACCCTGTGTTGCTTCTTGTCTTGTATTAAGCCAACAGATGTATCTTTACTGGGAGGGGAAAATTAACTTGTTCAGCACCAGTAATTTTAGTGGATTTTCCTACAATTCTGGACAAGTGTGTAAACAGAATTGAAATTTAAGACAGAAAAATGTTTTCAAAGTTAATTTCCATTGACTTTTCCTCAGTAAAGTTCTAGCAAAAGGCTTAGGTAAGACAGTGGTGGCCTCTAGCTTTCTTGTGGTCTTTTCTGGAATATATTTTTTAAATAATGAGGCACTATTGATGTCAGTATAGAAATAATTCAGAAAACTGGTAACCAAAAGCGCTTCTAGTCTTGCATGCTCTGTGAAACTGTTCGCTGCCTGTGGCATAAAGTTTCATACACAGACTTGAAGTACAAGAGATGATGCTGAAGCTGTTTTACATTAATGCAGTGCTGCCAAAATCTTTGGGGTGGAAAGGAGTTAAATGAATTTTTCTGAGGACAGTTTGGACGTCTGTAGTAGCCTGACAGGAAAGAAATGTGATGGAAAATCAGTCTTCCTTCTTTAGATACTTTTTAAACAGTTCCTGGATATTTTGATGTACTGAGACTGGTAGGTTCAGTGACAAAAATCTTTTGCGTGATGGCAATAGCATATTTGGCTAAAAGGGTTGGAAAAAAGAAAAAAGAAGGAGAAAATAGAAGAAGAAGAACAAAAAAAGAACTGAATCAGTGGGCTAGAGATTTGAAGCTACTTCAAAAGCAAAGAGCATTTCCCAGCAATGATCATTAAAGCGTATTTCAGTCCACATTGGCTTGCTTTAGATGCCAACATGTTAAGTCTCGCATTTATCAGCCAGGCCACTTGCCAAGCTGTACAAAAACCACTGAATTACATTGTGGTGACTGTTTGACCATCTCTCCTTTCTGTCTTTTACTCCCACAGAAAAAAATTGCCTATTTCAGTGCTCGGAGTAACCTTCTGATCAGACCATGAGTGTGAGAAGAAAGCAAACCAATGTTAGTGCTCATAACTAGAACATATGATAGATGTAATTTTGATTTACTGTCTCTAAGAAGGCCCTTTTTAGCATTAACTCAAATGTTTCTTGATAGACAATATAAAAAAAAATAACACAATATATAGGGAAACAGGAAATTTTATGAAAAAATTAAGTCTTTGCAGTGGTTGGCGTTTCCCACAGAAATTTTTTTGCCTTCGTAGTTCCCATTTCATTGTTCTTACATTTCTAGTCTCCTGGGGACACTTTTACTGCTGGCTGAATTTCCTGAATTTTCATCCAGCAGAGAAATGTGATGGCATAATGTCAGGTCAATACATAAGTTACTTTCAGAATCTTGTTTATGAACAAAGAGGGAACACATTTTACATATAAATCTAAGAACTTATTGTTAGCATGGACAAAATCTGGACAATGTAATTCAAAGATCATTGTTAGTCTAGATTTAACTATTACAGAGAAATAATAATACTTTTAGAATACGAGGCGGGGGGAATCTTAGTAATAGTAACAGTACCATTTAAAATGTAATACACACGCTTAGTTTCTGTTTGTTTGTTTGGTTTTTTTTCTGGCAGACTGAGCATCCTTCCTCTGCTCCTTTTGGTTCTAATGTCAATGTGGTCATTCTCTTGGCTCATGGGGAGTTACGGGGAGTTGTCAGCATCCAGTGTGCTTTGCTAGGAGGAATACCATGTTCATGTTGCTTGCTTCTTTTTCACTCTAGGATCCACTTAGGGTAATTTTTATGTTTGCTAACACATCTTTACATCTTGCTTTTTCTTCATGAGTCTGCAGCTCCATGTTACACTCAAATTTACTATATACACCCTTTGGATACCTTTGTGTATGTTGCACACCATTTCTTTGACACCTAAAATCAGATTTTATTTCCAGCTACAAGTCTGCATTTTTTAACTGACCACTAGTGAGTTGTTTATTGCCGCGGGGTCTCCAGGGACAAGCCTGTGCCTCATCTCTCAACCCACTGTCCTATGCCACGTCCTGTGCCTCCGTTTTGCAAAGCTTCTGCTGTTGTACCAGATCTGTACTTCTTTACACAATGTGTCGGAGTAGTATCTCATGCTAAATAGGATGACTCCTTGTTACTATCAATATAAAAATTGTTGCTGTGCCATACAGAGAAAAATAATAGAACAAATTAAGC
The DNA here is from genome assembly GCA_013400035.1 of Rynchops niger. Classification (NCBI taxonomy): domain Eukaryota; kingdom Metazoa; phylum Chordata; class Aves; order Charadriiformes; family Laridae; genus Rynchops; species Rynchops niger. Next base: position 71,720 of record VXBH01000810.1, on the reverse strand, counting down.
ATAGACAGCTTATCAGTTAGAGGAACACAAAATGTATGGCCTGTTACTAGCAACAACAACGGGGTTTTACAGGTCTGCATGGTTACACAGAGGACTGGGATTGAGCATGGCCATGAGCTTAACAGTAGGCTATGGAATCCCACCTCTACAGTACTGCTGGCCTAACATTTCTGGCGTGGTTTCTCTTTTTCTCAGAAATTTCATAATCAAAGGGGAAAAACAAGTCATCTGAATGCCTTTCAAAGCTGCATTTGTTGAAATCATCGTGGGGCAGGTAGGGGAAGGAAGTATAGCATTTTAATTTAGTGGTAAATTTCCAATAAATCTGTATTAGGGAAAATTTCTGGGCCAAAGATGTTATGATGTTGATGATTAATTTTTCACATGTAATACAACACTTCTCATGTTGCATTAATCTCTGGTTAAGAGAGCACAGAATAAACGCTCTTGACTTTGTAAAACACTTGTAATCATGAAATATGCCATTTTTGATTGAACAACCACTTTAAGATGACTATTGAAGCTAAAAGGGAGGCTGAACATAAAGGGGTAAAAGAGAGAAAACAGAACCACAAATGAGCAGATGTAGCATTTCTTAATTAGGGATATCACAACCGCTAGGGCCACATACTATTTTTTAAAGCTGTTCCCACACACAAGCAAGGCTTAAGCATCATTATAGAGTGCTCAGGAAGCATACTTATTCAATTTGTTCTTAATTTGCATATGCATACATAAGAGTACAAAGTGGTTTTGTTGTTGGGGTTTTTTTTCAACCATGTCTCACATATGAAGAAGAAATGGGTAGGCAATTCTTTTACTTTTCAGTGGCCGGGTTCTTGTCCTTTCTTTTGAAGCAATTGCCCAAAGTCCTCAAGCAGTGGTCTGTTTTTGTGGGCTTACACAGGTGTAAACTAGATTTACTAAAGAGCATGGGACGTTACTTGAGCTTTATTGTTTAGAAGTTACTGGAAGTTAGGGAGTAAAGTTTTGAAGCCTCTGGTTACCGCTTTGGAACTTTGGAGTAACTTGCATTGTCTAACAGGACGCTGCTTGGGTGGGTGTCTGACCTAGTCTGTGATGCAGTTCCAGATGTCGGCACCTGACAATATTTTGGCCAGAGAGGCAAATCAGAGAAGGTATGGGTTTACTGTATCCATGAAAGAAAAAGCATGGTAGCCTGTGACAGCAGAAGCTCTGCAAGTTTTCTCAGATATTAGCTCTAGTTAGCAAAGTACCACTGTGAGATTTATCATGTTGTCTGAGAAATGACAATACATCTCTTCGAAGGTAATATTTAATGCTCAAAAGTCAATAAAATCTTCATCAATCCTTTTGAATTTCTCTGATATTAGGCAAGGTTTAGATGGTCGATGATTTTCGATTTTCAGGCTCCTTATATTCAAAATAATATAAGCCTACACAAAAGATTTGTTCAGTGAAAGAGCAACATATTAACCCATCCATTTAGCTGGCAAATATATGTGAAATAAGAAATGATGGCATGCTCATCTCTCAATTGCATGAAGTAAGAGTTTAGTGTAACCTTTTCAGCATTCTCCAAATCAGTCTGCTTTTTCTGGGTACCTCATACTTTTAAAACAAATTCTCTCTTGCAGTTATCAGAGTTAAACAATTAGGAGAGAAAAACAGCAAAACTGTTCATCACTTACTGAGAATGAGATAGATGTCCACAATGTAAAACCTGTTTATCTTCATGCCTGTATAAAGTCGCAGTCACTCTTACATTAATCCATAGGGTTCTATATTTTCTTTTCTTTCTTCTGTTCTTTCAAGTGTTATCACTTCACATGTATACTTGCCTAGAACAGGGAATGGTCACTTTTATTTTCTGCAGAAAAATATGTCAATCATAGTAAGTATCTCATGAGGTTTAGAAGAATCCCATAGTCCTTAGCAAAATCTATTCCACTCCACTCATAAAGTGAAAGTTTGTGCTAAACTAGTATTAAGAAAACTTTTGATGTTCAGGAAGACATGTGGAAGTTGTATACTCCATATATTCAAAGTAAAATGTTCTCAAACTGACCTGTCACAGAAGTTTCATATTTAAGACAAAACAGTTTCAGAAGCTAAGCTTTTCAGAAATTGATAGGTGAGACATTTCTGGATGAAAAATACGGATTTTTCAAAATCCCTCGTGCTGAACACCCTAGAATAGAGGCAACCATAACCTTTAATTGATTAGAAAAATCATTGTTATCCAAAATTTTTTAACTTTATACATTCTTTAAAAATTAGTATGAATAATGACAGTTAATATTTTTCCAAACAGCTTCGCTGAGTTCTTGCATCTTGATTGTTCTGTGAGAAACACGGGGTGTTGTGGTCTTGCTCCTGTGATGTGCCAAGAATTGACATCTTACAAGATCTCCTACGGCGGGTAAAATTTTTCAGCACCAAGAGAATTAAATTTGTAAGGTGGAAAAGCTTCACAAAGAGAATGAACTGGAGTAATACACTGGTAGCAAATATGAGAGAGACTCGAGGAATGACTTTATTGGAGATTACAGCCCACTTCCTGAGCTCACTGAATGTAAGTCAGCTTTCAGCCTAAACCTATTTTATTGCATTAGCTTAAATCCATTGCTACACTAATATCTTTGGCCTCTTAGCAGAATTAATTAACTTATTTCCAAGACATGCTAACAGAACCAAGCATATTCTGATTTTCTGCATGGTCCTTCTATTTAGCTCAAAATATAGGCAAAACAATCTTACATATGATCATGTCCTCAGATGATGTTTTGCACAAGAAAGCTTGTGAAAGTCTTAGTTCAAAGGGAAGGTAGATGACTAAAAGGACCTCAGAAAAGTCTGTATGGTCATTTATTTCTATCTATATCTTGTAATCATATGAAATTAACATCTGCTGGGTAGGATCCCATTACTGACAGGGAATTAAATTACTCCGTGAAAATGCAGAAATAGATGTAGAGACATACGAGTGGTTTTTGTACTGCTTGTGTGCAAAAAAAGAAATAAACTTCTACATAAAGGTAGCTGATATTTTGAAACCATTTACTCAAGGGGTAATGGCATTATTTTTATCAATGACAGGGGAAAAAAACAAGAATATTATCACAATGTAGGACTCAGAATGCAGTACCAAATCATTTAGTTCTTCATCAGTCAAACTCCATTTAGCTGAAGGGAGACCTTATATAGTGAGAATGTGACACAATTGTAGGCAAAATCTTGAGCACTTATATACTCTGCAATTTATGTACTGAAATGCCTAAAAATTATTTAAGTGCTACTTAAAATAAAACTCGGTTTTAAAGAACTCTAAAATATCAGCTTCTCCAACAGGCTTTTCATTTCCCTGAATATTTAAAGAACAAAATAAGAAACCAGTACTTAACTGAATACCAAAGAGGGGGATGGGGAGCGTGTTTGTGTGTCTTATTAAAAATATGATTGTAAACCCTCACTTTATACATTATTAAGTATGGGAAGATGTGGGGGGGAAAGATGTATGTTTGATTGTTTTTCAAGAAACAATGCAAACCCACGAACAAAAGGTAAAAATATAGTCCTCGCATATTTAATATTTGTAACTGAGGAAACCGTAACTTCTCCTCTTATTCTAAAAATCTTACAAACAAAGAAAAAGCTACTTAATGGGTCTCTCATCTAAAATGATACTTTGTGTTTGAAGTTCCACAAGCTTTGTCCTTGAAAAGCAGATAACATTCATATCATCGTTTTTCTGACTCATTATCTTATATCACTAAGTGAATGTGATCATAATTGGCCTGCATATACTTTTTGTTCCCCAAACCTATTCAGCTATTTCATACCACATTTCCCTAAATGTGTTTTGTCAGTTTTTCTATAAAATATGCATGGAGTGTTTATGCAAATTTTAAGAAAGCAATCACTTGCAAATATATATAATTTAATGTGACCGCTGCGGCTCTGACATCTTTAGTTTGCTTGGTAAAAGAGATGAACTGCAAAGCTGCATGTGTCCATCTCTGTGTTTCCTGACCCATGGAGCATCCCCTCAGCAATGTTAGAGTGGTCTTTGGCCTCAGCTGAGCTGAGCTGAAGTGGCCTTGAGAGACCTGACATTCACTGAACCATTACAAGAAAAGAAATCCTGTGATCTGTGGTCACTGTCTGTAGGAAACTGCCTGGAAACCACTGTGGGAAACCCAACACCTGGTTATTCTTTGATATTGGACAAACGTAATAGAGAGCTATAACTATATTTTTTTTAGAGGTAGCTGTGTGCAGAGACCTAGGCAAACCCTAGCAAAAATCCTTAATTCCTCCATGCGCAGCATTAATTACTTTGGACATGGAGACACTTACAGGGACAGGGCTTGGCACTGGCAACCTGAGAGGGCTAATATCTTCTGCAAACTGCCTGGATGAGGACTGCAGGACTAAACATTGGTGGCATTAAATACCCTCAGGCTAACATGATGCTTGGCAGATGAGCATGTAATAGGTTTATACACCACAGGCATTCCTGTATTTTTAAAATAACCATATTTTCCAGTGAGAATCACATAAATGCATCACGACTTGATGCTTCTTATTGCTTGAGTGAAAACACTTAACTCTTAGCAATGTTTTTCAGAAGTTTATGTCCCTCTCGACTGGAAATTTGACTGAAATAATATACAGACAAAAAGATGAAACCTTAGTCCCATGAGGGGTTTGTTTTGTGGTTTAAGTTGTTCTGGTTGACATGATGCAAGCTCCAAGTGATAGGATGGTGTCATGGACCCTGTTGTACCACCACACCCTTTTCCTTTCTCCTGCCGGCAAGATAGGGAAGAGGAAGTCACAGCAAGGCTGAGCTGATAAGCTACAGCCAGCAAACTGAGTTTTACTGCCTGAGCATCATGTGTCTCTTGTATCCTGGCCATTTCAGAGGCTGCTGTGATGGATCGACATGGAGAGCAGTAGCACAGCTGTATTTGGGAAGACTTCTTCCCAGAATAGCCTGTGCAACAGCTTACAAAGATGAGGGAAGATGATCATGAGCATTGGTAGAAAAACTATCCCATTTTCATCCTTTACTAATGGTGTTCTGACATGAGAATGGATCAAAGCAGAATACGATTCCTTTATCATTTTCAGGGTGTTCTGCATGTCTTTTTGCTGTCAGCCTAGTAAAACTTGTAAGATGAGATCAGAGAAATCCTTTAGAAAAAAGTATACAAATCATATTAATGAAAATTATTGAATGAGCATTTAATTTTGGGTCACTTGCTCAGAGCTAGTGATAGCTCACCAGGAAGCACTCAATAACCCTTCATATCTCTGTTGCTCACCTGCAGATTGTCTGGTTGTTCTGGCAGAGGCCTTCAATTCCATGTTAATCGCTTTTTTTGGGCCTCCATTCACATTATTCCACTTTGTGTGCTACAAGACACCATCAGGAATGAATTTGTTCTGCTTGGAGTCTGTAGTTAGCAACCCAGAAAAACAGCAGTGATTAGCCAAATCAAAGTCTTTCAAAGACAGCAGCCATAGCCCAGCTGAAGTGCTGCAGCTGATGTCACCCTATTAAAACACTGTCTTCATTTTAATCAATGGCTAAAAGAGATTATTTTATTTAGTCCACACAGTGTATATAATGAACTGCCTCTTGCAGACTGAATCTTCGGAAGATGACAAATGAGGGGTGGGCTGGGAGTTTGTCTGCGAGGATTTTTTTTTT